>OY723396.1:13971796-14378305 GCA_963210295.1 Ophion ellenae
GAGAGAGAGAGAGAGAGAGAGAGAGAGAGAGAGAGAGAGAGAGAGAGAGAGAGAGAGAGAGAGAGAGAGTAGAGAGAGAGAGAGAGAGAGAGAGAGAGAGAGAGAGGGAGAGAGAGAGAGAGAGAGAGAGAGAGAGGGAGAGAGAGAGAGGGAGAGAGAGAGAGGGAGAGAGAGAGAGAGAGAGAGAGAGAGACAGAGAGAGAGAGAGAGAGAGAGAGAATGAAACAGTTTTATTAGGACATCGAAGATACGGCGAGCCTTGGCGTAAATCCAGCTGGAAATTCTACGAGTTTATATATGGGTCTTGAATATCGATTCCTAGGCCGCACATGCACACTGATGTCCACATAGCACGATCGAGAAATGAAAAAAGGGACAGAGAGAGAAAAACGCAATGGGTACGTTTCGACACAGAGGAAGAGATAATCGAAATAAAATACAGAGAACGATATAAATAAACAAAGGATCGACCGACCGTGGAAGCATAGGACGATGAACATGGAGTTATATGCGAGTTCCAAAGGAGGCATTCCTTCGGTACAACATGACGATTCGACAATCTCTAAACAAACAACGGTTTGACAGCGTTTTCTCGTTGCGTCAGTAGTATGGCAGAAAGGACCGACACTGTTGGATGGGCTGCCGGGGCTTCAACTCCGGTTGTGCATAGCCGTTACTTGGAGCGGTGACCGTTTGAGGAATCATCATAAGCTGACCGCCTGAAAAATAGCCGATTTCCGCGATTTTTTTGGTGGATAGGATGAGCTAATCGGTCTAATTTTATTTTAACAAATTGAGGCACCGATAAAGAATACAAAATGATTTTTTTTTACTTCTTTATTTGTTGTTTGACATTGTTTTTCTTTGCGGAAAATTGCGTGGAAAAAAATGGTGTCCAACGGTGGCCAGGATTGCGGCCGCAAATTTCATCTGAAACAAAAATTTTAATTGACTATTAATTTGTAATAGGAAAACCGCTAAGTTCCGATGGAGGTTTTTTTTGGTGAAATTTGAAAAAATAGCGGCGGTTTGAACAAAAAGTATCAAATTTAGCCTTTTTCCGACAGTTTTTCGTTAAAAAATAGGATCACTTAAAAAAGCTTCCATAGCAACACAAGGAATGACGTGAAAAATGTTCTGTTAAAGTGTCGAATGGATAGCTCGAAAACTCTTCCTTTGAGAGTGGCCACCGTTTTGAAAAACCCAATTCTGAGAAAAACGCGTTTAACGTTCTAAGGAAGGCTGTTAAGAGAGGCCTAACTTCTTCTAAGAAAGGCTGTAGCGACCGAAATAATTCGAATTTAGATCGAAAAATTGGGCACAACGTTGGATACTATCGGATAATGCAAAAAAAAAACGAATTTTTGAAAATTTTACACTGTGATGATTCCTTAACCATGCACGGGTTGGCGCATCAACCATTCAGCGGAATGACAATACTGCTGAGACCTCGCTGTAGATACGTGAGTAAGAAACGTCAGCGCTAGAGAATCGGAAAAATATGGGTCCATGCCGATAGGGGTTTTCCACAGTTTAAATTCCCCGTACCCTCGGCAAATGCGGTATAGTGTAGCGTTAGGCAGTCTTCCAGTCTAGAGGCCTAAATTTCAGGCACTTTTGTCGAACTTAACAAAAACAAACGAAAAATATTTTTAGATATTTAATAAAAAGACTTTTTAGATATTTAATAAAAAGACTTTTTACAGCCTTTTTTTATTAATGTTGCAGAATCTTTCAAGAACAATCTTGTGTCAAAAAAATAATAATTGAAAAGATTATGGATCCCCAAATATGCCGAAAGAAAAAAGGATTTAGGCGGTAGCCATGAGAATAAAGCTCCCATTCATCTGAAACAGAAATGGAACTAATTTATTGATCAACGAAAATATCATTTTGGCAGGTACAAGAGAAAAAAATATATCGCGGCAGTCAGAAAAAAAAGTTTATGTTTCGCCATTTTTTTTTTTTTAATTTTTGAAATAGCTACAAAGTTAATTCCGGAATGCTCGAGGTAGGGAGGATAGAGGGATATATACTAAAGGTCCAGGCCAAATTTTGAGAAAAACGCGTTTGAAGTATTGAGTACAATTTCCGTCAACCGCAACTATCTAAAGGGCATAATGGCATGTAACTAACGTTATATTAATCAGCCATTCGTTTAATTAATTTATCAGTCAGCTATTTTTTTACGAGCAGTTAGAAGCTTTGGAAGTTTGTAGCTCCGACCGGTTAATTCTATTCTGGTCTCGTTTCAAATCGCTATAACCATGTGAATATTGGGAATTTTGAAATTTCCTTTTAAGGTCATATTCTCAAGAATCTATGCTTTATGAAAATTCCCAAAAAATCGATTTTTCCAAATTTTTAGGCTAGGATACTACCTTAAGGGCCGAAGGGTAGTGAGTGATAGGGAAGGCTTCAATTGGGAAGTCTAACACGTGAGAACCAGCAAGGGTGCACGTTGGAACTCAGGAAATAACAATAGTGTCACGTAAAGGCAATAATAATTTTTCCTTACTCAACATAAGAGAAACGTGGCCTGAATAAAAAGAAATTCTGGAAGAAAAAAATAGAGCTTCGTGCTACACATCAACGTGAGATTGTCAATGAAAAAGTAGCTTTAAGGTTGCCAATTGAAAGAATATCAAGGATTCAAAAAATCCTCTCAAAAAACAGCTCGTCACGATTTCTTCGAAGCCACGATAATTTTGGATCAACTTTTATGAGGCACAATTTTGGGGTTGCTTTTATGAATTAGTTCATTATGGATTAGATAAAAAAAAGTAATTCTTTAGATAAGTGGCTTTTCCAAAAAGTGAGCCTATTCTGTTCGTAGCGTTTTACAAGAGATGGCGTAGGTAGCACAGTATTTCGTTGTTACCGACAGTAATGTATTCATCGTAAAACAGCTATCATTGAATGTCATTTGCTGTACAGAACCTCTTTTTGAATTGTAAATAACAACACTTTATAATTTATTGAATGTGTCAACATTTGTGCCGATTGTATTTTTGCGGGGAGTTTTACTTCATTAGTTTAATATGAACAAAAGTGCTGCTGAAGCTCATCGTATTTTAGTGAAAGTGTATGGTGAACATGCTCTAGCTGAGCAAACGTGTCGGCAGTGGTGTGCACGTTTTAAAGCTGGTGATTTCGACTTGGATGACAAGGAACGACCTGGCCAGCCGAAAAAGTTTGAAGATAATGAGTTGGAGGCATTGCTCAATGAAGACTCATCTCGAACACTTCAAGAATTGTGTACATCATTGGCAGTTGACTTATCAACGGTAGGAAAACGTCTTAAAATTTTTGGCATAATCCAGAAGGAAGGACATTGGGTCCCACATGAATTGAAACCAAGGGACATTGAGAGGCGTCTTTTGACATGTGAACTGCTGCTTCAACGGGAGAAAAAAAAGGTTTTTTGCATCGAATTGTCACTGGTGATGAAAAATTGATCCATTACGACAATCCGAAGCGAGGAAGTCATGGGTTAAGCCCGGCCAACCATCAACATCAGTGGCAAAGCCAAATATCCATGGGTCTAAGCTTCTGCTCTGTATTTGGTGGGATCAGAGGGCTGTGATTTATTATGAACTGCTGAAACCGAATGAAACCATAACTGGTGATCGCTACCGACTGCAATTGATGCGCTTGAGCCGTGCATTGAAAGAAAAACGGCCGGAATACTCCGAAAGACACGACACAGTCATTTTGCTGCACGACAATGCTCGTCCGCACGTCGCGAAACCGGTACAAACATATCTGGAAACACTTAAATGGGAGGTCCTACCCCACCCGCCGTATTCTCCAGATATCGCTCCTTCTGCTTACCATTTGTTTCGTTCGATGGATCATAGCCTGTCTGAGCAGAAGTTCACTTCTTACGAAGATTGTCGTAAATGGGTCAATTCGCGGATTGCATCTAAAGACGAGACGTTCTTACGACACGGTTTTCGTACCCTGCCCGAAAGATGGTCAAAAGAAGTGGAAAGCGAGGGGCAATACCTTCATTTTGGGGCCAGTCCACTTCGGAGCCACGAAAAAACGCTATTGTCGCGATTTTTTGAGGATTTTATAAAAAATATGAATATAAAAGTTGTTGGGCTTGATAAATAAAGTCTTGAAATACAAAAAAAAAATATTATTCATTTTTATTCATTTTTAAGTACCAAAACTATAGTTTAACGTAACGCCTCAAAAATAGGTGGGCTAGGTAGGTCCATCACAACTCGGCAACGGCTTGTCGGAAACAAAAAAATCAAAGTCCATTAGAATCAGTATGACACCAGCTACAAAATGACCCTCGGACATAAAGTTTCATCAAAAAATCAAAAAATGGCAGATGAAAAACGAAAAAAGTAATAAACAAACCCGTTTTTTCGCAATTTTTTGCAAAAAAAGAGGAAAAATCAAGATTTTGAAACCATCGAGGGTCATTTTGTTGCGAATCATGTTTACAATATGTGGTTCAAATTTCAAGAGAATCGGTTCATTAGTTTTAGAGATACGATGGAGCTAGATTTTGAAAACGTTGTTTCGAGAAAAACGCGTTTGGAGTTTATACTATAAAAAAACTCTTACCTGAACTCATTCCTGCACCGTACAAAATCCTTTCTGATTGCTCATCATCGTCGATTTCTTTAAGTCTTGCTTGCTTTCGATTTTTTGAAATTTGCAAAGTGGACTAGCCCCTTAATGGATTTTTTTATTTTCATTTAAAATAAATATTTTTTTTTCATTAAACAAACGCTGCGAATTAATTCCAAGTCCTAATATTTTTTTATTTATTTGATTATAAATGATGATATTCAGTCGGGGAAAGCTGAAATTCACCCCCCCCCCCCCCCCAATAAAAAGTTATGGGGTTTTGAAGTTCGCGGAGACACGTGATAAAATAGGCCATTTTTTAACATTCGACGCCTACATTAGGTTTGTTTGGGTTAAATTATGGGTAAAAGTTATGGGGTTTTGAAGTTCGCGGAACCACGTGATAAAATAGGGCATTTTTGAACATTTCGACGCCTATATGGGGGTCGTTTGGAAACAACAATTCCTCGGAAAAGTCACTCATCTGAAGAATTACCAATGAAAAATACGAATATTAAGGGGAGGGTGGGGTTTGCACTGTTGAAAAATCGATTTTTTTGTTGTCTTTTTTTATAGTTAAACATTTCAAGAATATAAACCCAAAATTTCAAGTCAATCAGAGCAAAACTCTCGAAGTTATTGACTATTTAGTCCCGCTCCTCTAAAACTGTAGCTCCGACTTCTCTAAACTTCAAACGCGTTTTTCTCGAAACCACTTTTTCAAGGTCCGTGTTCACTGCCATTTGAAAACTACATGATCGATTTATTTCAAACTTGGTACACACTTTGTACATATAAAATACCTCCCCTCAACGGTTAGATTGAGATTTTTTTTACATTGAGGGGCTTTTCCACCCCCAAAATGGCGGAATTTTTCGTGAAAAATAGCACCCTTCACTTTACGTGGCCACCAAAGAATTAGAAATGAAAAAAAAAAATTATCAAAGACCGTTGGGGTGAGGATTTGATGATACTTTGACTAAATTTTAATGGTACTTGATTTCAGATAATTTCTAGCTGAGATACAGTGAACACTGCAAATCGTGTTTTTCCAAAGGCGTTCTTGGAAAAGCTTTGTCACCGGCTTGTTTGTGGATATTTTCCCGTACAAATTTCACGGAATGTTCTTGAAATGACACTTAAGAATGTACAAAAGGTTTCAATTAAGGGGGGATTGTCTTTTTTTTTCGCAAAATTTACCGCTTTTTGGGAATTTTTTTGTGAAGAAAGTATACAACGGAAAACTTGTGAAACTTGGCATATAGTTTTATTGATCTGTTTACTACATACAAAAAATTTTTTAAACAATTTCATCCAAAAATCCGCCTCCCACCCCCCTCGACGCGCGATGGTCCTTTTTTGATGGTGTGCACGATTACAGCCTTCACGTTCATCTTGCAACAAAAACCCAAAAAGCATTTTACTTTAGACACATATAGCTATCGTTCAATGAAGGGAAAAAAAAATTGCCGATTTGGTGACGTTTTGAACTTGAAGAATCGATTTTTCGAAAAAAATTGATCGATTTTTTGTTATAAATAAAAAACTATTAAACGTATTGCTTTTTTGCTTCATCAAACGATAAAAGGATGTCAGCTGAGCATTCTGTCCAAATTTGAAGGCAATCGGTTGAATAGTTTTTGAGAAATCGTGCACACCATCAAAAAAGGACCATCGCGCGTCGAGGGGGGTGGGAGGCGGATTTTTTGATGAAATTGTTTAAAAAAATTTTTGTATGTAGTAAACAGATCAATAAAACTATATGCCAAGTTTCACAAGTTTTCCGTTGTATACTTTCTTCACAAAAAAATTCCCAAAAAGCGGTAAATTTTGCGAAAAAAAAAGACAATCCCCCCTTAATTTACTCTATCCATATAGATGAAAAAAAATCGCAAGAAAGTGGTTTTTCTCACGCTGGAACCTCTACCCTCCCGTTAAAGTTTCGTGAAAAATCCACGTGGTTAGGCTGCACCGAGCCGGACCGTCGAGGAAGGCGGTTACTAGGTTGGACACCTCTTGGTTTCCGTCGTAACTCATCGTCCCGCATACCAGCCCAGCCATGACAGAATAGAGAGCACTTTAGCACGCTCGCCCGGACTCTCACCGACTGTGTACACACCACTACTTACCACTTAACGCTACTGCCCACCGGTGTAACGTCTGACTAGTACCGCCCTCGCTGAATCCGTAACTACTTTAATGCAACCTGCCGTCCTCCGTTATTTGCTTGAAACGTTAGGGAATCGCGAATCCGTTCTCCGGTGTACGTGACAATGCTGCCTGGATATATTTTCCCGTTACCAAATCTACGACGCCAAACGATATCCTGGAAATTTTTGCACGCCAACGGACATGAATATTTCTCGCTTTGGTCGACATTTTTTTTTTGCCACTTCAAATTCACACTTATCTCTTGGCGACGAGGAAAAGGGGGAGATAGAATGTTGAGCTTATTTGGAATTGCACTATTTTTGCATCTTCGCAAATTTTCCTACTCGAGTAATTTACTCGGAATTTTCGCCTCCTCGGCGAGAAAACTTCACGATAGAATTATTAAGGGGGTCAGTCCACTTTGAAGATTTCAAAAAATCCAAAGCAAGCAAGACTTGAAGAAATCGACGATGATGAGCAATCAGAAGGGATTTTGTACGGTGCATGAATTACCGATTGAGTTTAGGTGAGAGTTTTTCATAGTATAAACTTCAAACGCGTTTTTCTCGAACCAACGTTTTCAAAATCTAGCTCCATCGTATCTCTAAAACTAATAAACCGATTCTCTTGAAAATTGAACCACATATTGTAAACATGATTCGCAACAAGATGACCCTTGATGGTTTTAAAATTTTGGTTTTTACTCTTCTTTTTGCGAAAAACTGCGGAAAAAATGCGTTTTTCTTACATTTTTCGTTTTGCATCTGCCATTTTTTTATTTTTCGATAAAACTTTATATCCGAGGGTCATTTTGTAGCTGGTGTCATACTGAATCTAATGGACTTTGATTTTTTGTTTCAGACAAGCCGTTGCCGAATTGTGATGGACCTACCTAGCTCACCCATTTTTGAGGCGTTACGTTAAACTATAGTTTTTGTATTTGAAAATAAATAAAAAGGAATTGAATTTTTTTTTAATGTATTTCAAGACTTTATTTATCAAGCCCAACAACTTTTATATTCATATCTTTTATAAAATCCTTTTAAAAAATCGCCTTTTTTCGTGGCTTCAAAGTGGACTGGCCCCTTAAGGGATCGCAGTGTAACGTATTCAAAAGGTCGATTTTTTTTGCATTACCCGATGATATAGACGGTTATAAAAATGGACCTGGCGTCGCCGATTGATCGTAAGTAGACAATTTATATAACAAATCCGCACTCGATAGTTCAAACTCGTTTTTTCTCGATATGCCGTTTTTCAAAACGGTATACTAAACTCAAAGGAAGAGTTTGCAAGCTATCCGACTCAAATTTTGACGCTACATTCTTCATGCCATTCTTTATCTTGCTACGGAAGCTTTTTTTTAATCTTCAAATTTTTTTCAACGAAAAACTGTCAAAAGTACCCTAAATTCGATGCTTTTTTTCAAAACGGCGCCATTTCGTCATTTTTGATTTTTTTAAATCTCCATAGCAAGATAGCGGCTTTCATACTGATTGATAATCTTTTTTTTATATTTGTTTCAGATGATATTTACGGCCACAACTGTGTACACCGTGAGGACTTTTTTCGAGGACATTTTCAACCGGTAAAAAAATGTAACTAAAAAAATCAACGCGAAAAAATGTATTTTCTGTTCGTCATGAGTACTTTGATTTTACATTTAAAAAATCAGACCGATTGGCGTCTTTTAACCATCGAAAAAAAAATCTCGAAAATCGGCAATTTTTCGTCCGGTTACACTGTGATGATCTCTCAAGGGATAACACCACTCTAGGAGCAGAAAATAAGGCCTAACTTTGACTATTTATTTTGGGAGTATGAAACAAGAAATGGGATTTCTTTTGAGAAGGTTTATTTAACACATATTAGACTATAAAAAAAAATTATTATAATTTTCATACACAATGGCGGCGACAGAGCCCATCTCGTAAAACGTGTTTTTTTTACAAATTGATTCACGGGAGGACGGTTTTCTCGTAAAGTATAAGACCTGAATCAAAAACCAAAAAAAAAATATAATCTATATATTATTAGCTATGAGATTACATAGGGATTTGTGTTGATCAAATTTTGAAAAAAAAATAGCGCACTCTGAAAGAAAAAAGTCGATTTTTTGCCCAATAAATAAACAGTAAATTGTTTATGAAAAAAAATCACATTTAATGAAAAAACGATCAAAATGTTAAATCGATCCATGCACCAGTTGGAGTAATCCGTCCTCCGAGTTTAAAAAAAAGTGGTTTCGAGAAGAACGCGTTTACAGTTGTACGACGCGCCTGAGTGAAGTCCGAGGCGCTGCGGAAAAATCGATAATTGAACCGTTTCAACAATTTTTTTCGCTACAGGACCAATTGCATACTTTTTTTTATGACCCCAAAGTATTTTTCAAGCCAAAGAAAAACGATTTTTCCAAAATCCTAGAGTGGTGTTATCCCTCAAGGGATGAAATGGGAACGTTCATGCTGAATCTATATTTGACGTTTCAATGTAGAAAAAAAGCTCCCTTTAGTTCAAGGATTTTATTTAAAAATTCATTGGTAACACGCTTAACCCTTCTTAAGGCGGGACACCACTGTGACGGGTAAAAATATCGGCTTTTTTGCATTTTCTCAATGTACAGCGATTCAATAATATGTGAAAAAACATTCAACTAGAAATATCGAAAATCGACCAAGTTACAGGAGATTTTATGAGAGCAGGTAGTGCAACGATTTTTATCGATCTGGCCGGAATCATAACTCTAGCTTTAAGTGTCCAATTTTCCATTTTCAGAAAATCAAAATGTTCGTAATTGCAGTAACTATCGTTGTACGCAGTCTTTTTTTATTTTGTATTTTTTAAGCCCCCCAATATAAGTAAAAATGTTGCCAAATTACACTTTTCATTTACAGCACCTGTCATTTTGTGATTTTTCTTTTCGAAAACTGACTACGTACAACGAGAACTACATTTGTATAAATCATACATTTTTTTATTCTCAGCTTTCAGACCAACCATTGTCAAGTTATCGATCCGGCCGATGGACGGCACTTTTTGTATGGAAGCTTATTATACCCCAATATTATTGTTAATTTCAATTTTTTTAAATAGAAATTCACGCTAAATAAGTTCAATGTCTGTGTAATAACGTATTTTTTTCCAAATCTCGAATAAATAATCTAGTAGTAAAAAAAATCAGAAAGAACAACATTTTGCTGCCCGTCAGTGGTGTCCTCCCTCAAGGTGCTCCAATTTTTAACCCCTTAACCTATCGAGTTTAAAGGGTTTACAGAGATTTTATAAAAATACTATAAAATTCCTACCTTCACAGAACTCGACGAAAAAAGTTTTTAACGTGGAGAGTCGATTGCTCTGGACGTGTGGGAAATTTCAGCACACGAAAGTGCCTCGCGATTTTAAAAGGTTGGGACGTGGTTAGCCGGGCTTGAAAAAACGTTTTTTCAAGCCCGGGGTACTCGTCAAGCTTGTTTTATCAGGAATTCGAAGAATTTCCATTCCAATGCTATTAAAAGTAGCACTGTTTTTCGAGATCAAACTCTACATCGAAAATGACTATTCCTATCGTAATAATTATTCATCTGTGGTCAATTTTTTTCCTATAGAAAACATCCTTTTTTTATTTCAAAGTTAATTAGTTAGCTAAAAATGAAGATGAAAATAAACAGCATCAATATTAGTGGGGCCGGGTTGAAATTCCGAACTTAGAATGGTCAGAACGCTCAAAACTCCGAAAAAATAGTACCCCGAAAGATCAAAACTCCGAAATAATTTTACACGAAAGACCAAAACTCCGAAAATCTTAACACCGTCAAAATAATTCGGCTATGGAAGTTTTAAAAGTTTCAAAATTTTCAATAAATCAACGAACTTTTTCAAGAATTTTTTTTTATTAAGGGGCCAGTCCACTTTGAAAATTTAAAAAAATCGAAAGCAAGCAAGACCTGACGAAATCGACGATGATGAGCAATCAGAAGGGATTTTGTACGGTGCAGGAATTGCCGATTGAGTTTAGGTAAGAGTTTTTCATAGTATAAACTTCAAACGCGTTTTTCTCGAAACGACGTTTTCAAAAACTTGCTCCATCGTATCTCTAAAACTAATAAACCGATTCTCTTGAAATTTAAACCACATATTGTAAACATGATTCACAACAAGATGATCCTCGATGGTTTTAAAAATGTTATTTTTACTCTTTTTTTGCGAAAAACGCGTTTCTTTTTTACTTTTATCGTTTTTCATCTGCCATTTTTTTATTTTTCGATAAAACTTTATATCCGAGGGTCATTTTGTAGCTGGTGTCACACTGAATCTAATGGACTTTGATTTTTTTGTTTCAGACAAGCCGTTGCCGAGTTGTGATGGAACTACCTAGCCAGCCTACTTTTGAGGCGTTGCGTTAAACTATTGTACTTAAGGCGTTACCCCCATTTGTACTTAAGGCGTTACCCCCACTTGTAGCGCAAAAAAGGCCTTTTTCATGAATTTTTTTACAGAAAACTACAAAACTTTTTTAATCGATCAATATACCATCTTAAAGAACACATCTTGAAGAACTTTCAGTAATGTTTTTATTGAAAAATATTACATTGTTTAGTGGCAAATGGCCGTCAATGAAATAATGTTTTTATATACACGGTTTGCGGTGACCAACATTGCGGCGAAGTGGATCATCTGAAGAAAAAAATGCGGATGGATTTAGTCAAATACAAGTATAAACTAGGCTTTAATCGAAGGATTTTAAAAAATATTCATTTTTCACGAAATGGCGGACAGTCAAAGTTAATGGTTCGATTTTAACGAAAAAAAAACTGCCGTTTTTTGGCTATAAAACGGCCATTTTTTTCGAAAAAAAAAATCGAACGATTGAAGACTACATTTTTATGTATTAAATAAGCCTGCAAAATTTCAAGAAGATCGGTTCATTAGTGTTCGAGTAATCTTGGTCACCGACTTCAGAAATGCCATTTTGAGAAAAACGCTTTTAAAGTTTCTCTTTCAACGCGGATTATTCTCTTTCAACGCTCATATCTCAGTGAATTTTGTTCGGATCGACTTGAAATTTTCAGGACAGGTTCTCAGATACTTATACTTCAAAAAAATGCAATAAAAAAATCGATTTTTTCAAAATCGCAAGTGGGGGTAACCCCTTAAAAATGAATAAAAATGAATTAAATTTTATTTATGTATTTCAAGACTTCATTTATGAAGCCCAACAACTTTTATATTCATATCTTTTATAAAATCTTCGAAAAAAAAATCTCGAAAATATCTTTTTTCGTGGCTCCAAAGTGGACTGGCCTCTTAAGAAGTGATTTTGCGTCAATTTTGAAATTTGTCTAGACAACGTTATACGTTCTACATAATTTACAGTCAACTGTGTAGACTTTTGCTGGCTTGATCTTGACATGAGGGCCAGGTTGAAATTCCGAACTTTGAATGCGACGGTTTAAAATTCCTAACCTTAATGTTCCGAAATTACAAGGCTCGTCAAGATTATGCCGAGGGTCGACAGAGTTGACTGTAAATGATGTAGAACGTATAACATTGTCTGGACAAATTTCAAAATTGATGTAAAATCACTTCTTAATAAAGACAAAATTCTAGAAATAATTCATCGATTTATTGCAAATTTTGGAACTTTTAAAACTTCCATAGCCGAATTATTTTGACGGTGTTCAGATTATCGGAGTTTTGGTCTGTCGTGTAAAATTCTTTCGGAGTTTTGAGCATTCTGATAATTCGAAGTTCAGAACTTCAACCCGGCCCCATATTAGTGACGAATGAATAATTAATATAATTATTGCTTCTATTGTAATTCAAATGTTGCACGGATGATGAGCCCAACACAGAATATAACGCAAAAAGCCACGCTGCTGAATCTCATTTTCCACACCGGTGAATGTCCCACCAAAAGCGCGAAAATTTGGATATGTTCTCGAACGGAGAAATTCCACGCCGCTTCAGACATCTCAAGTATCTCTCCACCCGCGGTTCTCCCAGAGTGGCGTTACCACAAGCTCTTCCTTGATACCCACCATGCGACAATTACGTTTTCAAAAATTCCATTCATGCGACTCTTTTAAAAAATGTTTGTTCGAGAATTTTTTTTTGAATGACTTATTCAGTCGTCAATTTTTATCTACTTTTTCTATTGAGTCTGCACATTGCTTGAAGTTTTGAAAAAACATTAAAAATGAATTTCAAAATGCAAACCTGACATATAAAAAAAATTAAAAAGCTGGGAAAGTATTTCATATTGAGGAAGGTATTTGTTCAGATTTTTTATTTGCTGTTCGCTATGAGACAAGCCAAGCGAAGGTCTCATCCCTCCAGAGAAAAAATTATTTACTGGACACACTCAAAATGAATCTTCCCAAAGAATTTTCTTCTCTACGGTGGACTTAATAACATACCTTTATTTATCAATAAAGTTATTAAAGCTGGATATCCATTCACAACTATTAAAAAATCGATTCCTTTTTCTTTAAACGATAGAACTACATATGTAGAATATTTTCCCAAAGTTTCAAAGCGAAATTCGAAAAACTTCAAATGTTACAGCCCGTCAACGCTGTGCTTCACCGCTCGGATTCGGAGCAGGCGTGAACTTCAAACGCGTTTTTCTCAAAACTGCATTATCGAAATTTGCGTGCAGGATTACTCAAAAACTATCAAGGGGCTAAACCAGTGTGAAACTTTTAAAAAATCGTTTTTTCTTTGCCTTTTTCGACAGTTTATACTTTCAAGAATATCCTCTAAAAATTTCAAGGCCGTATGTCGATCATTTTATCTTGCAAAAATCGATAATTAAATCTTTAAACGCGTTTTTCTCGAAATGAGATTTTTCAAATTTGCTGACATTTTAACTCAAAGAGCAATTGTCCGATTGACTTGAAATTTGAACTGAGTACTCTTGAATATATGCACTCCACAATGACGTAGGATATTTTTGATTGGATGGAAATTGACGATTTGGCATTGACAAAAACGACCATTTTATAGGCAAGAAAACAGACTTTTTTAATAACTACGCCATTTTGTTAGATTTTGTCATTTTTCGAAAATCCTACATCATTGTACAGGAAATACCTTCCAGTTTAACGACATTTTGTTTGGAACTTTTTTTTTTGGCGCCTCCAAAGGCAGTGCATAAGTCGCTTGGATCTCAATATTTTTCTATGAAAAAATTATGTAATATAGGTCAAATATGGTCACATATATTCTTAGTTTTCCGAAACATTTAATTGAGTACTTTTCTTCCAAAAAATTCCCGAAAATCACCCAAATTTTCAGCGTTTACACTGGTATAGCCCCTTAAGTCGGTTGAGTTGAAACTTGGTAAAAATATTGATAATATTGGTACGTTCTACTCGACGAGAATTGTTTTTTGAAAAATTGAAAAAAAAAACTAAAAATTGAAAAAATTGATAAAAAAAAATAAAACTAAAACTTTTCGTCCAAAAAATTCCCGAAAATCACCCAAATTTTCAGCGTTTGCACTGGTATAGCCCCTTAAGCCGATTGAGTTGAAACTCGCTAAAAATATGGATAATATTGGTACGTTCTACTTGACGAGAATTGCTTTTTGAAAAATTGAAAAAAAAAACTACTTCTTTCATCCATATTTTACAGAAATGTTGCGTAAAAAGTTGATTTTTTTTCTAGATGCGTGCCATTTTGTTAAATTTGCATTTTCTTCATTTCGATTACCGTCACACAGAACCTATACATGTTCTAATTAAAGAAATGTTTGAACTGTTTTGCAAATCAAAGTCTACGGAAAGCTAGAATGCACGTCAATTCGCAACTCGTGCAACGACCGTGCTGTAACACTCTGCCACAGCTCCGTCGTTTTGATGGTGAATGAAATTTGAAAAAAATTGTTTTTCATACTCAAATATACTATTAAAACATACCTAAAGTTTGATGATTGTAGAATAATTATTTCTTACTGTAAAAAAACCCCTCAATATTGCTTATTTTTTTCCTGTCTAAATGTATATCCCGCCTTAAGCAATAAAAAAAAAAACAATTTTTCGGACCTTCTAATTCCGCCTTACGTCAACAAAAAAATCAATTTTTTGAAAATTCTACAGCGTTGTAACCCCTTAAGCTCTACGATACATCGATTCATACCGTAAAACTGGTATTTTTTTCCTGATAACCTTCCGCCAAGTACGACAGTTTTGAAATTGTTGCTTCCGAATTCATTTATCGCATACTAACATTCACCATCCTTGAAAAACGATTTTTTTTTCTACGAAACTACATTTCGAATAAAACCTGACTTTTTTCCTTAATTTTCAAGTCCCAGAAAGTAAGTCAGATCAAAACGTGATGGCACTTTTTTCGAAGATAACAATCCCGTTTGTTTTTGTTTTTTTACCAACGACGAGACGTGTGTAGAACGCGTGTCCTTGAAGTATTTTTCCTGTCGAAGCCTTGTCCATCAGCCGTTGAGGTTCAATTTTAGTCTGAACGCGTTCAGCGGTAATTTAAACTTGAAGAGTGCAGGAGGTCCAGGGAGGCGGTGAAATGTAGCAGGCGTAGCGACTTGGTGTCGGTGACTAGCGACGATCTCTGCTCCAGCGCGAGAGAGGGAACGCTCACCAAGTTTTCGCGGCGTGTGCCTTGATGAACCAAGGCAAAAGGTATCCGAGAAAACAGCTCTGCGGTTCTCCGATTCTCTTACTCGTGTATATTTGCCTCTTTGAGGTCGCAACTCGCAGCCCGGACTTTTGCCTTGCCTTACCTTCCTTTCCTGATACTTCGGAGTAGTGGGATATCTCTGCTGGCTGTGTGTGTGTGTGTGTGTGCCGCACAAAGGCTACCTGGATAGTTCTCGGACACTTTCGACGACAGTAACCACGAAGACGCCATGACGCGATCATCTCCATCAGCACGGTGCTTATTCGTATCATCCACTGCGCGTCTAGTCACAACCGCGCTGTTTATCCTCTTGGCCTCACGTGAGTCTCGACTATTCCTTAAAGAAAAACAAATACACATATATCAGTATACACGTATTTTTATTTTTCAAATTGCCCCATTGAGGGTCGACAATTTCATTTAGTTCTGGTAAAAGTAATTTTCATTTTTTTATCGTCTGTTTGGGTTAACGTTGAGGTGCTGCACGATCATCACGAAATTTCCAGTATCCAGTGAGCTTGAATCCACTGGTAATCAATTATTTTCGGAGATTCCACGATTTTAGCGAAAAAGCCCTGTCGAAAAAAATGCCGCGTCCGTTCTAGGTCTACCATAAAAAAATTTTACCGAAAAATCGGTGCGCCGAAAGCAACTTTATCCTAATACCAACTGAACTCAATTTACCTAAACGAATAAAGTATGTTTACAGATGACTTTGAATGCTAAAAACATTTTTTTTCCCTTGGAAAGTACCTCAAAGAATAAAGACTTTAGCGTGAAAAAGTGGAGGCTAAAGTTTGGGTTAAAGCTAAAAACAGTGCTGAAGAATCATCACAACATTTCTGGAATCTAGTGGGCTTAAATCCACTGGTAATCGATTATTTTCGGAGATCCTTCGGTTTGAACGACAAAGCCCTATCCAAAAAAATCCCACGTCCTTACGACGTCCATCGAAAACATTTTATGCCGGAAAATCGGTACAAAAAACGCAACTCAATTCACGTAAATGAATAAAGTACAAAAAAAGACATAACTTTGAATAGTAAAAACAATATTGCCCGCGGAAAGTACCTTAAGGGATAAAGACTTAGGCGTGAAAAAGTGGAGGCTAGTCAGTGAACACATTTTGATTGTCAATACGATTATTCGCGATATGATAACATTGCCTTTGATCGGCCCCGTTTAAATGGGAATTTGATGATCGTCCGCCGACGAGAATTTTACGGACTAACGACTCTCGGCATATGCCAATGTACAAATATACGAATATTTGTGCAACTCGTCCGGCTGTGTGTGTGCGCGCGCGGTTCAAGTCGCGGAACGGGAGTCTGCGCAAATGCTCGAAGTGGTGACCGACGAGTGTTGTCAGACACGCGACAATTCGTAGACACGCGTTCCTAATTTCGTGCCTCGCAAATTCAGACGTGCGGCCACCGAAAAAAAAAAAACAAAGGCCACACTAAAGCGTGAGAAAAAGCTTTCGTTCGAAACGTCAGGCGCGAGCTGTTGAATTTTTTAACTCCGTTTACGCTTAAGGGGAGATATACACCTAGGAGCCGGAAAAAGGTCATTTTTGTGATTTTTTTCAAGGAAAACTGTTTGAAATTTCGGATTGGGGTTTTATTTATCTCAACGTATATACATTCAAAAATATGTTCAATTTTCTTTATTTAAAAATATCAAAAATATACAAGGATATTGTATGATCCTTGGAGCGTCGTAAGAAAATCCGCGTATACAGTACCCACTGGCGTTTCTTCAAAAATCATCTGAAAAAAAAAACCAAAAAGATTATTAAATAAGATACTATGATCTAGTACTTGTCATAGCCGATTTTGAAAACATCGATTTATGACAAAATGGCGGACGTTTGAACATAAATAGTGATTTTTGGGCAAAAAATTAGTTATTATTTTGCCTATAAAACAAAAACTAAGTAACGGAAAAAAAATCCTATGACAAGTACTGGATAATGGTGTATAAAATAACCACAAAAAACCTCAAGGCAATCGGTTCATGGGTTTCGAGAAATTTTGGGTACCGATTTGAAAAACGTGGTTTTGAGAAAAACGCGTTTGAAAATTTGGGAATGAATAAATCATGAAATTTGTCAACTTGCATGGAATCATCGACGGAATGTTCATAGCTTCTAAATCGATTTTTTCGACCATCTAGGTTGATATCTCTCCTTAAAGATACCGTCTCGTCGTGTAGCTCTTTTCGAAATAAATGAATCATGAATAATGCATTACAAGCGTTTGTCATTATTCGTCAGACTTTCGTAAGAAGATAATAATTCAATGTTAAAAAGTGGAGCTTTTTTCACCCTGAATCGTGCGATTTTAATAAACAAGTCTCGCAATACGTGTCACAAAGTCAATCTTGCGGATCAAATTGCGACGTTATTTTGCGAAAATTGCCAATTTATTTGTACGTATTTGCGCGTTTGCTGCGAACGCGCTGATTTCAAGGGTACGCGAACTTCGTCTAGACGGCAAAACGATGGGCGCGATATATTTTTCGAGACGAGAGATTTACCTGTTGTTTTTCTTTTGGTTCCTTTGGGGGCTGAAATAAGCGATGCATGAATATGAAATCGATTTCAATTGCGTGTGGCGAGCTTGGGAAATTTCGAGACTCCGGATCATTTCGTTTTATTTCTACGTGTGTTTACGTATATCCAGAAAAATTGCCACTCTTTTAGCCCTTTGAGGTGGCCCGTTCGCGAAGGGCCGTATTTTTTGGGGGCGTAAACAGCGCCCTTCTGAATCATCGGTAAACTACAGTGACGCTTAATAAAAAAAATTGTTACAATCAATCATACTCAATGATAAACTGGAATGAAAAATTTTCCGCAATTTAGTAGATTTGAGCTTTTTTATATTTTCTCGAGGCCGGGTTGAAATTCCGAAATTGGAATTATCGGAACGCCCAAAACTCCGAAAAAATACGAACCCGAAAGATCGAAACTCCGACAGAATTTTACACGAAAAACCAAAACTCCGAAAATCTGAACACCGTCAAAATAATTTGGCTATGGAAGTTTTAAAAGTTTCCAAATTTTTAATTAATCGACGAATTATTTCAAGAATTTTGTGTTTATTGAGAAGTGATTTTAGGTCGATCTTGAAATTTGTCTAGACAATGTTATACGTTCTGCATCATTTACAATCAACTACGTAGACTTTCGCTGGCATGATCTTGACGAACCTTGTAATTTCGGAACATTAGGAATTTTAAACCGCATCCAAAGTTCGGAATTTCAACCCAGCCCCCATGACAAGATCATGTCAGCGAAAGTCTACACAGTTGACTGTAAATTATGTAGAACGTATAACGTTATCTAGAGAAATTTCAAAGTTGACGCAAAATCAGTTCTCAATTTTCAAAAAATTCTTGAGATAATTCGTCGATTCATTGAAAATTTTGAAACTTTTAAAACTTCCATAGCCGAATTATTTCGAAGGTTTTCAGAAATTCGGAACTTTGTTCTCTCGTGTAACATTTTTTCGGAGTTTTGATCTTTCGGGGTAGTATTCTGTCGGAGTTTTGGGCGTTCTGATAATTCAAAGTTCGGAATTTCAAGCCAGCCCCATTTTCTCAAAACGTCGCGGCTACGAAAGTTCTTCCGCTAGCCACATTTTTCCAAGTTTTATTATTATTTTTTTTTAACCTTTGATGACCCTCTGTTTTTATTGTCGATACGAAACCTTTAGATTTTTCACACGCGTGAGCAGTTTATATCAGGCATCTAGAGTTATTGAGTGTAGCAATTATTACATGAGGAGCTGGCGAACAAAACCGGACACGTCCACACTACGAAAAAGTTTCTTATTTTTATTTTTTGTGTTTCTCAAGCGAACCATTATTAGCTTCCGAAATATTTTGAATAATATCCAGCCCTTGACACCTCAAAATTGGTTAAAAACTGCCTTTTCAAGTGAAAAGGCAGTTTTTAGGCACAGGAAAAATAAAATAACAAAATAATTCACGTAGCGTGAACAAGTCCGGTTTTGTTCGCTGGCTTCTCGTATAGTAATGTGGCCAGCGGGTCATCTCCATAAAGCGCCGTATGAATGAGACGATTTTTAGAGTCGTTATTTTTCGTTAAACGTTTTATTGTCTGTTACACTTGGCTTGAAATTTTATCAATATACTGGATCTATTTTTACTTAATTATGGATTAAAATGAGTTAATTGTTGAATATTCGGTTTCGTGAAAGAAATACCTTAAAGAGGCGTGATGCAGGGTGTTAAAACATCAGTAGCTACTCGTGATACTTACTGAATTTCGAGACATATCAAAAGCAATTACCATCTTAAGGGGTATACATTTACAACGATCAAAAAATTGATTTCTTTTTTTTTTCTCTTCAAATGATACAACTATATATGTAGAATATTGTCCCAAAGTTTCAAAGCGTAATACGAAAAACTTCGAACGTTGCAACTCGCCAACGCTGTACCTCACCGCTCGGATTCGGAACGGGCGTAAACTTCTAACGCGTTTTTCTCAAAACTGCATTTACGAAATTGGCGTGCAGGATTACTGAAAAACTATTACGCCGATTGAGTTGAAACTTGGTAGAAAAAATGATAATATCGCTACCTTCTGTTTGACGCGGATTGTTTTTGCAAAATTCGAAGAAAAAAAATCAAATTTGGAATCCAAATTTTACAGAAATAATGCGTTGAATGTTGATTTTTTTGTAAATGCGTGCTTTTCTCTTCAATTTGCATTTTCTTGATATCAATTACTGCCAAATAGAAACTATATATGTTCTAACCGAAAAAAAAATTGATTTTCTTTGAAAATTAAAGTCTATAAAATTTTTTTGTATACTAAAATATACTATTAAAGTATACCTACGATTTGACAGCTGTGGAATAAATATTTCTTAGTTTGAAAAATCCCTCAAAATTGCTAAATTTCCTTCCATCTAATTGTATATTCCGATTTAACGATTAGAAAGTGTAAAAAATCGAAAACATTCACCCCACCCTCTTGAGGCTATCTCGTAGCCTGTGAACTTCGATCGATGGCCCGAGAGAAGGCCGACGAAAATTCACGAACTCGTCGGATAAACCAACAATTTTTTTTCAAAGTTTTTTATCCCTTTTTGAAAATTTACCTGCGTCGTTGAAATCGCTGGAACTTTCTTCCGCGCCCGACGATTGAAGAGATGGAAATATCGGATCGAGGAGGCGTTCACGATTTTGTGCAGACGGTGCGCGAGCTGCTTTGCCACGTTGCTTTTCCAGCGTAGAATCCTAGTTGCCCTAGAGGGATTACAAACACGAACGGTCGAATATAGATATACCGGTGGATATTAAATTACGAGGGGCTTCGAATTTCCACCGTTATATCCGGCGTGTTTCAATGCGATGAAGAAACCATCGAGCGTCGAGCTTGTTGAGCTTTCGAATTGATTTTAATGCGAAATAAACGCTCGATGTGGTCCACGACGGATTATTGGATTTAGCCCGATTACTGGAGCATAGGAAGTGGAGTAGGCAAAAAGAAAGATCAAAGTTACACACGAATCTCTCGGCATAATAAAATAATACGTAACTGAGGTATTTGTTCTGATATCTCGTGTGTGTGTGACGGATTATTGAGATTTCGTAATTCGAAACCAGGTGTAACGTAACATTCACCGCATATGCGCGATGTATATAATTCGTCATCTCGTGTCAATGTACTAGAGTCCACGGACTCGAAATCAGCTGCCGTGAAAAAGAAAAAATCTCTGCGACGCGATCACGATGTTGTCCTGAAAAAGCAACATGGCGTTAACACGCGGCTCGAATTGCACACTTCGCGTACATAATCGTACGTAATTATTTTCATAGCATTTTCATAGCGGCGTGAACGTGTCGAAAAGACGTGCCAAAAAAAAACAAATCTCTCGCGAAGTTTTAAAATGAGATGAGTGGTTTTGTTGGAAAAATTTCGGTTTATTTGGGTTGGAATTGAAACGTTGTTGGAATTGTTATTGGAATTGAATTGGAAAAAAAAATCTCTTGCGAAGTTTTGAAATGAGATGAGTGGTTTTGTTGGAAAAATTTCGGTTTGTTTGGGTTGGAATTGAAACGTAGTTGGAATTGTTATTGGAATGGAATTGGGAAAAAAATCTCTCGCGAAGTTTTAAAATAAGATGAGTGGTTTTGTTGGAAAAATTTCGGTTTGTTTGGGTTGGAATTGAATTGTAGTTGAAATTGTTATTGGAATTGAATGGGAAAAAAATCTCTGGCGAAGTTTCAAAATGAGATGAGTGGTTTTGTTGTAATTATAGTTGGAAAAATTTGGTTTTGTTTGGGTTGGAATTGAATTGTAATTGGAGTTGTTATTGGAATTGAATTGGAGAAAAATCTCTCGCGAAATTTGGAAATGAGATGAGTGGTTTTGTCGTAATTTTTTTGTTAGAAAAATTTGGGTTTAAATTGAATTGTAATAAGAATTGTTATTGAAATTAAATTGGAAAAAAAAATCTCTCGCGAAGTTTGAAAAGGAGATGAGTGGTTTTGTCGGAATTGTTTTGTTAGAAAAATGTGGGTTATTGGAATTGAATTGGAAAAAAAAATCTCTTGCGAAGTTTTGAAATGAGATGAGTGGTTTTGTTGGAAAAATTTCGGTTTGTTTGGGTTGGAATTGAATTGTAGTTGGAATTGTTATTGGAATTGAATGGGAAAAAAATCTCTGGCGAAGTTTCAAAATGAGATGAGTGGTTTTGTTATAATTATAGTTGGAAAAATTTGGTTTTGTTTGGGTTGGAATTGAATTGTAATTGGAATTGTTATTGGAATTGAATTGGAGAAAAATCTCTCGCGAAATTTGAAAATGAGATGAGTGGTTTTGTCTTAATTTTTTTGTTGGAAAAATTTGGGTTTAAATTGAATTGTAATAAGAATTGTTAGTGAAATTGAATTGGAAAAAAAAATCTCTCGCGAAGTTTGAAAAGGAGATGAGCGGTTTTGTCGGAATTGTTTTGTTGGGAAAATGTGGGTTTGTTTGGGGTGGAATTGAATTGTAATTGGAATTGTTATTAGAATTGAATTGGAAAAAAAGTCTCTCGCGAAGTTTGAAAATGAGATGAGTGGTTTTGTTGGAAAAATTTGGGTTTGTTTGGGTGGGAAATGAATTGTTTTGTTAGAAAAATTTGGAGACACAACTTCGACAATTGATCGAATGAAAAAATTCCAATTGATTGAATAAAAAAAAGTGGTAGTTAAATGAATAAAACATTGCATTCGATTGACATGTTAAAGATGGACGGTGACTGAATTAAAAAATGGCAATTAATTGAATCTTAATAAATAAATGGCAACTGAGTGAATAAAAAAAAGTGGCAATTGACTGGATGAGAAAGAAATGGCAATTGGGTGTAAGTATAAAAATAGTAACTGACTGAATTTGAACAAAATTGCCGTCCATAGAATTTAAAAAAATAGCAATTCGTTTAATTGAAAAAAGGCAATTGACTGAAAAAAAATTAATACTGAATAAAAAAATGGCAATTGGTTGGATTTAAAAAATAGCGAAAGACTGGATACCAAAATGGAAATTGACTGAATAAGAAAAAATCTTTCAGTCTCTGGTGAAAGTATTGAAATAAACGATTTTGAAATAGCATCAAGTTAATGAATTCCGCGATCGTTGGCGCTAAAACTTGACGTTTCTTTGCTATTTTTCATTCGTGTATCGCTTTCAACGCTCTGTTTGGTCCGAGCGAGCTCGCGGGACTCTAGAAGATAATATTAGAATCTCTCGATTCAGCAGCAACCTCTCACGCAAAGACGAGTTTCCCTGCACTTTCGTGCACAACAACGAGGTCGAGCACCCGCTGCGTAGTCTTTTCTCAATTCCGTGTTAAATCTTCATCGTCATTAGAAATACATGCCGAGGTAAAAAAAAAACAAAAAAACGAAACAAATTATTCAAATGATGTGGATAAAAATTCATGTTTTTTGAGCATCCGCACTGAAATGGATAAATACCGTTTATCCGGCTGTCAGTCGATGGGTGCTGATGCTGGATGAACGATAGACGTGACGGTTTCACAACTACTTTCCCTTGTGCCTGCATATATATATATATATATATATATATATATATATATATATATATATATATATTTTAAACCTGGTGTACATCTGTGTAATGTTGGCTACCAACACAGCTAGCCATTTTCGGGACAGTCTTTAAAATAACACCTGGAGCCACTCCAGCTCGTAAAAAAGGCTGGTCTTAAGAATTATTCTACAATGGCAGCCGTAAACATTGAATTGGAAAACTTTATTATGCATAGTTTCAAGTGTACAAAAAAAAATTTGTTTCAAATTTTTCAATTGAAAATGGCGGCGTCAGACTCCAAGACCACAGAGTACCGGAGTATCAGATGCCGAAAAGATTTCTCCGGTACCTTCCAACCTAGAACAAAAAACCAAACAACCTTAAAAATATATACAAAAAGCTGTGGAACTGCGTGCGGAAATTATAAAATATCCTTAAAAAAAAACTAGTGCAAATTCGAATGAAAAATTTCATTTTTGAAAAATTACATGAGTAATTATTTTTAAAGAAATGTATAAGCAAACCTGAATTCCGTAAGCAGCTCCATGGGAAATGCATCTGAGAAGATACGTTGAAAATTTCAAGGGTTTCATATTCGACTGAGTTACGGTTCCGGCCAGTTTAAAAAACGTGGTCTCGAGAAAACGCATTTAGCAATAGCAATTTTCGATTCACATTTAAGGCAGGAGCCTGAATAAGAAGATCCAAAAAAAGCGTTTTTACGGGAATTTTTTTAGAAGGGAAAAAAAAAGTGAATCCAGCAAACATTGAGGTATCTTTTCAGGTATATCTGAAGTGTATAAAAAAAAATTCAACATGAAACAAAGAAACCAATACAATTTTCAATTTTCATATATTTTTCTTCTGGGTGAATTACGAAAAAGGTGAAAAAATCGCGAAATTATAACTTTTCTCAGCCTTAAAAAAAATGTGTTTAAAAAAACACTTTAACGTGCTGGAAAAATTATTTAAAAAGACTTTCACAACTTTTTAATTTACTTAGAAGAGATTTTCATACTGAGGAAAATAATTTTTGTTTCGATTCAGGTCGTTTAGTTTTTTTGCTATCACGCTCGCCAATTTGGAAAAATCTTCGAAATGAAAACTGGAGAAAACGCGCTTCAAAGTTTTCAATAGGACGAAACATCAACATCAAATATTAATGGCTTCTCTGCTTTTGGCCTTGTATCTTCGAAAATATTTACAATTGGCCTCTATAACTTTGTAAATATATTCTTGGGTAGTTTATCTATCGATTTAAGCAATTAAAAAAAACGATTTTTCAGACCTTCTAATTCAGGCTCTGGCCTTAATCTGCAATGCGAGCACGACCCATTTAGCCTTCCAAATTAACATTGTCTTCTTTTCTGTTGTGAACATTGAAAAATCCTCCGGTGGCTTTACCCGTTAAGGTCCTTTTTCTAAATATCCCTACATTGATTTAATGATCATTTTGACGACATTGGCATTTACGTAATGTTGAGTACAGAGACAAGAGGCTATTAGAATGGTCCTCGAAATTGAATGTCTCCAAAATCAGCTTTCCCCATACACAAATGTACGTACGTGTGTCTTCGTCGTCAATATTGTTCGTAACATTTAAACATACGATTTTTTGCAGTGACCACTTATAAATCGACTATTTTATTTAATTGTAAAATTAAGGTCGAGTTATCGAATAATACTTATATTTTCTTATACATCGAACCATGGCGTTCAGATAAATATTATTCCTCAGTAATGGGTAATGATAACCGTTATTAATCGACTTTTCGCTGACGAAATTATCGGCCCCTCGTTCTCTACGCCCTTATCTCATCCGTAGAACGAAACCGGTTTCCTTTTTTTATAATCCGCGAAAAGTAAGCTGTCATGAGAAACAGTTATAACGTCACTTGCGATCGAGTCGGATTACATTTTTATTTCACCTTTCCTCTGCCACGAGAGTTTTTTTTCACCATTTTATCAAGACGGTAGGGACACTCCGGCTAAATCAACATCCGAATCTTAAATTTTAATACGCACTCTGCACGGAAAACATTATGTAAAAAAAGCGTTGTACATGCTTGTCCGTTTAATTGGATCTTTTCCAGATGTCGAGATCCGTATCTCGACTGCTGGAAGGTTGGAACAAATAAAGTTTTAATGAGACGCGTGTTTCTTCCTTTTTTTTTTCTTTTTTTGCACAATTCTCGAATGAAGACACTTGACATTATAGTCACTTTTTTAAAACAACATTCGAACGGCATACGGGATATTAAAGGGAGTCTGCTGACTTTTACGATGACGTCAGTGGGGCTTCGTCCCGTGCGATGGATCCTAATTACTTATATCCATAAGTACTTGTTCATATCGTGCATATGTAAATATATATATAGATAAATTTATATTATATATATATATATATATATATATATATATATATATATATATATATATATATATATATATATATATATATATATATATATATGTGTGTGTGTGTGTGTGTGTGTGTGTGTGTGTGTGTGTATATGTGTGTCATAAAAATATATCTACATATATAGAGGATTATCTATAAAAAAATTAATATAAATGTTCACAATACCCTTTTTTCATTCTAAAATTTATTGATTTTTCGTTTTAAAACTAGTAGTAGGATTATATTCCTTCTACACCCTTTTTAACCCCACGTTGACACACTGGATCATTTCGACCTGGATGAATTTTTAGCGAAATTCATAAGTAATCTTCGTAAGTTACTCATGTATTTTAGTAATTTTTTAGTCAAATTTAAAAGAATTTTTAGTAACATTCAAAGTAACCCAAACAAACTCATTTTCCGAAAATCGAAAATTTTCAATATTTTTTTAAACTACTTAGTTTGATAGTTTCCAAATTTTTACAATGCAGACATATTTAAAAATGTTTGAAGTCTATTCTTGATATTTTTCAATGAAAACCGACTGAAGGGATGTATTAACATCCCTTCTTTAGGCAGGTGGATCAAATTGGGTCTATCCGGGTCAAATTGACCCAGTGGGTCAAAATGGTGACCAAATAAAGTGTGTCAACGCAGGGTTAAGATCGTTTACATTAATGCCCCTCCCTTCTTATTGACATAAATTATTTTACATTGATTTTAATATACAGTGGGTAAAAAAAAAGTATTTGTACATCTCACACGAAACTTTTGTTAATTTTGCTTAATTTTTTTGTTCGTGTTTTGCCAATTTTTTTGTAAACAGACATCATGTATATTTAGGATAAGCTATCGAAGACAGAAACTTAAAAATTTATTTTATTTTTGTCGAAGTATAATTTGAAAAAGACGACGTGTACAAATGCTTTTTTTACCCACTGTATCTATCCTAGTTGCTAGTTTCTCAAATTATCTGATGAAATGGCATAGTTGCTTTGATGGTTGTATTTTCAGTTGCCCTTATATTTTCCGGTCAATTTCTAACCCCCTGCTATTTTCCAACCATTGCTCCAGTTCATTTGTTATTTCTTAGTTTATTTTCCCCTTAATTTCCACACACTTGCAAATTTGTCTCAAATGCTCAATTGCCTGCTTGCATATTCCACATTTGGCGTCTACGCAACCTTTTTTTTTAGTCTTTTACGACATTTCCACATTTTATCTTCGGCAACCTTTCTTTTAATTCTCCACTTATCATCTTGTCCTCCCAATATTTTTCCATGAGGATACCTGTTTTTCTATGTTTATATTTCTCGCAGTGCGGTGACGCATCGATTTTGTTCCAATAGCATTGAATTCAAGTTGAATTTAAATTTGTATGCCTCTTTCGATTTTTCTTTCGAGCTCCCTTTCACGTTTTAAAACTGTCATTACATTTGTTATTTCGAAACTATAAAATAGATAAAATAAAACCCAAACCCAAACAAACCCAGACAAACTATATTATCGCTATAACTATATTAACCCAAACAAAAAATTGGCTTTTCCACTTCTCAATTTTTATTTTCATTTTGCCACTTTTCAATTTTTATTTTCATTTATTCCACTTCCCAATGTTTATTTTCATCGAACGGTTAACAATATTTATAAATTGATTCATAGGATCATTTGATTTGTTTACTTTGCTCCTGACTGGTAAACGACAAAAAATTAATATTCGCTTTCATCTTCCATACGCAGTGACATTCGAAGTGCAAAGTAAAACTCGGAAATTAATTCGAATCGATATATAGGGGACAAGATTTTTTTGCGTCGAAATTGATGGAAGTAACGAACTTTCGCCACTTCGATCGACGATCGAAAAAACACTAATGCGATTCCCCGAGTAAACGACTCGACGAGCTCCGTAAAAGAAAAATCAGATTAATTTTTTTTCCATCCACTCTTCTTCTGTCGAGGTATCAAGTTTTTCGTTCACTCGAAACTTTCACTCTTGAAATCTCCGCTGAGAACGAGCAATCTCCCGCTATTCCTCGGAAAATCCGTCGCTAAAAAATCGTTACGGGTTGATATCAGGTAGGTCAACGATTATTATATCGCGATGGAAAACAAAACAATTTTCATTACTTTTCGCGATGCACGAACGTTCCCACGAATTTCTTTATTTGCCGTAAGAGAAATGGGGCTCAAGATCATAGAGAAGTAGAAGTAGAGAATATTTAGAATAAATCAAATAAATTTAAATTAATTAGTTTAATTAATTTGATTAATTTAATTAATTTGATTAATTTAATCAATTTAATTTTATTAATTCAATTGATTCACAAAATAAATAATGCCGTACCTTCTCAATGATTTGGCAAGTTCCATTTTTCCTCTTACGTAATTCGTAATTGCTAGGCAAACGAATGTATTTATTCGTCGTAAGAGAAAACGGGCTCAAGATCATTGAGAATGAAATAAAATAAATTTAATTAAATTAATTAAATTTAATTAATTTAATTAAATTTAATTAATTTAATTAAATTTAATTAATTCAATTAAATTTAATTAATTTAATTAAATTGAATGTAAAAAATTAATGAAAATTATGCAGTACCTTTTCAATGATTTGGCAAGTTCTATTTTTCCTCGTGCGTAATTCGTAATTGCTAGCCCTCGAAATAAAAGTCTCGTGTCAAGAGACGTCAAACGATTCTCGATCGCGAACCTCAGAATCCTCCGGCATATGCAAATATTTTCGAAGGAGGAAAAAGAGAAAAAAAAAGGCGAGGACCGCCTTGGGACTCTGCACGGGGTATCGTCGGAGTAATGTTGCGACACGAGACCAATTACTCGAAGCTCGCCGCCGCCTCTTTGCTTTCTCTTCCACGACTGCTCACTGGGAACTCTCGATATACATCTATATATTTATATTCATATATATGTGTACACACACGTATATTTACGTGTGTTTGTGTATACACATATGTACGTATATATTCGAATATATAATGTAATGAATGTCTGAAAATGTCATCGGGTCATCGACACCGTGTCGTTTACGATTTCGGATCTACCTCGACGAATCTCTCTTTCCGTTGATCTTGCGCATCCACGAGCACTTCATTAAATAATTCACCGTGTATGTGTGTACAGGCGGCTTCCTCCGAAATCTCGTATAATGCAGAAATCGGTGCAATTTATTTGAATTCTCGTCGAGCACGGTGGAACGAGTGTGGAGCCTTCGTACGTATTGAGCTAGTAGGGGAAAAAAAATCGAGGCAGTACGGCCGCAACGGCTACGAAATCCCGAGAGCTTAAGGTCTTTGGAGTCCGGGAAAAGCTTCAACAGCTTTACCATATAGTGCACAGATTTTTCCTACAGTATTACATGTATTTTTTTTCTCGTGAGTTTTTTTTTCACGCTCTAATAATTCACTTTGGTGTATTTATTTTGTCGGGATTTTACTGAATGCGTTTGTTGCGAGGGATTGTTTTTTCGGTCTTATATTGGGCAGCCCAATGACTCGAATGTGATAATCACTTTTCGTTTTTTTCGAAGTTCTTTACCTGCGGTAATTATCAATAAGTTTAATATTTCATACATCAAGCATGCCGCAAGAAAAATATTGTGTGTGAAATAAATATTGGCCTCATTTATGAATGTAAATGAGGACCCGCTTCTCGAAAATATTTAAATTTTGACGTGGAAGGCTTGAGGAATAAATTTAATGATATAGAGTCCAAGCCCTAAGAGGGCATTTTAGAAGCTAAAAACAAAGGCTAATTTCATTAGGCGAAGAGAGAGAGAGAGAGGAATTATATATATATAGCTATAGATTTTTGACTCTTAACCTTATATATATATATATATATATATATAAGGTTAAGAGTCAAAAATCTATAGCATGTTATTTGACAAACCTCTTTAATTGTCACAATGATATTAACTAATTGATACACTTTATGTGATACAACAAATAATTATAGGAATTCATTTGGTCTATTATGCCATATCGGGGACCAAGATGTTACAAGCACTCGGTAGCATAGGGGCAGCGTGCGTAGCTTTGGGTAGGTGAGTACGAGGTGCGATTCCCATATAGGCGAAATATTTTCTTCGAACAAAAACATTCCAGCAGGCCAGGGAATGACGAACTATGATACAAAATCACTGTAGTGGAACTCTAAATTAAGTGGTTGATTCCATTTTGGATTTTTGAAATATTATATACTTTTCTTTCCGATCAGGCAACCTGACAGAGGCCTGATCACGCAACCAGGTCAGGCCCATATGTGACACAACGTTACATTTCCTAGTAGGGCCCTTTCAGGCTGCCTTATTAGCGCCCTAACAGGGCACTCAGGCAACCTGATCGGGCTCTGATTTGGGCCCCATCGAAATTTTTACGCGGGAAGTTGTCCTAGCTCTAAGGGGGTTTAAAATCCAGCACCCTCCAAAGCTTTTTACCAGCTTTTATTTAACTTGCTATGTTCGTATGTCTTTCCGGTTCAAAATTTATAATCCATTTTTCAAGCACTTGCTGTCATCCGATTGAGGCGAAATTTTGGATACCTATGTAACTTCGGTGACAATGCAATGATATGGTACCATGGAGCTGGTCTGATATGATGGGAAAACCGAGCATCATTAATTCTACCGTCAAAACTAAAATTAAGAAATTGATAAAAAAACGAGGATAAGCTACAGTAAGATATCACGAATAATGTGAAAAAAAAATGAGAATGATTCACCATCTAGTTTCCAAGATATAACCATGAGAAGCCTTCACAATTTTGGTGCAAAGCCTGGCAAAGGTTGGAAAAAAAACAATTGGGGCAAAGCCTGGACAGTCCCGGCAAAAAGTTTACTGGCAATGGTCGATCAAAAACACAATACAAAATATATTTTACGAAAATAAATGATATCCATCGTATTATCTACTAGTGCCGAGTCAATATTGCGTAGTTTTTAATTTTATTCATTACTAATTAAACCAATTATCAATCTTTTAAACATGAACATGGTATGTAAACGTTTGGTTGAGATTTTCGCAAAGGAACTATCTTAATAGCATACACTAGGACCGTCGAGTTTGTGCTCATTTGTTTTGTTATCATGAGCACTTTTCATTACACATGATAAAGAGAGTCTTATAATGGTGGTGGGAGGTGGGAACTGAAATTTCCTAATGGCAAATAGTAGGACAATCGAGTTTGGGCTCGTTAACCTGGTTGACTTGAGCACTATTTATAATTACACTATTATAAAGTTTCTCACGAAACCTTTATAACCTAAGGCAAGGTTTTCGATTACGCCGATGTCTCATTGGCCTGGGGGTGCGATATGGCAAATGAATAAACAAATTATAATGCAAAAAAAATATAAAATAAAAGAAACATAATTTTTTTTTAAACAAACTTTTATTCAAAAGATGTTGTACTAAAAAGTAAAAAATAATGTTCAGTAAAATCGAAAATCAACAGAGTATAACTACAAAAAAGTCCCTTCTTGGTAACTCATCATGGGTGCAAGTACTTAAAAGGTACATAAACGTAGATATTTTCAAAATAGGAAATACAAATTCAAAAACGTTATAAGTACTAATACTATTTAAAAATTTCTGAACTAAAGCCTCAAGCTTTTAAAATGTATATTTAATATTTTAAAAATATCTACGTTTATGTACCGTTTAAGTACGTGCACCCATGATGAGTGACCAAGTAAGGGACTCTTTTGTAGTTATACTGTTTTGATTTTTAATTTTACTGAACATTATTTTTTACTTTTTAGTACAGTACCTTTTAAATGAGAGCTTATTTTGAAACGTTTTTTTACGTTTATTCGATTAATTATCTCATTCGCCCAACTTCATGTACGCTACTGTAATTTTCTGTGACTCCTCAATGAACCTGCGTCTACCTCCAATAATTGGGGAAATACAATCCGACAAAATGGAATTGACAAAAAAAAAGATCACCGAGTCCTCGATAACTGCGTCAATCTATCTTTCGCACGGACAGATATGTTACTGAATCAGCAAAGATAGCTGCGTACGAATTCGCACGAAAACGCGACGAAGACAGTGAAAAAGTGAAAAAAGCTGGAAGATTCGTGAACACGCGTGAGCGGGGCAGACGGGGGCGGGGGTGAAAGAGAGAGACGTAAAATATGAAAGTTCTCGGAGCAAGGAAGGCGCGAGAGTCAGCAAAACAGGCGTAACAGGCAGCAAGATATATCCCTTCTCTTTGTCCGTTCTGCACAGCAAGGTGTACACTATACGATATCTCCGTACGTGTTACCTGCTTGAATGCTGACGACGACGACGAGGACCCGACGAGAACAGGAAACGTTACGTGATCATTTGCATTTCACTGCCCCGTAAAATTAAACTTCCAACGGTTCAAATGCGTATTGTAAATATATATAAGTATTGTTCTTGCTGCCGACGTCAGTTTTAGAGCAATTTACAGTGCACTTCTCGGAGCGCTTAAATTGGAATTATGACCTGAGTTATTCTTATGACTCGAATTATCACGGACAATTATGAAGATTCACTTAAAAATTGAGCGAACGGATCTCGTTTAATCTTTCGTGAAGTTCATTCGATTAATAATTCAAGTATTCATAATGATAAAAAAATTGATTTAATCACAATTGAATAAAAAGAAAATATGATTAATCATATAGCTGCAAATCAATGTAATTATTAATTATATCAAAAACATAATCATTAATGTAATAACAGTAAAATATAATAATTATTATAATCGTACTTCAATATAATAATTGATATAATCATAATTCAATATAATAATCCATATAGTCATAGTTCCATCAAAAAAAGTTTTCTACGTTCTTCGGAAAAACCCGTTTCGTTCGTAGAAAAAAAACACACAAAAAATTGAGCCCCACAAAAATGATTAAAGCTCCTGAAAGCAACATCAAGTATTTACTGGACAAAATGCTGAAAGATATCGTGCGCCACTATCTTTTTGAAAGCGAAACCGCATTTCATCGGGCTTTACTTGCGAATCCGGATAGAGCAAAGAGGCAGAAAATTCTGGAACCATTTATTTTAACTCACCAAGGATTCGGAAAAAAGCTTCAGGCGTTTACCACCAACTTCGCTATAAAGGACCAATACGAAAAACTCCCAAAATAAAAGACTCTAAACTTTTTTTTATATCAGTAGGGTATTCTGTAAGATTTGCCTTTTTTAATGTTTCATCAAAATTAATTCTGACGATCGATCGAACTCAAACCTCGTTGACAACCATCCGCAAGACGTGCTTTTAGGGAGGACACCACTGTGACCGGCCGAAGAAGATCGTTTTTTCCGAATTGTTTTGTGCAATTTGTTGTAATTTGTATTTGTAATTTAGATTTAGAAGAAAATTATGTTATTGAGCATACATTGATCTTACTGCGTGTAAATGTTTATTAAAAAAAAAAAGAAATTAACAACTTTATTGAGGTATAATAGAGCCTGCGTAAAAAAAATGTGGTCCAACGCCCGGATCGATTGTTCACAACGGTGGTCTAAAAAACGAAAATAAAACAGTTTTACCATCATATAAATGACGAAGTTGAAGTTTGCTTCGCTGGAATGCAACCACAATTCGCTTTCACTTTTTTGTTGCCTCGTTTTCATTATCATCCAAATATTTTCTTTACATATTTAAGCTGTAGATCTCTAATAAGGATCCTGAAAAAAGATCAAGTCGTTTTGGAGGCCTGAATTTGCCAAAACAATTGGGCTCCCGGAACTTCCGTTGCGTTCCAACGATGCGCACTTCAACGTAATTATAAATGCAGTTCTCGTTGTACGTAGGCATTTTTCGAATAAATAAAAAGTCACAGAATGGTGACCTTAAAAAAATAGTAGGGAAATAATAGGGAAAATAAGTAATAATAAATAATAATAAATAAATAAAAATAGTAGGGAAATAATAGGGAAAATTTTTACTTATTTTTGGTGGCCTACAAAACAATACAAAATTTCAAAACGTACAAAAAAAAGTCTACGTACAACGATAGCTACTGCAATTACGGAAAGTTTGGTATGTAAAATTAAAAAACGGATTAAAATAAAAAATTGAAAGCTTGTATGTATAATAATTAAATTGAAAATTAAAAAAATTAATTAAATTGTCTTTAAAATTATATTTAAAAATGTTCAAATGATTTTTTTTTATTAAATTAAAAATTAAAAATTGAAAAATTAAGAATCGGTGAAGTTAAAAATCGAATAGCTAGAGTTGTGATTCCGGGCAGGTCGGGAAAAGTCGTTTCGAGAAATATCCGATTGAAAGTCACTTTCAATATTTTAACTTGACATTTTTCCCACATATTCTCGAATATGTTAAATTTGAAAAAATCGATTTGTCGGGACAGTTTATGGGACAGTGGTGTCCCACCAATGACGGCTTTGTCGTAAAATCACGGCGGACAGTTCTGGACAATGGTGTCGTCGTATATGCGTACGCACGAATATGCACTCCGTAGATAAAGTGAAGCAGACTGATAAGCCTCCCGCAATTTTTTAATAGCGTGGCATTCGCGTCCCATAAAGAGGCACTTTCATCACCGTGCGTATCCAGGCGGTATTAGATGTGAACGGTGGAATCGCGCGTGGCCTCTGCTCGCGCGATGACTGATGTTATCTCGTTATCTCTCACTGTCAGACGGCACACATGCCGCGCGCTCGCACAGTTGTCACTCTTGGATCGCAGAAAAAGCGCACGTGCGCGTGCCGCGAGTCCCGTGTCCCGCGTTGCGCTCTACACGTGGGTGCACCGATGATATATTTATATATCTTCTCTTCTTTTTTTCTCATTCTGCTTCACATTCTAGCCTCGCTCTTTCCATCCGCAAAGATTATCTCAAAACACATACGTGCTTTTACAACAGCGAAAATATAAACAATAAATGAAAAAAAAAATTATAAATAAAATAAAAATAAGATAAAATAAATAATTACAATGATACTCATAAATAAAATAAAATTAAAATAATAAATAAAATGAATGTATTAGTTAAAATTGAAACAAACAAATAGAATAAGAATGCAATTCTCAATGCAGGATTATATTTGAGCTCGACAGGATGCTAGTCCGTGCGGTACTAGTAAATCGTAAAATCGGGTTACTTTGAACAGGCTTGGAAGTTTTTTGTAAGTAACTTTTTTTAACATACTGAATTTCAACTTTGTTTGTTCCAGAGGACGATGGGTTCTTTGGCTATCGAATGTATAAGAAAGTCAAGCCCCACCACCCGCCCCCCACAATTTTATATTGAAAAAAACAAAAGTGTCAAAGTAACCTCGAGTGTGGGGTTTCTTTGACACGACATTGAAATTGAAATTATGTCAAAGATTAAAGGTTACTTTGACATCATTTTGATTGAAAAAATATATATATTTTATGCATTATACATGGAATTAAGGGACCAGTCCACTTTGGAGCCACGAAAAAAGGCTATTTTCGCGATTTTTTTTTTTGAGGTTTTTATAAAAGATATGAATGTAAAAGTTGTTGGGCTTGATAAATGAAGTTTGGAAATACCAAAAAAAATGTTTATTCATTTTCATTCATTTTTAAGTACAAAAATTATAGTTCAATGTAACGCCTCAAAAATAGGTGGGCTAGGTAGCTCCATCACAACTCGGCAACGGATTGTGTAAACAAAAAAATTAAAGTCCATTAGATTCAGTATGACACCAGCTACAAAATGACCCTCGGATATAAAGTTTTATCAAAAAATACAAAAATGGCAGATGAAAAACGAAAAAAGTAAAAAACAACGCGTTTTTTCGCAGTTTTTCGCGAAAAAAAGAGTAAAAATCAAAATATTAAAACCATCGAGGGTCATCTTATTGCGAATCATGTTTACAATATGTGGTTCAAAGTTCAAGAGAATCGGTTCATTAGTTTTAGAGATACCATGGAGCTAGATTTTGAAAACGTTGTTTCGAGAAAAACGTGTTTGAAGTTCATACCATGAAAAACTCTTACCTAAACTCAATCGGGAATTCCTGCACCGTACAAAATCCCTTCTGATTGCTCATCATCGTCGATTTCTTCAAGTCTTGCTTGCTTTCGATTTTTTTGAAATTTTCAAAGTGGACTGGCCCCTTAAATGAAAAGCAACGATTTCTTACAATCAAATTGTCATCTTAATCAAGGAACCATTTTATATAAAAATATAAGGTTACTAGGGTACTATCAGAGGAACTTAATCAGTCCTACAATTATCATTGAGATCAATGATCTTGAGCAACATTATAATAAACTTGAACAACAAATTTGAGCAACGATAGAAAAAAAAGTTAAAAAAGAATTATTTTGTGACATATTTAAATCGTATTTTGGCGCTCTGATAAAGTAGCCCCAAAAACTGTCAAACTTTCCCTTAATGTAAATTTAACCCAGCATTACGGTATCGCCTTTTTGCGAATTTCCAATTCTTCGACGGTCTTTTCCCGGTGCCATTTTTTCATGGAAAAATTTCCTTTACCACCGTGAGGTCTCTGACATTTCGGTTGAAAAATTTACTCAATAATCCACCATCTGCAAAAACAATAAACCTAATAATCCAAATAATATAAACAACACCAAAAACAATATTGCGAATAATAAGCATAACAAAGAGAAGGCTCAAAAGAAAAACGGCAATAAAAACAATACCAGCAATAATCATCATCATTATCATATTAATAATAATGACACATTTTCGCTACAAACAGATGTCAATCGTTGAAAAAAAAGCTCACCGTACGTTCGCACCCAAATGTTTCCCAGTGCAATAAAACGCGTAAAAAATCAGTGCAACGGTATCGCGTCCAGTTCGAAGGAAATTTCCACCGGGTTCAATATACTCCACGGCTAATGGAACAAACTAATGTAAATTAGAAAAATCGTCGAAGTGTGCAAAAGATCGACTGATCTGAGACAAAATGTGTGCGTGTGTTTTCACGGCTACATTGCTAATGTACACATTGGTAAGAGTGTGGGAAAACTCGAGTAGATTTATTTCCGTGGTAATTACGAGTACTGACTGTCGTAATAATCGGCGTACCGCGCGATCTTTGTCACGTGCGACCTCGCGAAAAAATAAAATTTCGTGCAGTGAGCGAGAATCCGAGGAACGAGACACCTGGTAACTTTTCCGCGACATTCTCCTGTATATATATATATATATATATATATATATATATATATATATATATATATACACGTGGAAACGGAAGTTTCAATGCGGAAGTCAGGTAATCCGCGTCCCTTATTACTCTTTCCGTCTTTCTTGCTCATTCAGGCTGGATTCACTAGATATATGTATATTTATATATATAACAGCTCGAAAAAGAACGCGCTCAAGAGGTGGTGTACGACTGGGTCCCTCGGAGATAATTATTATAATGAGAGTCTCCCAGGCAAATCGATATTACGACATTTCCTCTACGAGTGGCACAGACATGCTCAATCCCCTACTGTTTCTCTCTCTCTCTCTCTCTCTGTCTCTCCTCCTCCTCCCCCCTCTTCCTCTTGCTATCTATCTTTCTCCTTTAAGGCGTTACCCCCCACTTTTAGCGCAAAAAAAGGCCTTTTTCATGAATTTTTTTAAAGAAAACTACAAAACTTTTTTAATCGATCAATATACCATCTTAAAGAACACATCTTGAAGAACTTGGTAATTTTTTTATTGAAAAATATTACATTGTTTAGTGGCAAATGGCCGTCAATGAAATAATGTTTTTATATACACGGTTTGCGGTGACCAACATTGCGGCAAAGTGGATCATCTGAAGAAAAAAATGCGGATGGATTTAGTCAAATATAAGTATAAACTAGTCTTTAATCGAAGGATTTTAAAAAATATCCATTTTTTACACAATGGCGGACAGTCAAAGTTAATGGTTCGATTTTAACGAAAAAAACGGCCGTTTTTTTGCTACAAAACGGCCATTTTTTTCGAAAAAAAAAAATCGAACGATTAAAGACTACATTTTTATGTATTAAATAAGCCTGCAAAATTTCAAGAAGATCGGTTCATTAGTGTTCGAGTAATCTTGGTCACCGACTTCAGAAATGCCATTTTGAGAAAAACGCGTTTAAAGTTTCTCTTTCAACGCTCTTTCAACGCGGATTCTTCTCTTTCAACGCTCATATCTCAGGCAATTTTGTTCGAATCGACTTGAAATTTTCAGGACACATTCTCAGATACTTACACTTCAAAAAAATGCAATAAATTTTTTTTTTTCAAAATCGCAACCGGGGGTAACCCCTTAAAAGCCTGTAGACCAAATTGAAATTTAGACCCTCATTTTTCGAAAATATCGATACGCCAAATTAAAAATGACGACGAAAAATACAGACGTTTTCGGTGAAGAGCTTCGTTGTCGATCGATTTAAAAAATTGTGCCATCATCCTGCAAGTTCTCAATTTTGTCCACCTCCTCCATCGCTCGTGCTCCACGGGTTGTATGTAAAAACATAAATTACGATTTGCGATGGGACAACGCGTAGCCATAAATTTCTCACGTAATTGCGAGTATTCCAAAGACTCGCCGGAGGAGCAGGCGATCTGTACACTTGCCTCACGAAAGGGAACTTTTTCGTATGTAATTTGCTCTTTTAATAAAATTTATTTGCCGCGGTTTGCTGGAAATCAAAAAGGAAAAGGACATTTTGAATGTCCTGAAATGAGGCTCCGGTGTGCTCGTTAAAACGTCAGAACGGACCTCGTTATTCCAATGGAGGCTGGAAAAATTCATGCATCGAATAACGAGCTTGACAAGAGCAAGACACCCCGTGAATAAACTTCGATCGACTTATTTCGTTTAGGGATCTTTGCTGGCGAGTTATGGATTCGTTAGTATACTGACATTCCTATGTCAAAAAGACAACGAAAACATAGTAGACGGTGGAAAGCTAAATAACGATTCCACTGACACTTTTGTCAACAGAAGGAACAAATTCGCCGTGCTCGTTTCAATTCTCAGCTACACATGTGCCATACGTGAAGACGGATCCATAAATATAATACGATAACGTATCGATCATTCCCCCTAACGAGGGTGCCCTCATCTTTTTCCCTCCCACGAGTCGCATATATACATATTTACCGAGTGAAGTACCTACGAGCATGAAAAAGATATCTAATGATTACCTCGCGGCAGACGGTAAACCTACATACGCGTATATGCCTTACGTCGATTGTTCGATTCAACAGCTTTGCGTATGTTTTTCTGTTTTTCTTTCCTCCGCGTCCCGTTGACCGGATCATAAACGGGCCTCTGGCTTCTTTCGAGGCCCCGCGGCATCGGAGCGAGGCGAACGAGAGGAGAGAGAGAGAGAGAGAGAGAGAGAAAGCGAATAACACAATTTTATACACTATAGTTTCGTCAACGATGTCTATGGATATGGTCCATTTCAGGACGAATGGGAGAGCCCGCATGAAACACTCTTTTCGAGATCTAAAAATCACTAGGAGTGTACTGTTTAAATTTTGGCTTCCAAAATATTTGCCAATTAATACAGAATTAACTATATCGTCATAAAAAAAAAACAGCCGAGTTTGCCCACTTTTTCGAATTCCGAAACAACTTCCTATTCGATTGATAAATAAAAATATCATTGATTGTCAATTATTTCAAAAGAAGATATATGATATGCTAGTATCACGATAATCACGAGATCTCAAAATCAACAGGATAGTGTACTGTTTGAATTTTAGTTTCTGAAATATTTGCCAATTGATATAGAATTACTAAAGTGTCTTTAAAAAACAGCCGAGTTTGCCGACTTTTTCGAATTCTGAAACTACTTCCTATTCGATTGATGAAGGAAAATATCATCACTTGTCAACTATTTCAAAAGAAGATATATGGGATGCTAGTATCACGATAATCACGAAGTCTAAGGATCACTGGAGTCGTGTGCTGTTGGACATTTGAGTTTCGAAAATATTTGCAAATTAATACGGAATTGACTAGTGTCTGTAAATAAAAAAAGGGCCATGCCTGCTCTTTTTTTCGACTTCAGAAACAACTTCCTATTAGATTGAGATTTAGAAAGATTTCTAAAATATTTTGGAGATACAGAATTGCCTGAAGTGTCTTTAAAAAAAGTCCAAGCTTGCTCATTTTGTTTACTGTTGGAAAAAAAAAAGTATGTGGAATGCCAGTACCACGACATTCACAGAGTCTAAAAATGACTAGAATCATAGATTTCTAAGAATCATCAATTCCTAAGAATAGGAAATTTTTGTTTCCACTACATAATTAGCTAAAGTGTCTTTAAATTTTTTAAATAGCCAAGCTCGCTTATTTTTTCGAATTCAGAAACAACTTCCTATTGGATTAAAATTTTCAAGATACAGAATTGACTAAAGTGTCTCTAAAAAACGCAGCCAAGCTTGCCAATTTATTCCACTGTTTAAAAAAAAAGTACATGGAACTCAAGTATCACGACAATAACAAGGTCTAAAAATCACTAGAATCATGTGCTGTTCAAATTTCAGTTTTTAAAATATTCGCAAATCAATACAGAATTAACCGGAGTATCTTTTAAAAAAACAGCCAAGCTTGCCCATTTTGTCAAATTCCTAAACTTTTTATTCCATTAAAATTACAAACATTTCCATAATATTTTCAACATGCAGAATTGACCGAAGTGTCTTAAAAAACCGCCAAGCTTTCCCATTTTGTCAAATTCCTCAACTTTCTATTCCATTGAAATTACAAACATTTCCATAATATTTTCAACATGCAGAATTGACTGAAGTGTCTTGAAAAACCACCAAGCTTACCCACTTTTCCGTATTCCGCACTAACTTCCCCTAGGACTGATACAAAAATCATTCCTCGTCAACTGTTCAAAAAAGAAACCTAAATGGAATGCCAGTATCACGGTAATGTTACGCATTCAGCTACGTACAAGGGTTGCAGGTCCATCCACTTTACCTCGAATACCCCATATACAGTCTTATATAGTTATCTTAAAATTCCTGTCCGTTTCTCTCTCGTCTCGTTAGGCCGATTACACATGAGCACGGTTACGCGCGATCTTAGCTGCGCTGTAATGGGTAAGTAGAGTAATCCCGTGGTGGACGGACGCTCTCCCGGTGCTATGCGTTCGATGAAACGGGCGGGCGGTTTGACGTTTACAATCGATTCCGTGGAATGGAATACGCGTAACGGTATATATACATAGTATCTGCGATATTAACATTCAGAGGATGAAATCCCGATCCTTTCTGTATCTACTGGAACAGTACACGTCTGTATAAATTGCTGTAGAATATCATATATATATATATATATATATACATTTCGGACACCAGAAGTTTAGAGGCTTGAACCAAGACGGTCTTCAGCGTCTTGGTTGTCGACAAGGAGAGAGATTCGAGGTGGTGGGTCCTCCGGAATGGCTGTATTCGCTCCTTGCTCTAAGATCTAACGAGGAATGGCTATCCAACATTCCGCGGTATCTCCTGATGCCTTGCTCTGCTCCAAATGCCACGAGAGTATCCAATAGCCTGTTGTTGCATACAACATGATGTGCACATAGATCGATACACGCACACACCCATGTATATGTATCATGGAGAGTTGTACTTATTGCGAGAACAGAAGAACTATATTCGATGGCCACGTTATCATCATTGATGAAAAATCTGCATAGGGTTTTCTTCGCTTTACTTTCCGCTTTGGTAGTTTCCCAGTGCAATCGATCAGCCCACGTGATTCAAGGCTCGTGAATGAACGAAATCATAAAAATTCAATACCACATTTCCATTGTCTAGTCTTTGGATGGTGACCATATTGGTTGACTGCTGAAGACGTGCCGGGCAAACGATGTTGCCGTCCAAGCTCAAAGGATTTCAACTCTGGTTCGAGTTGCTACTGTAGTTCGTAATACCCAATTTTTTGGGGTTTTTGGTTAATTTTTATGTTAACCAGCTGATGGCAATGTGGAGATTGTGGTGACGTCGAGGACCAGTGTTCTGATAGGATGATATCAGAATGGTGGAGCGATGATGGTTACCAATTAGGCGTTCAGTCACTACGGGCCTTGATGATAATTGCCTGAGGCACAAAATGAGAGCATGTCATCCATCCATTCTGACGTTCGTTCATCAATGACCTTGTTCCGTAAACTTATTTCCTTTTTGGCGATAACTCTTTCTAACGATCACGAAGCGATGACTTGTTCAGGTTCGATTATCGATCTTCTTCTTCACGAGGCTCAGCATTCCGAGCTTTGCCCCAATAAAGTTGAATGTTAACAAATCCAGATAAACAACAATAATAAATAAAATGCATGGAAATTTGTGGCCTAATCGAAAAACGATGTCATCAAATGTTAACAAATCCAGATAAAGCATCAATTTAAAAAAATCTACCTGAAAATGTACGACTCATTTTATGTCAGGTCCAGAAGAAACTCTTGAGAATTGCAAATTTCGGTCACTTTTGCCTGGCTTCCAATCTCCCATTCATCCTCCGAGTCCATCAACCCGTACGGCTGTGGTCGTTCCTCCTCCACTTCCAAATCAGCCGACAATTGATCATCGGATCTCTCACATCGGAGTTCGAATCACGGTGAATGGTTCGATATCAATCAAATTTCCCGCGAACCTCGAACAATCGGAAATCCACGGGATAGGAGATGACATACCGCATTTTAAATGGAATCCTGTGCATTGGGCGATGTTCACCGATCTGCTGATCCCGAAAATAAGTTATCCAGTGACGCGGGAGCACGTTCAAAGCCCAGCAATTACTTCCCCTGACCGGATACTTCGGGAAACCCTTCAGGAAATCCTGCGCTTCGGCCGGTGTACGTTCCAAACCGCTTTCCAGCATCGATCCTCTCTTACCCATCAGGCCTAAGCCTCCCGGACAAATTGCCACCAAATCCAGTCGCGGACCTCGTGATTTTTCAATTTTTCATCCCAAAACAAACAAAACGTCGAATATCCACGTCAAGCCTTGCCAGATTACCTCATCCGTGTTCCCAAGACCCGTAATGATGGCAAGATCGACTGGAAAAACAAAGCAAAGAATCTGAGCGAGAGATAGAGACAACTATGAACGTGGAAAACGACAAGCGGTTCGACGAAGCAAAGGCTTTGCATATGTTTACGCGCTCCCCGCGAGATAGACGCTTCGAGGATTGATGTACATCGTGAAAATGCAAAGAATTTCTACCGTTAGAACGCTGAAGCCGTTTTTCCGTTGCGGACCCAACAGCCTTACTGCGCTATTTCTTCGCCTTCGTTCGCATCCTCTTCATCCTTGTCCTCGCACTGCGCGCCGATCCCCTACATGGCATTTCCTCGCAGGGTAAATGCGATCACGTCTCTATAGGCTCCGGTGTACACGTTGCGATTATCGCGTGTTGCATCGATAGATCCTAACTAGAGAAGAGAGAGAGAGAGAGAAATCCTCCGGATCTCTCGTCCTCGAAGTATTCCCTCGTAATCGCATCCATATTCTTCGTAAGCTTCTTTTGTACCTACCTATGTACACAAACGAATACGCACACCCATATATATATAAATATATATATATCGACTTATATATATATATATATATATCGATTTATATATATATATATATATATATATATATATATATATATATATATATATATATATATATATATATATATATAAATCACTGTAACGAAGCACTGATGACCACGGCCTGAACGCGCTGACCGCAGTGCCAATCTCCCGATGGCCAATCTCCATTGACCATTCGTCACCGTGGACTTTCGAGGACACGAGTGAATGCGCGCGTACTTTTTTTTCTTCTTCATATCGTATACCCACGAGATTGGATAGGATCTCGTTATAAGAATAAATCTCCTCGTACAAGCATTACACCACGTCGCGTTCGCGCTATCGCACGAAAACGTGTCTATCGTTACACATTATACGATCCTTACGCATTCGTATATGAGTATATTCATGTATGCCTGCTTGTGCGCACGTATATACGAGGATGAAAGATCGTAAGGACATTCGAGTTCGAGAACCGCCTTCATGGTAGCCTATTGACCCTATACTCAGCATTATCTTTGCCAATGTGTTCTATACGACGTTCAAGGCAGTATTCTGATCTAGGGCTCGAGATTCTGGCGTTTTTTCGGGCTTGATAAAAAACGGAACACGTTTTGACGACACATTTTTTTAATTGTCTTTTTATCGATGGTTCAAGAACTTATGAAAAAAAATTTAATGGAAAACGTATGAAAATTTAAGATTGAAATTGAAATTGAAAAACTGAAATTAAAAATTGAAAAGGGCCTCCAAATATGGCTGTTTTTGAGGAAAGCAATGACCCCTCAAAGAAAGGCGTGTCACCCCTTATTTTAATTTTTTTTTTCAATACTTCTATAGTGGATTTTCCATCGCTTAACATTAGAAGAATTTCGGTTTCCGTTTCATTCAGATCAGTGGCCTGTTTGTGGGTGAAACTGCAAAACCACCCCTCAACGCGCCTTTCTTTAAGGGGTGTTGAGTAAAAACGTTTTTCCGCAGATAAAAGAAAATACGTGTCTAATCGTTTTGGATGCTTTATCACATATAGGAGTTTTAACAAAATCGACGGTGGACGCTTAAGTAAGGTCGCTGGTGGGAGAAAAAATTCTCGAAGAAAAAAAAATAAAACTCCGTGCTAGATATCAACTTGAGATTATCAATGAAAAAGTACGACGTACTGCGGTGCGGACGTTTGGCGGTGGACACTCTCCTGCTTAAACGGTCCATCTGAAATCGAAAAACCAAACGGGTTATTCAAGTTAACAATAATTGCAAGTCGTTGACGATCGTCGATTGTCAGAATTAATTTTTTTAACCACGTGGCGACGAATCGAAATTCGAGCTTACAAAATCTCTAAAAAGAGTCGTCATTTCCACGTAACTATAAAAAAATGGGGATGGATTTTCAAAAAGTGAAATCATCAACGACCTCGAAATATTTCTCATCGTATCTCTTGTAAACTTGGAAATAATCCATCAAGTGGTTCTCGAGATATCATGTCCACTTTCAAAACAGTGTTTCGAGAAAAACGCGTTTAAAGTTGGAAGTATGGTGCTGCCACCGCTTGCCCGGCCGACTGTTAGAAGCTGTAGCTCAATCAATATTTCGATAAAATTTTCAGGGAATATATCTAAAAGGTGATACTGTCGAATAAAAATATTTTTGGAAAAATCAATTTTTTACCCACCTAGGTAGTCCGGTATTACTGGATTTAAAAAATCCTCGTCCTGAAAATAACTAAATATGCTGATGGCCACCATTGCCTAGATACAACGGGTCTTGAGTTTCATTTTCCCGTGTATATTGGTTGTACGTGTGTGTATGAATTTTTCAAGTGTATCGTGTACGTTCGTGTAATTTGAGCGCGGCTTATCTCGCGGCTGTCTCGAGATCACTAGCTTGCGAAAACGATTCAATAGTTGAACACATCTTGACTTGCACAACGGGGTCTCGGCTTAGCTGGTCATCCACTCGTGCCGCGTACACGAGGATGCATACGTGTGACGATGACGAATGATTTATCGATTCGATATCACGAGTTTAATTAACGTACAGGAGTATCGTGTCGAGTAAACATCAGTGTTTGTGCAATTCTCGCTTTTGTGCGCTTACAATGTATGTAAAATGTATCGAAGCATTCTAGGCGGAATAAAACGGAGACTTGGAATATCGAGTCATTTAATTACGGTGTAGTTCCGAAATGGACATACCTCCGATTTATTTGGAATTTCGTGTACCCGTGTATTTTGACCCACTGATTACGAAAATTATAGTGAAAATACCCGAAAATTTGATTTTCAAGGTCAAAAGTAAGAAAAAAATATTTTAAAAAAATGTCTACTTTATTTTAATAAACGTTGATCTTAGAGACAAATATTTCCCACAAAAGTTGTAGCCTATAAAAATATTGATCTTTTATGTTCTATACAGTTTTTGTCTAAAACCATTCTGTTTCGAGAAAAATGGGATAATGATCCAATAAGTACATTTTGCCAGACTCCATTAGTTTTGACATTATCTACTAGTTGTGTTGTGTGTTGTTTGGATTTATTTGTTGTGTTGTGTGTTGTTTGGATTCATTTGTTGTGTTGTGTGTTGTTTGGATTTGTTTGTTGTTTTGTCTGTTATTTGGATTTGTTTGTTGTGTGTTGTTGAAGTATGCGTATATTGTTAGAGATGAAACTGCAACCCTCCCGCGGTAAAGTGCGTAAGTAGATAATATCGAAACCAACGGAGTTTAGGAAAATGTACTTTCCGGAGCATTATCCCACTTTTCTCGAAACAGATTGTTTTTAGACAAAACTTGTCCAGAACATAAAAAATCAATCTTTTTCTAGGCTACAACTTTTGTAGGAAACATTTTTTTCTAAGATTAATAGTTATTACAATAAATTAGAAAAACTTTTGAAAAAATCAGGTTTTGTGAGTTTTGACCTTGAAAATCAAATTTGCAAGTATTTTCAATATCATATTCGTGATCAGCGAGTAAAAACAAACGGGTACACAAAATTCCAAATTAATCGAAGGTATGTCCTTTTCGGAACTTTATCCATATATCATGTATCATTCGTGGAATATACGTACGCGTACGATTTATTTACAGAGCTACTTTTTTATTTTACAGAGGCATGCAACGCCGCTTACTACGGTAAGTTCATTGGGAAATTGAGCGAGCTCCATCATGGCGTAAGTGGCGAGATTTACGCGGTCGATGGAAGGACCCTGTACCTGAAGGACTTTACGTACGACGGCGAGGGACCGGGTAAGTTGCCATTCTCGATCGTCGCACAATGAAATTTCGCCTTTGAATTTATCTGTAATGTCGACAAGGGCTGAAGTCTCGGACTAAGAAGGCTGAACAAACGATATTTGGGGATTGAAAAAAAAATTGGCCCTTGGAAAAATATAGTCGCGCATACCGGTACCAGTTTCCCTGTGCCCTCTTATAAATGCCGGACGGCAGCGCATGAGCATGAAGAGTCGACGGTAGTCCAGGGAATCTCGGGGAAATTAAAAATAGGGAAAGTGAGGTAAAAGTGAAAATATTATGGAAAAAAAGGAAACATGACGAAAGCGAGGTTAAAGTGGAAGAATTGCGGTAGTAGGGGTACAAGGCCATACAGAGGAGCGAGAAAATATATAGTCATGTTATTTTCAATATTAAACCTTCGCGTGCACGTCTCTGTAGCAAGTCTTGAAGTACACGTAGGTCAAATTTAGCCCTAGCTAGTTTCGGCTTCAAATATAAAAACCATGCATCTTAAGAAAACACAAACGTCTTTTGTAGCAAATTAATTCATCTTCAAGGCTGCTCCGTTAAATAAAAATATACAAAAAATATAGAAAAATTGGGATCAGAATGACCGCGAATGTAGTCGAAGGGTTGAGGGGTGAGAAAAAAATTGCTGCTGTTCATGATTTTTTTTTTAAAGAAAAGATTTCTTTATTATTTAGATTTAGGGTATGTTTTATTACTACTTTCGGTATTACGAAACGGTTGCGGCGGATGTTGCCAGACGGCGTGCCTCGCAGTGCCGGCGGTATTAATCGAAAAAAAAAACTAACGCAGAGTTTTCTATCATTAACACTCATACGCAAAATATGAACCAAGAAAAAGTGAGAAATGTTGAAAATTGATGGAATGATACCCTTTGAAACAAAAAGATTGAATTTTCCGGAAAAAATGGGTACATTTTGCAGTTAAAAAAGTACTTTTTCTTTATATTCAAAAAAAATTTAGGGTCATAGTTTGGACAATAAGGTTGAAATGATTTATACTAAATTTCATCAGAATCGGTCGATTAGTTTTTTAGCTATGCGTCACGCCAGATTTGAAAATGCAGTTTAGAAGACCGCGCCATACCTCCGCCATTTTTAGGGACTAATAAATATAAAATACCATGTAACAAAAGTGGTAATAAAACATACCATAAATCTAAAAAATGACGAAGAAATCTTTCTATGTGAAAAAAATCATGAAGATCAGCATATTTTTTTTCGTCTAAAGGCACTCTCCCGGGAGGACACCACTGTACGAGCCGAAAAGGTCGTTTTTCCCCAATTTTTTTTTCAAATTTCACGTAACTATACTTGAAATTTGAATAAAAAAAACGGTATGTTGTTGAGCCTACATTGAACTTATATCGTGTACATTTTTTAGCCAAAATTGAAAATTAACAACGTTATTAAGTACGATAGAGCTTCTTCATAAAAAACGAGGTGCAACGACCAGATCGATAACTTGCCAATGGTTGGTCTAAATAATGAAAATGGAAAAGTTGTATAATCCATATAAATGTAGTTTTTTTTGTACGTAGACGTGTTACGAAAAAAAATCAGGACATGGCGGGTGTTCAAAAAACAGTGTATTTTAGGGACATTTTTGGTTATATTCAGGGGCTAAAAAAGCACTAAATTGAAAAACCGACTACCTACGACGATAGGTAAATGATATTCTGCAATTGCAGATATTTGAATTTCTTTTAATTGAAAAACGGAAAATTTTAGGTAGAGTTAAAAAATGGTCAATTTTTTAATATTTTAATTTGACATTTTTTCACATCAGCTTCAATGTATATATTTAGAGAAAATGCCAAAAAAAAATCGTTTTTTTCTTACCCGTCACAGTGGTGTCTCCCCTTAATAAATATTTATATTAATTCCAACATTATTCCAGCGACCACTATTATTCCCATTATTTCCAACTATATCAATCATTCATTCCAAAATATGAATCGCAAGCACTGCTAATTACTGGCTGAAGCTAACCTAATATTCCACCAGACCGTTGTTTGCAAGTGCATCTTCATAAAAAAATTTGCCTATCATAAAAATCAAAAGCTCGCGAATGATACGCGTTAAAAGTAACAAATTCTAAACGGCGAATACTTTCGTTGCTCGGCAATTTGCAGTTCGCTCACGATTCCCTTTCCTCGTATGAATCGAAAAGAGAGTCGGGATATTGTACGGCACACAATCATGTGACCGTCGCAGTCGCAGAGTGCACCTATCTAAGGATGTACTTTCCCGCGACCCCGTTGTATTCCGGTCACCCGAGCAATTTCTTTCCTTCGGACATTCCCAAAAGAGTGCCTCGACACTGCCTCCACCAATCAAGCACGAATGCGTTTATTGTCCCGCGCCTTTATAGAGTTTATATCTCGCGCCATGTCTCATGGACATATAGAGCAAAAAAAGAAACGATCCACAGACCCTATTAAAGCGTTACTTCCATATGGCTCAGTGAAAAACGAGTCTTCTGTGAGAATTTTTTTTAATACATAAAGGCAATCAAAATGAAGTTTGTAGGATTTTTTCTACGTGTTGAGGTATAAAAAAAATTATGAAAAAAAAGTCCAAAATGGCGGCTTAGTCGTAGCTGTGTTAAGGCGGGATATACATTTACAATGATCAAAAAATCGATTTTTTTTTTTCTTCTTCAAACGATAGAACTATATATGTAGTTCTATCGTTTGTAGCGTGGCTTTTTTTTTAATTTGCATTTTCTTTATTCAAATTACCGTCACATAGAAACTATACGTTTTCTAAGTGAAAAAATTTTTGAACTTTTTTGCAAATCACAGTCTACGGGAAGCTAGCTGCGAGCCGATTCGCAACTCCTGCGGCGTAATACTCTGCCACAGCTCCGTCATTTTGATGATGAATTAATTTAAAAAAATTGTTTTGTATACTTAAATATACTATTAAAGTACACCTAAAGTTTGATAATTGTAGAATAATTATTTCTTAGTTTGAAAAATCCCTCAATATTGCTTATTTGTTTCTTGACTAAATGTATACCCCGCCTTAAGCGCTGTGCGGGACGACGCACAACTTTTATAGATCGGCAACTAGAAAATAAAAATCGTCATTCACATGAGTTTTGTTGAAGAAGTACACACGATTATAAAAAAATATGATTTTAATGCAAAATGGCTTCATTATGAATAATTTTTTTTCGCAAAAAATCGGCCTTAATTTGTTTATAAAAACGAGAATTGTTGATGAATCGTAAAAATCGTGAGTACTTCTTTATTTCAAGTCGATCGTATGAAAATTGCCCTAATTATGCGTTCAACCGATTTCTAAAACGTCGTTTCGAGAAAAACTCGTTTAAAGTTTCGAAACTGATTTAGGAGCTATCGTCCACACGGCGGAATTGAAGCCCTCATTTGAATTCTGCATGTACCAACCAAGGCATTTTGATAGTAGGTCTTCAGTTGTCAGGTAGTACATTTTTGCTGCAAGGACTGAACTAATCGAATCCAAATTACTACTTTCACCGTCCATGCTGTTTTTCTCATTCGGCGCCGTCCCTTTGGAAAAAGAGCTCTAAAATGTTGGGTCCAATTATTACGCGTATAATTCCGATTGTATAGCATTAGTATTAGATTTATACATCATTTAAACCACACAATACTGTCAAATTTTGCTCAGATCTGCTGAGATCTCAGATCTAACGCCTTAAGGATGTTTTGCGGTACAACCCCCGGTAAAAGTAATAATTCGAAATACATCGGTGGTTTACTATCAAAAAGGCTAATGTAAAAGCTCATGTACGCCCTGTGAGAGCCGAGAGTGACGATAATTGTTGAGGGAAAAAACGCAAAAGCTTGCGCGATAATATAAAGACAGAGAGAAATAATCTGGACGAATGGAAATTCAAAGACGACGTTACTGTAAAGTTGAAATATTGTTTAAGAATTTTTGTCCCGTATAAATACTTTCTGGAGGAATGAATAGTAAAAGTATTTTGTAACGAGTCGAAATTTTAGTCGCGGAATGAAATATATGAATGTATATTTCATTGAAATTCATGAAACTCGATGGAATTTCATGAAATTCAATGAAACTTTATGAAATTCGATGACATTTTATGAACATCAATGAAATTTTGTGAAATTCGATGAAACATTATGAAATTCGATGAAACTTTATGAAATTCGATGAAATTTTATGAAATCGATGAAAGTTTATGAAATTAAATGAAATTTCGTGAAATGTTATGAACAACTATGAAATTTCATGAATTTTAATTCAAAATCAATGAAAATTTATGAAATCGTGCCTTTACTCGTCGTGATACACTCTCTCGGTTAATTCGAGTCGTCGATATAGATTTACCTTACGCAAAGCGAAAAGGTTACTTTTACTTCCATCCTTGGTGAGCCGCATAGACGAGGAAACACATGCACAAGGAAAGAAAGAAAATAACGCGTACTAATGTATTCTTTCATGCATAATGGTTGTTCATGATATTCCCCGACTGAAAACTTTAATAATGACCACAGTCATTTCGTTTTAATAGGAATATCGTGACTCGTAGATTCGTTCGAACATCATAACCGACACGATGACTCGAGAGTCTCTCGATACCCACGTCCTTGCGAGTTGCTGCATTTTCTTTCGTCTCAAAGTATTTCAAAAGCGAGGAGACACAAAATGTATACGTTCAAATTTTCTGAAGTGCCGCCGACGATTATATTGAAAATAACTACTTGAAAACCGAGTTAATTGAATCATGATATTTTTATTGAGGAAGAAGTGTACCATCGTGTCTCGTTTCAGCGGCCTGGTTCTACGTTGGCACCGCCAAGACTCCGAACGGCAATGGTATTCGAATTCGCGACGAGCGCGGAACGTGAGTTAACTTATTAATTGACTATATCGTAATTTCATTGTTCCCCCGATCGAAGGAAACAAAAAAAAATTGTTTTGAGAAATCGCCAAGTTTTATGGAGGTTGGAACGTTACCCACAATCGAAGATTTATAAAAAAATAAAAAATAAATTATTTCGTTAACTATATTGATTGTGAGTCTTTACAAATTTGTTGAAATTTTTTCACCACAAGACACCAGAGATCGAAAATAGTATAATGTATGTAATTTTACGGGCGGTTAGATGGGCAAGACGATTAGGTTACGGGTGATGTAGTTTTTTTTGGCTATTTTGCGCTAAAATAAACAATTTCTAACAACGGATTAACGTAAAAATGAACCTTTGTAAACATTTAGAAGAAAAAAAACATCTTGCTCGTCAAAAATCATATATATTTAATGATGAACCATCAAGGTTCGATGAAAAAGTTTTTACAAGTTTTTATTTAACTTGACTTTCTGTGAGATGCAAAACGGAAAATCAATATTTCACCCACTTCCACTACTTATTTCACTACTTAGAGCTCTTCAACATGATTCCACTTTTTAAAAAAATATCCGTAGAATTTTAAATTTTTCAAATCTCACTAACACATACAAACAAATTCGTAGCCGACCGTATTTTTATGTGAAAAGTTTATATGCAGCAATTAGTCGTAAGTTCAATGACAATGACGGACTTCTCGTAATAAGTAACTAGTAAAATCAATTGAAGACTAAAAAGTAGAAAATAATTTATGTGAATTTTTTTTTGTTTATAACAAGCTTTTATTCAGCGTACTAAAAAGTAGAAAATAATTTTGTTTACCAAGTCACCGATATATGACTATAAATAAAAGCTTGCGACGCTCAAAATTTAGACATATAACCTTTAATTTACATAAATCCGTTAACATATCAACCGTGTTTAATTTACTGTAAAACAACCTTAGATTTCTTAAATAAAAATCGTGAAACTGAGTATAAACGTGTAATAATAATTTCTCTAACTACCATTGTACCAAATGGAATACGGTTAATGAAACTGAATTGATCATATTTATTAAACAATTAAAAAGTTGAGCGCCCGAAGCTTTTATTTATAGTCACATATAGGTCACATGGTAAAAAAATTATTTTCTACTTTTGAGTACATTAAATAAAAGCTTGTTTTTCTAAATATTTTCTCCTCATACAATTTTCGAATTGGTAGTAACCCAGAAGTTTTTCTTTCCACGGAATAAAAAAATAAAATGCAAAATTTTGCCCTTTAATTGAATATTTTATGAAAAATAAGCATCTACACAATAAATCTACACCTCGTATGATATTGTTGAAGTTTATTAAAAAAAAAAAAAAATGATTAAACCGTCACTTGACTCAACTGGACCCCTCCAACCTCCTTAAAAATAAAACGCGTCTGGAGGTTTTACCGATGATTCGGCGTGAAATTGTCGCAGGACCGACGTCCTGAAGAAATACCGCAAGAAGGGCGTCACGTTGACTCTACCGGAAGGCAAAACCCTGAACAATATCAAGTGGTTCTACGTCTGGTGCGACGATTTCGCTGTAAGTATTTACCCACGAAATTTCTTCGGAATTTACAACTTTATCCGCACCCCACTCATCATTTTTCTGCACTTTTAATTTTGAGGAAAAAAAAATATCCCAGCCCAGAATGTGAGAATTCAGGAATTATTCGTGTCAAGACCTTCGTGTCCCCCGTATCTTCAAGGCAATTTATCTTCGTCCAATTGCTTTTTTCCGATAATAATATAAGTTTCGTTCTTCTTTTTTTTTGTAATAATTTTCCAAACGAAGCTCCAGTCTTAACCTCGTCACGTGCAATGTTAATTGTACGTTTGCTAATCGATGTAAGAAGGTTGACTGAAAATGCATGTACAAAAGTAGCCTCGTTTTTACATTGTTATGCTCAAAGGCCCGCGACAGGAATGCCGCGAGCCACGCGCACGCAGTAGACACGGTCGAATCAGATCAGACAGTGCAAATAAAACCAATCTCGTTCTCCCCAAGGTCTCCTTAAGTGGAGCACACACATCGCTCGGTGGTTTACTCTCTCTCGATCGTTCCCCCATAACGCCACTGTATTTATCATCCTGAACACGCAGCCCGTGGCGAAGTAGCCGAGAAGAAACAAAAAAGAAAAAAAGAAACGATCACTCTTCGCCGGCGATTTCCGGTCGAATATCGCAAACTTTTACGGTGAACTCGCGAATGCTCGTTGAGAAAGTGAGAGCCTGATATAAATGTGCGTAATTATGTGTCTCGCACTTTTTTCCTTTTGTAACTTTCGAAACTCTCTGAATATTCATTCCGGGGTTCTTTTTTCTTGCGGAGGTCACGTGTGCTTTGCAGCTAGCTGGTATCGCTCACGTTCGATTGCATTCTAGCTGCACGCTGCCCAATTTCTGTCGCAATTCCTCATTCCTCTGCACTGTCAAACACTTGGACTGAAATATCGTACGATCGTGACGTTGACGTTTGCATCGTTGAAATGCAACGATATTTTTTCGTCATTTTTGTTTTCTTCTTTTTTATCATTTTTCGAAGTCTTTTGCAAATTGAGGTCGTAAATTTCTAACAAAAATGGGTAGAAACGTTCGAGCGATTTTTGCAGCCCAAAGATGCTTAAAAAGATAAAGAGTTATTGAGGCCTTAGGCCACTCTGGAGGCCGAAAAAAATAGGCTTTTTGGGATTTTTTTCTGAGAAAAACTACAAAATAAATCGAGATTACAAAAAAGGGTGTTTATCATACATATCAGTGACTGTTTACATTAATTTTTTTGATGCGATTAATTTCAATATGGCGGCTGTGCAGCGTTTATCTCAAAACTGCATTTTTTAAGTTGGCCGCAAACATAACTCAGACAATTTTCAACCGATTCACTTGAAATGTTGAATATATCTCGACAAATACATTGTCTATGAAAGTACGTAGGATTTATTAAAATAATATAAAATTAAAATGATATACAAGCAATATAAAAAAAAAATCCGACGTACCAAAATCCCCAAAAAGGCTATTTTTTCGGCTTCTAGAGTGGCCTAACCCCTTAAAAAGAATTGATTTTCGTTGCATTCCGACTATGCAAATTTCAACGTCATGTACGATTTTTTTCTCGCATTTACTTCTGCAAAGAAAAAATAAAAATCGATGCCAATTTTTGGAATTTCGGAAGACAAACAATTCTTCGAGTTTTTATATACATACCATTTTTTTCTTTTTCCTTTCTCATATATTTGACAGGATATTGTTTATTGATTATACTTTACATTGACATTTACATAAAATATAATAGCGAGGGAAAAGAGCTGTGTAAATTTAATGACCAGATTCCAATGGAAATAATTTAGGGAGTAGATTCAATAGTGGGAACTGACGAAATTCGTTTTACGCCTCCGATAGGTCAACTTCGGAGACGTCAGAATACCACGTGGCTTTGATTATCCGAGGCCTCAGAAAGTCGCCGGATTGAATGGCGTTCACGGTGTCAGCTCCGAGCCTATTGTCGTCGTTGACGCGCAGACCCTTCTCATCCCTGGATTTAGTTACGATGGCGAGGCACCCGGTGAGTTATAAATACGTGAATCTAATGAACTCGCTTGTTTTATGTTTGTCATTTTCTGTCTTGACAGATGGCTAAAGTCATTTTTTCCAACCATCTTTCATTATTTTACCAATTTCTATTGGTAATCACTTTTGGTCACACAATAACAGAACTTTGGCATCGTTTCATCTCTACATCAAGTCCTAGTGCGAAAGTTTAGAAAACAAATTTTAAAGCTGGTTAAACTGGTATGCATGAAGATAATAATTATTGAACAACTTTATTTTTTATAGCACATTGTAAAAGGTGTCATTTTTTAGATTTATGGTCCTGTTGATGAAAATAGTAAAAAATTTGTTTAATTATAACAATTGCATAAAGTACAGCATGGAAAACCATTAATTGGATGCCGATATTGTTATTTTTGGAATAATATTGCAATTATGTAATTTTGTAGTTTTATTAATTTTATTGAAAACTTTTTTTTTTGTTAATTTTGTTCACAATATTCTTATTGTTAAAATAATATTACGAGTGGTAATGTTTTTATTCCTTGTATACCCTTTTTAAGGGTGTTCAGATAAATTTATTTTTCATGCCTCTTTCTATTTTTCGTTCCAGCTCCCTTACATTTCTGGACGGTTTCCATTGCTTCTTTTATTTCTTCTCCTCATGTTGATGGGCCGCCATTTATAATTGCTCTTACTTCTTCCCAAGGCATTGTCTTGACCACCAATCATCCTCCATCTTCATTATTTCAAGTGGATACCTCTCGGCCTTTTTCCAGATGAAATAATATTAAAATTGTACATTTTTTCCAACATTTATTTGTGTCCATGTTTTTTAACTTAGTTTCTCTGCATTTTTTGTGCACTTCAATATTCTCATTCTCCTCCTCTATGCTCATTATATACTCTTCCATCTCTTGATTTCAACCAATTTGTCCATTTTATTTACAATTTTGTTTATAATATCGTGATTGTCGAAATAATATTGCAATTAAATAATTTTATAAAATTATGCAATTTTCGACCATTTATTTATGTCCATGTTTTTTTACTCAGTTCGTATGCATTTTTCATACTTATAAATACTTTCGTACTCATCCACCATGTTCATCACATACTTTTTCATCCCTTCACGTGCAAACGAAAAAAAGAGAAAAAAAAACGAAACGAAATTAATATTCATTCAACAGACGCAAAGTTTTGGGTCGGTCCGGGAGCCCATCCAACCCCTCAAGGCGAACGTGTGCCTGACGAGAACGGCAGGACCGAACCGCTCCGACGTTACGAACGCAAAACGATCGTCCTTACTTTACCCGGTGATCTTACGGTTCATGAGCTCGGACATTTCGGCGTATGGTGCGAGGCGTTCACCGTCGACTTTGGTCACGTACAAATACCGGCGAATCTCAACGTACCACCATCCCTCAAAATGCTGGGCGTTTCGCCGCAGGTAACTTGCCACGGTCATTGACTACTATATCCATTATTATCCGCTGTATAAGTATAAATGCAATGGAGCGGGAAAAAGTAATTGCATACAAACATATGTATGTATTATATTTTTTTATGCACCCGTGTACATATGTACATGTTCATATGTGTAAAAATGTGAGGAAATCATTGACTGTGTTCGTATGTAATTATGTATACAATTGCCGATAAGTTACGAACTGCATACGATTTATCCTACATTCTTATTCAATAGTAATTCAGGTAAAAGTGAAATTAATTCAATACGAGTGCGATACATTTTTTTAGTAATAATTTGCTGTTTTTTCTATTTAATTAATAATTTGGCTCAAACACATTTTTTGAGTGATAATTTGCTGTATTTTTAAAAAATATTATTGATAATATGGCTCCAATAAATTTTTTCAATTGATAATTTGCTGTTTTTTCATTTAATTTATTTTTTGAGTAATGAATTGCGGTGTTTGAAATTCAATTAATTAATATCAATACGCAAATTTTCTTAATATCTTTGTAATTATGGTTGTCACTTTTTTCACGAAAAGATTTTTTAGCATTTTTTAGCATCCAAAATTTGGATTTATTTTTTCGTCGATCCTCCGTAAAATATTTGCTATGAGAAAGAACATGGATGCAATGAGATAATAAAACAAAGGGCCGTATTGAAAAAGAATTCTCTTTAAACTCAAAATTCGAAGATTTATTCAATTTGAAATGGATTCGTAGCTTACGAAGATGCGATTTATTTCGCTGGGCCTGGTCTAATTTAAATGACATATAATAACGTATGTTTATTTATAAAAATAATAATTGATAATAATATTTTCAACTCAATAACATGGAATTCATTTATAATAATAATAACTTACAATAATAATTTATAATAATGTTGTAAATATAATAACAGAAATTTAATAATATAAATTACTGAACCAATCGTCATGTCAAGTAATGACTAATTTACGATTGCTTTGTACTGATCCTCTTTTTCTGTCAACTTGATGTGATATAAGCAAAGTGGAGTACAGGAAGAAAGTAAAGGACTTCGATAGCGTTATGCAGTCTCGCAAAAAGCTTTTGGCATCGTTGATTCCGGGCTTGTACGAAGGCAAATTTTTCGTGCTCTCGAATTTTTTTATCTGGATCCCCGTCTCTCTCTCTCCGCCTCTCGTGTAACGCCAGGCTACATAACTGAAGAGACAAAAGCTCAAAGGAATCCTCATATGAAGTCCTCAATTTAGCGTCACAGTCGTATGCACGTCACACACGGAGGAAATAAAACGACTCCTCCTTTCGTTTTGACGAATATTCTGAAAACTCTCGGCAATGGGATATCTGCCGAAATCTTTTGGAAGATTTTGAAAAATTCTAGTTCGAGAAGGAAACCGTTTTTTTCGCGACCCTTAGTAGCCAGAAGAAGCTAATATCTGTACCTAAAAACATAAGGAACCAAAAAAAGGTTTCACGCTAATATTTAACGAATATTAACGTTTTTTTTTAATTATTAAATTTTCATTTGTTAGTTTCCGGAACCGAAGAATTTTTCATATTACTATCTACCAACGTAACTTTCCAGAATTCTACATGTGATGTTTTTTTTTCGGAATGCAGATCATTTTTCATTCGCTCTTTGCAATGACCATGTATTTTTTTACCGATAGAAGACTTTTTTTCCTCTTCGTCTGAAATAATATTTCGCGAATACGGGAAAGCACGAAGCGATTCCGCTTTTTCGTACTTTATCGATGTACGTACATACGTAGGTACATACGTACATCGCACAGCATGCACGAAGTATTATGCCCTTCAGCATTTTTCCACAATATTTCACTCCCTTCTATCGAGTATAGATAATTTAACCATTTTCCGGTGAGCACAATGTAAAGCGTACATATAGACAGACGATATAAATACTCGTGTAACAAACGCCGAATTTTTCGATCGATTGTATCCATGTCTATCCATCCAAAAATTCTTTCGCGGTCCCTCCGATATGTAACTCCGCTCCACTGAAAAATATTTCAAGCGAAGCCGAGAAGAAATAGCCTCTTTTATCTCTGCATATGCAACGTTATTTCTCGATGAAGATACACAATAGAGTGATGCACACAAAACGGGGATTTTTCATCGGAAGTGCATCCATCTTTGACTCGATCGCCGGTGAATCCCTATACTTGGCCGTGCTTTTTCTCTTTTGGATCGTGAAAAATGAAAGACGGAGTTCCGACGATGGAAACGTTTGAAGTCGCTACTTACCTACTGAATTCAAAACTGAACCAAAGGATAGTCAGCCAACGATTTCGGAGACTCTCAGCGCGGCTAAAGTGATGGGGAAAAACAATTGAAAAAAAAAAACGTTGCCTGGCAATTTGTATGTGGAATCCAGCGGTGCCCCACTCGACGGGGCGCAAGGAAGATTCACTGGAATGTACTGAAAACGAGCAGCATTTTAGTACGTACTGAAAACGAGCAGTATTTCAGTACATACTCTAAGGATGTGAGGAAGTTTCACTGAAACGTACTAAAAATAAACAGCATTTCAGTACGTACAGAAAATGAGCAGCATTTCGCTACGTACTGTAAATGAGCAGCACTTTAGTACGGACTGAAAATGAGCAGCATTTCAGTACGTGCTGAAAATGGGCAGCAATTCAATACGTACCGTAAGGAAGCAGCATTTCGGTACATACTGTAAATGACCAGCATTTCAGTACGTACTGAAAATGAGCAGCATTTCGCTACGTACTGTAAATGAGCAGCATTTCAGTACGGACTGAAAATTGTCAACATTTCAGTACGTGCTGAAGGTGAGCAGCATTCCAATACGTACTGAAAATAAGCAGCAATTCCGTACGTACTGAAAATGAGCAGTATTCCAGTACGTACGGAAAATGAGCAGCACTTCGGTACGTGCTGTAAATGGGCAGCATTTCGGTGCATACTGCAAATGAGCAGCATTTCAGTACGTACTGAAAATGAGCAGCATTTCGGTACGTACTGTAAATGAGCAACATTTCAGTACGGCCTGAAAATGGGCAACATTCAGTACATACCGTAAGTAAGCAACATTTCACTACGTGCTGAAAATGAGCAGCATTTCCATACGTACTGAAAATGAGCTGCATTTCAGTACGTACTGAAAATGGGCGGTATTACAGTACCGTATGAGCATATGAGCAATAGCGTATGAGCAATGCGTACTGAAAATGAGCAGCATTTCAGTACGTACTGAAAATGAGCAGCATTTCGCTACGTACTGTTAATTAGCAGCATTTCAGTACGGACTGAAAATTGGCAACATTTCAAATACGTACTGAAAATGAGCAGCAATTCCGTACGTACTGAAAATGAGCAGTATTCCAGTACGTACGGAAAATGAGCAGCACTTCGGTACGTGCTGTAAATGGGCAGCATTTCGGTGCATACTGCAAATGAGTAGCATTTCAGTACGTACTGAAAATGAGCAGCATTTCAGTACGGCCTGAAAATGGGCAACATTTCAGTACATACCGTAAGTAAGCAACATTTCATTACGTGCTGAAAATGAGCAGCATTTCAATACGTACTGAAAATGAGCAGCATTTCAGTACGTACTGAAAATGAGCAGCATTCCAATACGTGCGGAAAATGAGCAGCACTTCGGTACGTGCTGTAAATGAGCAGCATTTCAGTACGCACTGAAAATGGGCAGCATTTCAGTATGTACTGAAAAGGAGCAACATTTTGGTACACTGTGAATGAGCAGCAATTCAGTACGTACTGAAAATGAGCAGCATTCCAATACGTGCGGAAAATGAGCAGCACTTCGGTACGTGCTGTAAATGAGCAGCATTTCAGTACGCACTGAAAATGGGCAGCATTTCAGTATGTACTGGAAAGGAGCAACATTTTGGTACACTGTAAATGAGCAGCATTTCGGTACGTTACAAGTGCACTGCAATTACAAAATGACTGATTGTGAAATGTTCTATAAACTTTCGATCATACATAAATTACCCACACGAGAAATCTAAAGATTCTTCATCACTTTTCCACCCCGATCATCCTCAAGACATGTAAGAATGAAGAACAGCCCATGAGAACTCTATCAAAACTACTAAAATTCAAAAGTGTAGTAGTGCTTCACGAGCCGAATCGATCTCAACTCGTACACACAGACTCAGAACAACCAAATAGTTTATCCAATTCTAATCGCCACGGTAGCAGATCTTTAAGACTCACATACATCCTCAAAAAATGCATTTTTATCGACACACGTCACACCGGGCGTCTGTGAGACTCCCGCTCGACACGTGGTAACCGAAGAAGATGCGAAGATGGCACAGTCGGCCGTTGGAGAAGACAAACCTTACGATGATCCCCAGTACAACTGGAGAGCCGTAAGAAGAAGAGTTGACTAAGGCGACCGTCTAACAAACCCTGTCTCTGTCCTTGTGTTGCAGAATCTGCGCGAGGGGCAGGGACAGGCTTCCGTTGGGTTCGGTGCTTTAACATTGCCCTCAGCGAGTAATCGAGCACACCTGTTGGACGATATTTCGTCGGGTCCCTCGTACTATCCGAAAAATTCCGGTATTACGAGCGATTCGGCGCCTACGACGACCTCCTTGTTTCTCGCGTCCCAGCGTTACGAGCGTCCGACAACGTACCGTCCCGCTCTGTTGCATCGTCGTTCGGACGATAGAGTGCAGATCGTGAAATCCTTGGAATATCGAGTACCAAAGAGCCTGAGACTCGAAGATCCACCGGCCGCGACGACTTTTGCGCTAACCTCTTCGACACCCACCCAACATCAACGTTCCCTCAGACCAACAAGCCGCGGAAGACCAACAACCGCATTCTCAGCCCCGACGAGCTTCGACGACGAGACGAACTTTGAGACGATAGGCCACGACGATGACGAGCGACTGACGACAAAGTCTTACAGAGTCACCAGTCGAGACGAAAAGCACACCCCCAGGGACAACTCTGACGTTCGTAGGGTCCGTTATCCGGATAGTCGTACGACTCATCGTCGGGCAGGCGATGCTCTTCCCAGAGCGGACATACAACGCCAACAACAAGAACCCCAACAACAAGCCTCGTACTCGAGACTTCGAAGCTTCCAAGGCGATCAGAGAGTCGACTCTTACGTTCGCTATTAAGGCGTTAGGCCACAGTAACGGGTATAAAATCATGTGAGAATTTAACCAATTTTCGTATGAAAAAGTGATTCACTCGTAAAATTAATTACACATCTATTTAGTGTGAATGTCAAGCTGTTAGATTTTTTTTCGATGTACAAAATGGCCGACTACTAATATTTTCTTTTATCTTTTTTTTAGGCAGTCCGCGGCGTGACTTTTAGCATCCACAATTTTTTATCTAGAACAAGAAAAGAAATTTTTGTTCATTCACATTAGAATACCTAGAGAAGAATGTACGGAATTTAAAGAATATTGTTTTATTCAAAAGTTGTAGGTACGTGAACTTAAGCAGCCAGTCCACTTTGGAGCCTCGAAAAAAGGCTATTTTCGCGATTTTTTTTTAGGATTTTATAAAAGATATGAATATAAAAGTTGTTGGGCTTGATGAATAGTCTGGAAATACATTTTTAAAAAATTATTCATTTTCATTCATTTTTATGTACAAAAACTATAGTTTAACGTAACGCCTCAAAAATAGGCGGGCTAGGTAGCTCCATCACAACTCGGCAACGGCTTGTCTGAAACAAAAAAATCAAAGTCCATTAGATTCAGTATGACACCAGCTACAAAATAACCCTCGGATATAAAGTTTTATCAAAAAATAAAAAAAATGGCAGATGAAAAACGAAAAAAGTATTTTAAAAACGCGTTTTTTCGCAGTTTTTCGCCAAAAAAGAGTAAAATCAAAATTTTAAATCCATCGAGGGTCATCTTGTTGCAAATCATGTTTACAATATGTGGTTCACATTTCAAGAGAATCGGTTTATTAGTTTTAGAGATTCGATGGAGCTAGATTTTAAAAATGTTGTTTCGAGAAAAACGCGTTTGAAGTTTATACTATGAAAAACTCTTACCTAAACTCAATCGGCAATTCCTGCACCGTACAAAACCCAATATTTCTGAATCGATTTTTTGAAACTTTCAACGTGGACTGGCCCCTTAAGAAATGGATTTTCAGTGAAAAATTTCGTTATAACTGCTCATAAAATGAAAAGTTTTCGATTAATCAGAAATTCCGTACGTACTTCTCTGCGAAATGCAATTAGAAACATAACTTTTAAATTTGAAGTAAATCGAGTAAAAATTGTTGAAGTTATTTTTGACGCCATTTTGTACATCGAAAAAGTATATATTTTTTCTAACAGCTTGATATACATACTAAATAGATTTGAAATTAATTTTATGAGTGAATCACTTTTTCATACGAAAAAAATTGTTAAATTCGCACATGATTTTATACCCGTTACTGTGGCCTAACCCCTTGAGTGCACAGACCGCTGAAACAATTGGGGGGAGGATATAAACGCTCGACAAGAGATGAGATTGGAATGGAAATAGCTTGCTGGACAAATTCGAGTTGGAATTGGAGATTTAAATTCATGCGGTGATCCATTTTAAGAGAAATGTCTCAAATGGACAATGAAGGCACATGGCGGGTGACGTTTCAGGGAGAAAATCATCCACCAGGTGGAAAGAGATTCATCCTGAAGGTTTACTTATGAACTTCCAGGGGTTCAAATTGCCCAACAGCAAAGTGCGTTTCAACGAGCAATCGTATTATTCTCGTGGCAACGAAACTTTGCCCGGCTAGATGTTTCTTTTTGTGGAACGTCTGTGGAGCCGTGGAACGTCATTCAACCAGTGGAGCAATTATTTTCCGGGTGGCGAATCATCGTCCGAGCGCTCTATCGTGGTCGTAAAAGCCCATTGGGGCGATGACATTCTCCTACCGGACTTTGCGAACCAGTTCCAACTTTCTCGTGAATTGGCAAGGGAATTCAACTGAAGTTCTGTATTGGAACAGGATTGCTACTGAATTAAGCTTCACTATGATTTCGTGACCAGTTATTGAATTCCCCAAGAACACGGCACGATTTCATCAAAACTTACGGGACTACATGTACCTAAAGGGCCGAAAAAAATAGCCAAGTTCAGATTTTTTCTGGGAAACGGTTGGTGAAAAAGAAACACATTTTTTAACACAAAGGCACATGCTTTGAGAGCCTTTAAAAAAATCATCAAAACATACAGAAAAACAACAAAAACATGACCGCCGGTAGATGATGAAGTTCTTTTCGCGGCGTTTGCCGGTGGACACTCTCCAGCTTAAACAGTCTGTCTGAATCTGAAAACCGAACGGGTTATTCAAGGTAACAATAAACACGAGTCGTTGACGATCGTCGATTTTTTAGATCATTTTTTTTAAGAACGTGGCGACGAATTGAAACTCGATCATACAAAATCTATGAGAAAAGTCGTCATTTTTACGTAACTGTAAAAAAATGAAGATCGATTTAAAAAAAGTGAGATCGTCAACGACCTTTCAATGTATCTCGTCGTATCTCCTTCAAATTTGGACACAATCCATTAAGTGGTTCTCGAGATATCATGTCCACCGACTTTGAAAACAGAGTTTCGCGAAAAACGCGTTTGAAGTTTGAAGCGGTGCTGCTACCACTCGCCCGGCCGACCGTGAGAAGCTGTAGCTCATTCAATTTAAGGCGGTCCTCTAGTTTCTCGGCTGTTTTTTTACGGCTTTTTCAATAATTTTTTACGGGCAAAGCATCGAAATAATCAATCTCATTGTTTTTGCATAATCTTTATTAAAATTTATGTAAGCTTTACAATTTTTTTGAAGTCAAAATATATAATAGAATTAAAGTTATAGTGGTCTACAGGAAGACATCAAGTAAATGAGGTGCTTGACGGTGACCAAGATTGCGGCTGTTCTGCTTATCTGAAATCAAAAAACCAAACGGCATTTTAATCTTCATATTTAAGACTAGCGATTGAACTAGAGTGAATTCTAAATTACAAAAATTGACTTTTTTATACACTTTTGAAAATTACATTCTATTTTTTACTCATTTTTTCTTAAGTTTTTCGCTCGTACAAAAAAAACTATCGAAGCAATCATGATAATCCTAGTTCAATCGCTGGCTTATAACATATTGAAGATGCTGTATAAATTTGAACAAGATCGGTGCAGTAGTTTCTGAAATATCGTGGTCACCGTTTCGAAAAATGGTGTTTCGAGAAAAACGCGCTTGAAAGTATACCTGCGCCGTATACCTGCTCCGTTCCAGGGCCGTAACTTGTGAACCACTTCGAATATCGAAAAATCCTTTGGCACACATTTTCTACACATGTTGTAGATGTGATGTATAAAAAAAATCGATTTTTTCGACCCGAGAAACTAGAGGACCGCCTTAATATTTCCATCACATACTATCGAATAAAAATATTTTTGGAAAATACAATTTTTTACCCATCCAGGTAGTCCGTTAAAATATTCAAAATAATACTTCCGTCCGAGACTTATTCCCCTCTTTTAAGTCAATTCTACTCGTCGAATAGTTAGCATTGCCATGACTATTTATAAACTTGTACCCGCACAGCCAAAAGACTACATCCGAATCCGTATTCAATGAATAAAAAAATGGCACTTACGAGCAATTATAAATAACCGTTGCGCTCACAAACGATGTTGAATGATTACTCATTCCAGTGGGACCAATCAATTACGAAGTTTGGAAACTCGAAACTCGAAGAGCCCTTGATCAAAAAAGTTTGTAGAAACGAGGTTGACCGAAAGTTGGCGCAATCGAGATAGATCAATTCGGACCCAATAGCACCATAGCCATTGCACGAATCGACAGACTTGTGGACTTTGCTGAAATGAGATAGTGCGACGTTTTCGACTGATAAGGAAGAATCCTCCATTTGTTTTTTTTTTTTCGGCAATTCTTTACCCCTATTTTCTACTGACAACGGTCCGAAATCTTTATGCGTTATTTTCTTCTTTTCCGTTTTTCTTCGGAGCAGAGCTTTCGGAGCTTCGCACTGTTTGCGCTAAGACGAGATCCGATCTCGTGAGCGCGTCACAGCTGTGCGACCCGCCTGCCATTTTCTCCTTTATATTCGGAACCCTCAGCCCACACGTATTCACGCTTCTGTTTCTCGCGAGCGAACAACTTTTTGTTTTCGTAAACTACTTTGGAAAACTTATTTTTTCCACCGTCAAGAGACGCGACAAGAGTGTCCTCGCGAAAAGCCCTCTTTCTCCATTACTTTCCATTTTTTACTCCGACTCTTTCCCCTTCGTCTTCTTTCTTTTCCGTTTTTCTCTTCACCCGTGCGAAATTTCCCGAACGTGCTTACAGTTAAATGGACTTGCGAATTATTTATTTAAACCCTGCCATAATCGGCGAGCAGATTATTTATTATATTGATATTGGTTGCTTTGCCCATGTGAAATTAATTATTAATCCAAGTTGAATCCCCATGGACTAGATGGCTAGGCCGATAGGAGTTAATTCATCGGAAAAATGCTTAAATTTCATGAAATTACTGACATTTTATGAAATTACTGAAATTTTATGAAATCGCTGAAAGTTTATGAAATTTCATGAAATCCGATGAAATGTTATGAAATGCACTGAAATTTCATTGAATTCAATAAAAATTTCATGAAATCCGATGAAATGTTATGAAATGCACTGAAATTTCATTGAATTCAATAAAAATTTCATGAAATATATATAAATATATCTTCAAGTGAAATTAATGATTAATCCAAGTTGAATCCACATGGACTAGATGGCTAGGCCGATAGGAGTTAGTTCATCGGAAAAATCGACAAACTGACACGACAATTTTTCGCACAAATTTCACACTTCAGGCGCACTATTGTTACAAAGAAGTCTACGAGGTTCTGCTTGGTAATAATGTGTATGCAGATTAATCCACATTAATCCACTTTACTGCCCACAACAATACGTGCGCAAATTAATCCACTTTGATGCACAGGAGAAGACATTATTGCATTTCCAAGCAGACTGTTACGAAACTTGCCACATATCGAGAAAAAAATAACATCCCAAGCCATATCGCATTAACGATTAATTTTAAAAAATTAGCGCGTGTTCAAAGTGAAAGTCTTGATTTTCGCGAAAGAACGGGCACTTTTCGTTCGTCAAATCGAAAGTATACATCAGAAGAAATCCTTCGACCAAATACTATATTTCGACATCGAAAAAAAGCTTTAAAAATTTCAGACAGATCGATGCAGTAGTCTTTGAAATATTTTGTTCACCGACTTTGAAAACGTACATTCGAGTAAAGAGCGTTTAAAATTTCGAACGGGCCTCCGAGTGTGAATGTTGATCCGATCACGTTGAAATTTCCAAGAAACATTTATAAGATGATATACTGTCAAAATAGATTGGTTTCGAAAAAAGTGATTTTTCGACTTTCACAATTACGCTTAAGGGGCTGTACCAGTGTGAACGCTAAAAATTTGGGAGATTTTCGGGAATTTTTTTGGAAGAAAAGTACTCGATTGAATGTTTCGGAAAATTAAGAATATATTTGGCTTGATTTGACCTATATTACATAACTTTTTCATAGAAATATATTGAGATGCAAGCGGCTTGTGCGCTGCCGTTTGGAGGCGCCAAAAAAAAAGTTCCTCCACTGCTGACATGATTCCGACCGATTGATCAGCTGAAACCGGAAAAGAAAAAATGTCGTTAAACTGGAAGGTATTTCCTGTACAATGACGTAGGATTTTCGAAAAATATCACAATCTAACAAAATAGCGTAGTAATGAAAAAAAAGTCTGTCTTCTTGCCTATAAAATGGTCGTTTTTTTCAATGCCAAATCGTCAATTTTCATCCAATCAAAAATATCCTACGTCATTGTAGAGTAAATATATTCAAGAGTACTCAGTTCAAATTTTAAGTCAATCGGATAATTGGTCTTTGAGTTACAATGTCAGGAAATTTGAAAAATTTCATTCCGACAAAAACGCATTTAAAGATTTAACTATCGATTTTTGCAAGATAAAATTATATTGATATAAATGATATGAATGATAATGATATTCTTGAAAGTACAAACTGTCGAAAAAGGCAAAAAAAATCGATTTTTGTAAGTGTCACACTGGTATAGCCCCTCAACCCCTTAATGTTCTACACTGCCAGCAATTTTTTGAAACTTGCATTATCATCTGATCATCGTAGTCTCGACTCAGAAACAGGACTGAATTATTTCAAAGGCAATTTGTAAATACTCCTGCAGTTCGTGTTGTCGAGATTACTAAAAAAAAATGACAGAATATTTTCAATATACATCACGGGGTATCGGAAGTGTCGTCAATATTTCGAAATCGCTTATTTTTTCTTTATTTCTGTAAAGCTCTGCTACAAAGTTTATCCAGGGGTTATACTTTCATTTCGAACGTGGAAAGCCTGGAATAAAAGTAATATAGCGTATACGTTGTACCTAGATATGCGGGCACGAGTCTCGCCTGTTATTATACAACATCGCGGTTAGCGGTTGCAATATGCATATGCTCGTACACACAGATACACGTATGCACGAAGCGAGATGAGTGCCCGGTTGGCGTTTCTCTGATTACACGGGCATCTCTCATATCTTCCTCTCCTACGTAGCAATTTTTCCGCGGCCAGGGTATATCTCCCCTGGAAAATTGAAAAACAGCGACGGGCAGCGCAGAAGCTCATGTACACCGTGTGAGAGTCGAGAGAAACGATAATTGTTGAGGGAAAAAAATGCAAAAGCTCGCTCGACAGTATAAAGATTGGGGGAAAAAATCTGGTTTCGTCAAAATTGGAAGACGACGTCACTGTAAGGTCAAAATATTGCTTGTGAATAATTGTCCTGTATAAATAATTTCGGGACGAATGAATTCTGAAAGTATTTTTTTACAAAGTGAAATTGGAATTCATGAAAGGAATGAAATTGTATGAAATTTCATGAAATTACTAAACATTCATGAAATCACTGAAATTTCATGAAATTACTAAATATTCATGAAATCACTGAAATTTCATGAAATTTTAGTAATTTCATGAAATCACTAAAATTTTATGAAATCGCTGAAAATTTGAAATTTCATGAAATCCGATGAAATTTTATGAAATTCACTGAAATTTTATCAAATTCAATGAAAATTTCATGAAATATAAATAAACATATTTTGCCCATTTGAGCATAAAAAAATGATATAGTTCTTCGATAACTATCGATTGTGAATAAAACAGAAAGCGAGTTGTGTGATCGAGAAAGAGCATGTTTGTGGAACCGAGCTCATTGCAAAAAAATGGTGAGGTTTTTGTCGCATGCAACGAAACGACAAAGAAAAATGTGATGCCCATGAAGAAAGTGTATTATCGAGACTGTGATAGAAAAAGAAAGCTTTGCGATCAGGCAAACGTGGTCGATGCGTTTACAATGTACCTATGCCAGGAGGCGAAAATTACTATTATTTTTTTTACTGTACGGCATCAGCTGGAGTCTCAAATTTTCTTCTATATTATGTGATATTGGTTATGCAGATGCACAGAGTTATAATATATTTACACCAGCACTGTTTTATGCACGGAAATTAATGTACAAATTAATGTATACATTAATCTTTTCAATGATTAAATATATTTTTTGTATTTTACATAAATAATACACACGTGAAATATTTGCCACTATGAAGAATATTTCACATATATTTCGTATATAGGGGAAAAAATGCGAGTCGATTTGCAAATGCACAAAAAATCTTCTTCTTTATTTACTGAAAATGATTGTACGCTAGTATTGCTGTGTAGAGCGTCAACCCAAGTTTTTTCAATGACGTTGAAGTTTGCATCGCTGAAATAGAACGAAAGTTCTTTTTTTTAAATTTCTTCATTTTTAATAGAGTTGAAATTTCTTTCATTGATCGAGCTCGTAGATCTTTACCCATGATAGGAAAAATCCCTCATGTGATTTTCGTACCGCAAGCCAGCGAAAAAAATGTGAGCCATTAGTATAAAGATAACTTTTTTTACATTCCAACAGTGCAAACTTCACAATAATTTTTTTTTTGTAGTGAGCACGCACAGTGCTTTTTACAACGCTGTTATTATATATATTTTTTTGTACCGTTGGACTTTTTATCAGCATGCTTATAATAAAGGTGCCGCTCGCCCTCACGTCCGAGTAAATAATTTTATTCTACGTGATCCTCCCCAATCCTCCGGAACTGTAAATTAATTGAAAATGATCGCACATTACGAAGAACCGTAAATTAATTGTGAATATTTTGCCTACATTGACTATTTATTATGCGTATGGATGTACCTTTGTAATATATATATATATATATATATATATATATATATATTACATTTTACACGATGAATTTTCAGTCGAAGCTCAATTGCGAGGTTCTCGAGGACGGTCTGGCTTTCGAGGTGAGATGGGCCGTGGCCGGAGACAGCATCGTTATACAGCTGGTCGGAAAGCTTGGTGAGTATTAAGCCGAGTCATATTGTATCTTGGCCTCGTCTCTCGTATAACCAACCGATACACGAATAATAAAAATTTATTAACAATTAGGTCGCGCGCTAACGCGAATCTCGCAATTTCTTTCTTGACCACCAGATGGGAAATTCGGTCGAAAAGAAAAACAAATTTTAAACAGCTTTCCGAATGGCGATGTATGGCGGAAAAAAAATACGGGAAGAAATAATACGCGATACAAAAAATCGAAATCGAAACGAAAAATTGAAGAATTTTGGGAAATACTTCAATTTTGTGATAAACGATAAATAATGTAGAAAACTATCTTTCTGATTGCAAAAAAAAATACCGGTAAATATTTACAAGTGGGGCTCCAGCCCTAATCGGCTCCAAAATTGTTTTCACGTGTTCGGGGCTATTCTGCAGTATGAAAATATGTTTTTTGTGATTGGGGAGGGGTATTTTATCAAGAAAAAAAAATATATTGCCGGAAAAAATTCGGTTTTTTTAATACGTTTTCTGTATGCTTGCTCTAATTTGTTTGGGTTTGTTTGGGTCAAACCCATGTCATTTGACCCTCTTGATGTCATCAAACCCGTTTCCTCCATACCTTGAAAAAAGATTTTAAAAAGGCGTTTGGGGGTTTAAATAAGGGTTGTATTTGTCTTCCCCCGACTTAAATATCATAAACAGAGTGCCCTCAAATACATTGACTCGGTACAAAATTTCTTAACCCCTTTTCTAGCTGGAACCCCACTAAACTACAACTATTTGGTAAATATTTACCACAATACCGTTAACGGGAGGTTACTGTCGAGCGGCATGAAAAACGCATGAAATGCGGGAATTTTTTTTTATCGAAAGTAAATATTTTTGGAAATGGATTGCAACGTACTTTATTCTTTCGTCAATGGAGAGTAAATTTCAATTTTATTTATTAAAAACTTTAAAATGGCGGCTCCAGCTCCCGTCAAATGAAGCCATGCACGGCGTATTTTGGTCTGCGAGGAGCGCTCCACAGCCTCGTCAGTTTATATGAAACAAAGACGGGTTAAAAATTATTATTTTTCAATTTTTATTGGAGATTCTACTGTACCGGGTCTTCCCCCTTATTACATTTCCCACCATATTCTACTACTTAATTTTTTTAACGTTAAAAATGATTTAACTAGACTAAATTTGCGAACCTTATCGTTTTTTGTTTTCTGATAAACCCCTGGATAACAAAATGGCACTCGTTTGCAAAAAAAAACTCAATTTTTTAGGCCTGATTATTTTTGCTTGAAGGGACGAAAAAAAAATTTTCAAAAAAGTTCAAACATTTTTTCAGTTAGAAAATGTATAGTTTCTATGTGACGGTAATTAAAATGAAGAAAATGCAAATTTAAGAAAATGGCACGAATTTACAAAAAAATCAACATTTCACGCAACATTTCTGTAAAATGTGGATAAAAAAAAGTCGTTTTTTTTTTCAATTTTCCAAAAACAATTCTCGTCAAGTAGAAGGTACCAATATTATCAATATTTCTACCAAGTTTCAACCCGATCGGCTTAATAGTTTTTGAGTAATCCTGCACGCCAATTTCGATAATGCGGTTTGAGAAAAACGCGTTTGAAGTTCGCGCCGGCTCCGAATCCGAGCAGTGAGGCACAACGTTGACGGGTAGTAACGTTTGAAGTTTTTCGAATTTCGCTTTGAAACTTTGGGAAAATATTCTACATATATGGTTCTGTCGTTTAAAGGGAAAAAAAAGGAACCGATTTTTTTATCGCTGTAAATGTATATCCTGCCTTAAGGGGCCAGTCCACTGTAGAGCCACAAAAAAAGGTTATTTTCGCGAATTTTTTTTGAGGATTTTATAAAAGATATGAATATAAAAGTTGTTTTGCTGGATGAATAAAGTCTTGAAATACATTTTTTTTTAAATGTATTCATTTTTATTCATCTTTAAGTACAAAAACCATGGTTTAACGTAAAGCCTCAGAAAACAAACAAAAAAATCAAAGTCCATTAGATTCAGTATGACACCAGCGACAAAATGACCCTCGGATATAAAGTTTTATCAAAAAATAAAAAAATGGCAGATAAAAAACGAAAAAAGTAAAAAAAAACGCGTTTTTCGCAAAAAAAAGAGTGAAAATCAACATTTTAAAACCATCGAGGGTCATCTTGTTGCGAATCATGTTTACAATATGTGGTTCAAATTTTAAGAGAATCGGTTTATTAGTTTTAGAGATACGATGGAGCTAGATTTTGAAAACGTTGTTTCGAGAAAATCGCGTTTGAAGTTTATACTGTGAAAAACTCTTACCTAAACTCAATTGGCAATTCCTGCACCGTACAAAATTCCTTCTGATTGCTCATCATCGTTGATTTGTTCGGGTCTTGCTTGCTTTCGATTTTTTGAAATTTTCAAAGTGGCGTGGCCCCCTAATAAGAAAATACTTTGTTGACAAGACGATTTTTCATTTTTCCCCCCGGGTCCCCGATTACCAATACTGCGGCAATACCTAATGGTTTCCGCAATGAATAATACAGAAAAATATCGTCCTTTCTGCAAAAAAAAATCTTAACTAAGGAATATATACTTCGCGACAAGACGATTTTTTCGGTTTTGCCCCATGGGTTCCGCAATAAATAATGTAGAAAATTAAATTTTTTGTTGGCAAAAAAAAATCCGTTCAAAAGTAAATACTTCGTGACAAGCCGGATTCTTTATTTTATACTTTGGTTCCCCGATTACCATGAATCCGGTATTGGCGGCTTTATGGTCACAACGCGGCGACCAACTTGGCATAAAGATAACACGGAAATTACGAGATTCCACTGCGGAGAGAAAGGAGCAGAATGTTCCCGGATTTCACGGTTCTCTTGTACCGCATCACTGTTAATTTCGTTTCCCTGCAATAAGCCAGATGCTCGCTTTGGATTGTTTCAGCTAGCATAGTTCTGCACAAAAAAATTAATATCTCCAGACATAAATTAATGCTAGTCTTAAAATAGTCGTTCATAATTATCATTCTTCTTATTATTGTCATCATTATAAAGCCTTTATTCAAATTGTGTAAATAATTACATATTTTTCCACAAAAATGATCAAATAATCGTACTTTTAAATAGCGATATTAATTATCGCAATGATTTTTATTCACCGCGATTTCTCTCTTAATTAATTATTACTGAAAACCGTGCCATGTCAAACCCTTCTTCGTGAACTCTCATCATTCCAGTCAAGTGGAAAAGGACCCACGAAATTTCCGAGTCAGACAAACGGGTGATTTTATTCCACCATCAGCCTTATCGGTCCATTTGGCGTAATGGGATCATGACCGGAACATGCCATTTTCGAATGCTTTTTTTCCAGATGACGGTCAATACATGTCGTTCGGAGTGTCGGCCAGTCCCGAGCGAAGCGTTATGGTAGGAGGCGATGTTACCGTAGCGTGGGTCGACAAGCAAACTTTACAAGGCTACGCCGTCGACTACTTCCTGGACGCGAAATCTCAGTGTTCCGGTGGACGTGGAAGTTGTCCTGACGTTCGCATACAGGTAAAGGGATTTTGCTTTTGTCAAGTTCACTTGCCAAGCGCAGATGGCTGGATAGACAGATAGTATATACGTACGTACGTGTATACGAACTGCCTCCTGCCCACCAAGTGTACCATTTTTAATAGTTCAATATCTCACGACCGTTAGCACCGACGAGAATATTTTTCATATCACAGTTGTAGGATTTCTCTAGCTTGAAAACTTCACGAGTCGTGACACTTCAAAGCCATCAATGCTACCAGCCATCAGCTGTATAATAATCAAGTCTTCTCACTTTAGACGCTAAAAAAAGGCTATTTTCATGATTTTTTTTGATAGGTTTATATTAAAGATATTGATATTAAAGTTGTTACACTTGATAAATGCACTTTCGAAATATATATTTTTTTAAGTCTATTTATTTAAGACACTATTTATTGACAAAAATGGTAGTTGAAAAAATGTTCTAAAAAATTGTAGGTCTGCGCTGTTGATGAAATCTCGGAGATGGATCATCCGAAACAAAAAAATCAAACGGTTTTAAATTCAGTATGTTAATGGCTATAGCGCATATCATACAATTTTTTATATATGCAAAAATAACAAAATGGGGGACATTTTTCGAAAAAACAAAAAGACACGTGTTTTTTCACCGTTTTTGGCAAAAAATTAAATATCAGAATTTTAAAAAATTCTTGATATGAGCTGTATCAAGTTGAATATATAGTTGTAAAGAATGTGGTTGAAATTTCATAAGGATCGGAAAACATAAAAAAAAATGTTTTTATGTATTTCGAAAGTGTATTTATTAAGTGTAACAACTTTTAAATGAATATGTACAATATAAAACTAACAAAAAAATCATGAAAATAGCCTTTTCAGCGTCTAAAGTGAGAAGACCTCTTAATGGATCATCACAGTGTAACCGGTCGAAAAATAACTCATTTTCGCGATTTTTTTCGATGGCTTGAATACGCTAATCAGTCTGATTTTTTTATGTAAAATCGAAGCACTCATGAAGAACGGAAAATAAATTTTGAAATTATTATTTTTGTTACATTTTTCAACGGTTGAAAATTTCTTCGAAAAACGGACTCCTCATGGTGTACACGGTTGTGGCCGTAAATATTATCCGAAACAAAATTTGTCAAAGATCATTAATCAGTATAAAAGCCGCTATCTTGCTATGGAGGTTTTTTTAAATCAAAATTGACAAAATGGCGTCGGTTAAAAAAAAAGTCTCGAATTTAGCCTACTTTTTCGACTGTTTTTCGTTAAAAATGACGAAGATTTCCAAAAAAATAAAAGCTTCCATAGCAAGATAAAGAATGGCGTCACGAATTTTGTGTCCAAATTTAAGACGCATAGCTTGAAAACTCTTCCTTTGAGAGTGTACACCGTTTTGAAAAACGCGTCCGTCCGCGCCAGGTCTCAAGCAGCTGGTCGAATCCCTTTTCTGAAAAAGGCTATAGCCAGCGGAATAATTCAAATTTCGGCCCAAAAATTAAACAGCATGTTTATAACCGTCTCTTTTATCAAAACATGCAAAAGAAATCGATTTTTTGAAAATTTTCCACTGTGACGATCCCTTAACATTATAAAAATACACAATACAAATATATATATTTATTTATATATTTCCAAATATTTATTATAGTATACACTTATTTTTATATTTATAAACATTTATTATAATATATATTTATTTGTATATTTATAAACAGTTATTATCATATATATATATATATATATATATATATATATATATATATGATAATAAATGTTTATGAATATACACAAAAATATATATTATAATAACTGTTTATAAATATACAAATAAATATATATTATAATAAATGTTTATAAATATAAAAATAAGTGTATACTATAATAAATATTTGGAAATATATAAATAAATATATATATTTGTATTGTGTATTTTTATAATGTTAAGGGATCGTCACAGTATATATATATATATATATATATATATATATATATATATATATATATATATATATATATATATATATATATATATATATATATATATATATATATATATATATATAGTTGTATATTTATATATAAATTTTTATTTATTTATTTCGAGCAGACAGCATATATTAGAGTATTATATACAATGTACGGCGAAGGTTTGTGCTGAGGATTGTCGAGTTGACCCTGGTAAAGCCCGGTGTGAACGCTTCCACCAGTCTGGAAATTTACATCGAACGTACTCCAAACATTGAAGCCTGGGTCCAAACATTGAAGTCCTGTCTGAACGTCTGCCATGCACAGGCTTATTGCATAAGCTGTTACAAATACACATACACTTGTGTGTACTTCTCACTAGGAACGTAACGTCCCCGAGGCCTGAAAATAGCCGATAATATATTTTTATTATGTATGTAAGAGATAGACAGAGAATAGCTAAGTTGCGAAAAGACAGCTGTGGGCCTCGATACTAGATATCTTTTTGTCCGATGTCCACTTCCGGCAGAAACTTGTGGCTGGACTGCTCAACATGTAAGGCACATTGACCATGGCATTCATGTTTTCGTCATCAGTATTGTTCATCCAAATTTGACAATTCGTAATTTGTGTAGTCTGTAAGTTTACCAAAATGCTTATGGGAAACCCCACAATAAATCTTTGCGACTCGGATGGGATGATGGTAAGGGTCGCTTGAATTGTGGGGACTTTGCCGATTTGAAAAACGTGGCTAAAAGGGTAAAACTTTTTTTTCGAGTTTTGCGCCATTTCAAGGTTATATCCAATGGGAAATTTTCCGCTGATTACGAATATGGCTGAGTTTTGGTCGACACCTTAAAATTAGGCGGGCTGAACGCGAAAAACGTGCTTCCATAGACATTCGAATATTTTAAATGGAAATTGAGGCTTCTAGAGGGAATGAATGGTGAATTCGTATTCGAGGGTAAGAATACATTGATAGGGACTTTTAAAAAAATATTTAAAATCCGAATTTTTTACCCACCTCCGCAAAAAAACAGTTTTTCCACTCTAATGCTGCCTGTTTATTTTCTTTTTTTATTTGGGACTCCTCTTTGTGTTCATTCTCTTCGTTATTGTTTTTTCTTCAAAACGCCTTTTGATTCATTGAGCTCCGATGATTTTTCGATTTTTGGCAGAATTTCAAAGACAGAGCATCGATTTTCGCGAATTTTTCCATACGTACTCTGCCTCTTTTTTAGCCATTATTCAAGTCGATTTTCCGGGAAAACTATTAAGATATCGGGATGGATCCAACGTCATTCTCCAAGTCTACCAAAATCCGTCTTAAAACGCCCCTGATACATTTATATCACTCAATTAGCACTAAGGCTACGGCCGTTTGAAATTTTGCGTATTTTGCGATTCCGGAAAGTGGCCAGAAAGGTCGAAAACATTTTTTTCCTCTCTTAAGCCTTTTTGATGGTCCATCTGATGGGAAATTTTCCACTGATTACGAATAACGCCGAGTTCTTGTCGAAAGCTCGAAATTACGTCAGCTAAATGCGAAAACCGATTTTCACCCGCTTTTGACAATTTTTTAGAATAATATTAAGTTTTGATAAAAATGGTGAGCTTGTCAGGGGGTGAAAATACATCGATAGGGACTTATAAATCAGGATATTATCAGGTTAGGAAACTATAACATGTTCAAATACATTTTTTTTCAAGCCCAACACGAATTCCGTGCGTCTGTTGAATGCGGCGATGGTAAACGGCTACAGCATCGTGACTTATCAGAGACCACTGAAAGCAAGTGACGAGCTCGATAGGGCAATCAAGACGAACGGTTCTCAGGCTATAATCTGGGCGATCGGACCTCTCAACGAGAGAAACGAAGTCAGTTTCCACTCTCACTACCTTAAGACCGACAAATTCATAGAATTCGCTAGACCCCCAGCGTGGAATTGTCCGATGCCGGATGGCGACATGCAGCATATTCATGCGGAAGCCAGCGACAAGGTAAGACCTTTTTTCCTCCAATATTAATGGCAGTGACAAATATTGCAATAACCAATTAATATTTCTCATTCGCGAATTTTATTATTTTTTCATTCATCATTAACATGATGTTATTTTAAATAAACACGATTGTTCTTATTTCAAATAATCAAACATTCTTTTGATATAACAAGAAATATTTTAAGCTTTTGAAAATAAATATAAAAATAATAACGAAGGCTGAAGGGTTCTTGAAGACTAAAATTTGTCAAACGAACTTTTCGGAGCTTCCGAATATTTATTGTGATTTTAGATATGACATTGTATTATATTATTTTTCAAATGAATTCAACTAAATTATCAGTCTAAAAAAATCTATCTGTAAATTCAAACAAATATAAATACGTTAATTAAAAATTATGATTGATGACATCAAACTTTGATATATTTTTGTAATTTGTGTCATGTCAGCAAAGTATACAAATATATTTATTTAAAATAATATTAAATGTTTTAAGGCTTCGAAAAATTATTGCGATATCAAATGGACGTCTGTACTGTTCGCTACACCAATCAAAATGATTATCAAGCGGTAACTCAATTATTAGAAGTTTCGTTACACAACATGTATCGCCTCGAGAAAACCAACGAATCTTTATGTCCTTTCGAATAGTCCTTGTGTTCGTAACGATGGATAAATATTTTATTACCGAGTTAACGAGAGTTTCATAAAATTTCGTCATGGCAGGAAATCGCCGTGACTACAAAACGAACTCACAAAACACCGCCGACACCAGCACCATCAAGCAAATCTAACGCATGGGAAATTCCACCCATCGAATGTTACGAACCCGAGGACGGCGTTTTGTACGCTCAGCTTGGGCCGACCGGAGGCAAACACGGTTACCCCGCGATTACTGGTACCTTTTTACTCAATTTTTTGTTCCGAAACCAATATTAGTGCAATTAATTCCCCATATTTTTGGCACCGAAAAAATGATTGAAAATAATCGTAAAAAGACAAATTGACACTTTGGGTCATTCTTTAGATAAGTGATCTTTCCGAAAAATTGTTTTCAAACAAACCCAAACAAATCAATATAGGCGTCGAAATGTATAAAAATACCCTATTTTATCACGTGTTTCCGCGAACTTCAAAACCGCATACAAACACAAATAAACCCAAACAAATCCAATATAGGCGTCGAAATGTTCAAAAATACCCTATTTTATCACGTGTTTCCGCGAACTTCAAAACCCCATAACTTTTACCCATACTTCAACCCAAACAAACCCAATCTAGGCGTCGCAATGTTCAAAAATGCCCTATTTTATCACGTGTTTCCGCAAACAGCAAAACCCCATAACTTTTTATGGGGGGACGAATTTCAGCATCCCCCGACAGACTATCGTCATATTCCCAACAAATGAGAAAATAGCAAAAAAAATGTTAGCATCATTTTTCGGAAAAGTCACATATCTAAAGAATGACCACACTTTGTGCTAGGATGCAATGATGATAAGAAAATATTAGCATCATTTCCCGGAAAAGTCACCTATCTAAAGAATGGACACACTTTGTGCTATGATGCAATGATGCTAACAAAATATTAGCATCACTTTTCGGAAAAGTCACGTATCTAAAGAATGACCACACTTTGGAACGCAAAGTGAAAATAAAATTATTTAGGCATTTGACCCATCGATCCAGACCCCGAAATGATGAAATTTATGCTTCCTCATTTGGAGCGACATTCGAAGAATTTTTCGAAAAGTTTCGGGAATTTTGTGCGTTGGCGGTGTATCGAGATATTCGCATGTTGTCTCTCTTAGGTCACGTGGGTTGGGGAATATCGTGGTACATAAACGGCCTTCTGATACCGGTAATCAACGTAGTACGTGGCCAAAAGTACACTTTCATAGTGGAGGGTGGCGACAATCCTGAAGTTCCGGCACGCTATCATCCGTTCTACATAACCGACGACCCCGTCGGTGGTTACGAGCACAAAACACCCGAAGAGAAAGCGGTCGGTGGTCCAAAACTTTTCCCCACTTAAGGTCCAACCATGCTAGGTCACAAACTATTACAGAGACTTTCGAGTTCATTTAAAAAAAAAGATCATTTGTACATCCGGTTCTCGGGATGAACACGAAAAAGGGTTCAATCAATTTGTTGAAGATGTTTTCAATGAATAATGACTCTGTTGAATACTATCTATTTCGCTGAAGCGACCGTGGAATTTTTCCAAATTTCTAAAAGATTGTTCAAGCTTTTTAAATAAAAATAAAATCATTGCCAAAAAAATCTTATATGCAATTTTATAATTTTATAACAATTTTTATATCGATTTTTAATAAAATGATGCAGACTTGTATTTTTTATTTTATTCTATAAAAAATAAAAAAGGGTACAAACATTTTTCTAAAGATTTTTTTCAACACAAATTTTTGCTGGAGCAGCGGTGGAAATCCTTAATTTTTTTAAAAGCTTTTTTTTCTCACGAAGTGAAAAATCAATATAAAAAATCTTCTCATACATTTGTTTCATATTGATTTTTAATAAAGTTACGCAAACTTGTATCTGTTTAAAATGTTGTTCTATAAGAACGTTACTATTTTACAAGAATAGTCAAAAGATTTTTCAACGTTCTGAAAAAAAACATCTAAAATTTAGTTAGTTCTCTTTTTCTCGTATATTCCGAGGAACCAATCGTACATTTTTTCATGAAATTGATTATTCATTTGAGATCATCTTTCAAGTCCCTAAGTTTTTGGCCCCTTAATTTAGTTATTTTCCATCAGATCTTATAGACATCGCGTGTTGTTTCATCGAACTTTGACTCTCCCATTTTTAACAGAAAGTCAAGATATTCGCGGGTATCAGTCGACAAGGTGGAAACATGCGTCCAAACGGGGTCGGACGTCTCTGCAATTGGATACACGATCCGAGCCTACCGGAGGCCGATACCTACACCTCGTTCGGTGCTTTTCAGCGCAGCTTAAATCTCAAGTGCGATCACGGTGAGCCGGGCGTCGTCGAATGGACACCCGACGCCAAGACACCGGACACCGTTTACTATCAGGTCAGAAAATCTCGATTTCATTGGGATGCGGAAGATCATAAAGTCTTATCAGCTGTCAACCCCAAAATGAGGGAGCTGAAAGTGATGATAAAATCTTTTTAAAAACAACTTTCAGGGGCTATACCAGTGTGCACGCTGAAAATTTGGGTGATTTTCGGGAATTTTTTGGAAGAAAAGTACTCAATCAAATGTTTCGGAAAATTAAGAATATATTCGGCTATATTTGACCTATATCACATAATTGTTTCATAGAAAAATATTGAGATCCAAGCGACTTATGCGCTGCCTTCGGAGGCGCCAAAAAAAAGTTCCTCCACTGCTGACATGATTCCGGCCGATTAAGTAGCTGAAACCGAAAAAGGAAAAAATATCGTTAAACCGGAAGGTATTTCCTGTACAATGACGTAGGTTTTTCAAAAAATATCAAAATCTAACAAAATGGCGTAATTATGAAAAAAAAAGTCTGTTTTCTTGCCTATAAAATGGTCGTTTTGTTCAATGCCAAATCGTCAATTTTCATCCAATCAAAAATATCCTACGTCATTATAGAGTAAATGTATTCAAGAGTACGCAGTTCAAATTTCAAGTCAATCGGATAATTGCTCCTTGAGTTACAATGTCAGCAAATTTGAAAAATCTCATTTCGAGAAAAACGCGTTTAAAGATTTAAGGAGTGAGATGCAGTCAGAGGCGTGAAAAAACGAGCGTTTTCAATTAAAAAAATGTATAGTAATTAAGTTTGTTTTGCGAAAGTGGTTACACAGACCCTTTATGTTATATTTCAACTTGACTTGTACAACTTTTCAAAGAAAAATATTGATTTTTTATTAAAATATCGCCATCTTTGTCGGACCGCCTTCGGCATGCAGTGCTTCGAGGTGACCATCATCAAATTTTACTGGATCGTCTGAAATAAAAAAAAAAACAAAAAAAATCATTAGTTTAATAATGAATCTAGTCCTTAATCGAAGCTTTTTTAAAAAAATCAACAAAATGGCGGCTTCCGACAGGTTACTTTCGATTTTCGACCAAAAAATCGCTCGTTTATTGTTAAAAAAAAATATAAATTTTGAACAAAAATGAAAATCCTTCGATTAAGGACTAGTTTTTAATGCTATCAATGAGCACCCCAAATTTCATGAAAATCCATCGAGTGGTTTTTGAATTATAGTGGTCACCGACTTGGAAAACATAGTTTCGAGAAAAACGCGTTTAAAGTTTTTAGATGTGGATACGGTAATTATATGTTCGTAAAATTTTGAGCTCGATGGATGAAGCTAAACTTTTTTACTGTATTTTGATCCGCTGAATCCGAATATCACAATTTTTTGCCGAATAGTCGAGCATTCAATTGTTTATAGCCAATTGTTAAAACAATTTTTCAAAAAATTAAAGTTTTTCGGGATGAATTATTTGTTACAAAACATTTTGGACAATTTTAAAATGAAAGTATTCTTTATAAAATTTTGCTAAAGTTCATAGTTTTTGAGTGATACATTTTTGAAAATTTCTGAAAGAGTTTTCCAATTTTACACTTGATTTATGTATAGAAATACTATTTAAAAAATTACTTACATCGAATCGTCAATTCCTGGCCCATACAATAGGGCTTCTGCCGATGTGGAAGCTTCCAAAATATCAATTTGTTGTTGTCTTCGAAGCATTCTGCCTTCCCGATTATTATCGTTTGCGCGTTTGTCAGCCGCTACCTGCCACGGGGGCCGGACGCCCCTTCACTAATTGTAGGATATCCCGGAAACTATTCATAGGATTGACTTGAAATTTTCAGGGAATATTTTCGAAACATCATACTTCAAGAAAATGTATTAAAAAATCGATTTTTTTTAAAAATCTGACTGCACCTCACCCCTCAACTATCGATTTTTACAAGATAAAATGATATCGATACAGATGATATAAATGATAATGATATTCTTGAAAGTATAAACTGTCGAAAAAGGCAAAAAAAATCGATTTTTCGAAAGTGTCACACTGGTACAGCCCCTTAAAACCCGTGCATTCATCGACATCAACATTATTGACATCATGCAACGAATGAACGATTTTTGTCCCTCAAGTGTTTCACGCATCGTCACCTTGGCTGGAAGATCAACGTGGTGGACCGTTGCGACGAGCCCCTGACGGTTCAAGGTAGCGAGAATCTCGCCGTTTACGTCGAGCCGCCACCGTACCAGAAGGACCAAGTGTCCGATTTGGAGGGTGCGTCAAGCATTCGCGTGACGAGCAAGGTAACGCAAGCGCCCGAATTCTACGACCATCATCGTAACCTTCTTCACCATCATCATCATCACCATCATCATCATGCCAATCATCACAATCATCATCACAATCACGAGCCCTATTCCAATTCCCAGCTGGGACAAGCGATGCGTTATCATCATGTTCACAGCCAGCATGCGAATTATCCTCATTACGCGGCCTCGCCTAACAATAATCCAGCTATGAGTTTGCACGCCAAGTTGATATCGTCGAGCGGCAATATCAACAATAACAACAAAGCTCAATTAACAACAACGACGCGCCTAAACGGTCCGTTGAGTTACGAGACGCGTGAGCTAACGTACGAGCTAAAGAACAACGAACCGTCGATGCTCCACGACGAGCAAGCTTTGCCAATGAGATCGCATCATTATCAGTCGATCAAGCCAATCGCTATGCATCATCATAATCGCCATTATCAGCCGCAACAACTACCGAATAGTCACAATTTTCCTCATTTGTCGCACGGCCTTACAAGAACCCATCTTAACACTGAATCGATACATCGTCCGCTGGCAATGCCGAGGCCTCATCGTAACGACGTGAGATCGCCGCTGATGCAAACCAGCCACGGGCTTGCCTATTATCGCGACTCGACGAACGATCGGGGCGAGATCTCCCCCCTTCTCGATTGGTCCCAACAATTTCGCAGCGGTAACAACGGCATTAACGTCACCACCGATCTAACCGCTTTGCCAAACCCACCGGAGCAACATCGTACGAAGCCGGCGCATGATCAAGAGACGCGTCAAACTGCCGCCGTTCCTAGCAGCGTTCTCTCGCCATCCTCATCTAACCAACCATCATCTAACCTCGTTACAGATCAACGACCGATCATGAGCTACGGGCAGATGAAATACGCTTTTTCTCATCCGGGAACCTCGCAGTACGTATATTCCAGGCCATCCCAGAACCATCAGACGATCGTCAGCGCCAATCCCCACATGGGCCAAAAGCTTATGATCATCAGAAGACCGATGCTTCAACAATTGTCACTATCGAGACCGATGATGATGTCGGCGGGAGGAGTTCACGAACTACCACCATCTCCACCGTCGCCGTCGCCATCGTCCTCAAGGCCACTGCTCATGGAGAGGAAGAAAGCTGTATATTCAGGACCTCCGCAAAAACTAGCCACAATCCCTAAACAGAACGGTCCTCGCAATCCCGATAACCATAACTTTAACGATTACAACGATAGCAACGATAAGAATCATTATCAGGCGACAAAACTGACGAAATTCGACGACAATGAGCAACGAGGCAACAACGAGGCGAAAATTGGCGACGAGCCGATTGCCCTTGAACGCAACGACGTACAGGCGACCGACGGCATAAAACCGGCAAGAAACACGGGCTTCGATCCCGATTCGATCGTCATTGAGAGCGGCTTCAAGCCTATCATAAGGAGACACCTCGAGCGCGACAGTGGCGCTGCTAGGAGTCAACAAATCGTCAATTCCCCGGACAAAATGGACGATTATTCGATGGACGAGATCTCGAGGAAGGACGAAACTTACGACGAGACTTTCGAGCCGATGTTCGTGCCGTCACCGTTGGATCGCAACAGCGCCAAGAAGCAATATCTCCTGAAGAAGCTGCGACGAGTTCATCAGCGAAGAAAGACCCGACTGGACGATATCGACATGGAAATGGCGGCCGATCGTTTGGACTCGTATTATCTGCCGCCGTCTGGCGTCAGCTCGAAATTTCTCGATGACAAGAGGCCCGATGCTAACGGCAAGAAATCGGCCGGTACTCTCGTCACCTTCGATGGCAAACTCATCGATGACAGCAGCCTGCCACGCTCGATACAACGGCCCGATGACAACAAACGAGCCAGGAGCCGATTGACCTCGGAGATACTCACCAAAACGCCACAATTCGGCAAGTTCACGGGTGCGCTGCCACCCCCGATACCGGGCGAAGTGAGAATCGAGAATACCCAATCGTTGGACAATCATCGTCCTCACGGCAGATCCCATCCGGTTGTCAACGGCGGCATCACCAGACTCAAGGCTCTCAACAGAAGCAAGAGATCCTCGGGAGATCGCGAAACAATGGCCGATCATGAAGAATCATCGAACACTGCCGATTTCACGGGACTGGATCATCACGATAATCATTCGACCCATGATCACGCTCACTATCACGCAAACAATTCCGTCCTGGCTCAAAACGACACCCAACATGCCGATCATCATCTCGTGATGATGATCGGCATGTTGGATCATCCGCATCTCAATGGCGATCATCACGCGGATCATCCGCATCTCAATGGCGATCATCACGCGGATCATCCGCATCTCAATGGCGATCATCACGCGGATCATCCACATCTCAATGGCGATCATCACGCGGATCATCCACATCTCAATGACGATCACGGCGAGCCCAGCACAGGAGAAACTCTCATCGCCAATATACAGTACATCGTGCTGACGATCATTCTGTACTACGCCATTTGATTCTGCCCTGAAAATCTACAGGGATTCATCCAATGTCGCATCTACGTCGTGCCAGGATCACTCGAACATCAGACACCTATATTTAACCGTTTTTTTTTTATTGTCGTACGAACGAAGAAAAACAAACTTTTGCTGCATCATGCTCAAAGCCTTCAAAAAATAGGGACGTTGTCATTTTGTCTTAATTTCTCGGTTTACTTCATTATTATGCATAAGTCGTGTAGCTCAATCGTCACTCGTCTGTAATCTCCGTAAGCTCAACGAGCCGAAATTGCAATGCACACGTATTTTGCAAACGACTCAACATCCTCGCGGAATCACTTGCTTTGGGATATTCAGGGTGCGCATCCTCACGATATCGTCGTCAGTCTCTCTACGTAGAATAGTAAGAGCCACGAATGCTGGAAATCACATTCAGACACGCCGTGGAGATGCCTGGCCCTGCAGTCGTGAAATTGAGGATTTTGGACACCAACGTTGATGAGACCGAAACGGAAGGTTCTAATCAAGAAAAAAAACAAGACTGCTTGACATTCTCGGTACTTCGCGCTTATCTACCGTTACCGCACGTCCATCGGGTCGTGCAAAAAAATTGATACATAATGTGCAGCGGAAAGTTTTCACATGTGGTGATAAAAATTCACCAATCTTTGAACGTGACTGCAGGGTCCGTATATTTTTAATTAGCGCTATAGCGAATGGACTTGTCGAATACATCTTGAATTTGATTATCGCTCAACTCGAAGTTTATATATTCCAAAAGAGATGGGTTTCGTTACAATCGGAATTTTAATCACGTAACGTGCGCAATCCTACAATACAATTTTTTCCACATACATGCATCCATATATATATATATATATATATATATATATATATATATATATATATATATATACATACACGTAGGTCATCCCAAAAATAAGGTCTGCCATTTTTTAGAAACACAAAGAAACATTTATTTTCAATCATGTTTACAAGATTTTTAAGCTTGAACATTTAACTATTCTTCTACATAATCGCCATTTCGGTCGATGCATTTTTGTAAACGCTGTGGCACTTTTTGTATGCCCATGTGCTACCAGCTCGCCGCCATTTTGTTGAGAAAGCGTCTAACCTCATTTTTCACCTCGTGGATTTCAGTACGACCAGCTGCAAATTCCCCACACCATTTGCAGACATTTTTGACATTCATCCACGACTTTTAATGCACTTTCGTCAATTGACGATGAATTTCAATCGGTGTAACGCCGTTTGCATACGAAAGCCGAATAACCGCGCGAACATCGCACTTGGCAGTAGCGCCAGGCGCCTCCATTACACACGGCTCCCAAACCAAACCTGAGCGCCCCAGGTGCGCGCAGGCTTGTTTGCGACGAAACAACAACCGCAACAGACTTACCAACAGCCGCACGAACAGTTTCTCTGCGTCCTCAGCGCTTTGGAGACCTTGCTTTTGGGATTACCGTCGTATTTGGAAAAATATTTCATAGGTAATACTTGGAAAGGCTGTATCGCTTCGGTATTTGTAAGCTTGTGGAATAATGGTTCTATACATATTTGATATTCTATTTGAAATATCTAAACTCTCAAAACTTCCCAGTCGGTCATCATTGTTCTGTTTGTCTGAAAGGTATAGAAAAAAATTTGTTTTTCATAAATGTGAAACGTATTTAAAATTGTGAAATGGAGAGTTTATCGTAATGGGAATACAGTTTTTGCAATCTTGCCAGTTTGTTTGGGGTTTTTGTCATTGTTGGTATCTAATGGGAAAAGTGGAAGAAGAAATTACCTATAGCTTTTGGAATGAAAATTTTCGATCGTTGTACAGAAAATTTCCGAACGTCGGGTTCTAAGGATTAAGTTCCGATGCGAAAAATGGAACTATGGTCACTTTTATATACATTTTTTATGAATTTTATATCAATTTATGAGAAGGGAACTTTTTAAAAATAAACTAGGAACGTTCAATCTTGCCATACATTGCATAAAAAATATTTAAAGAATAAATCACAATAGCGACATTCGATAACCTTGGAGTGCAACGATCTTTTTTCTCATTTCATATTTCTTTTTTATTATCAAAAACCTTGATTTTTTAAATTCTCGCGAATCTCCGATGACAAAACGCAGGGTGTTCCATTGATTTTCACAGCCTGACTCGGCCATAAATAAAAATGTTATTAATTGTAAAGAATGAGCTGCCGTTGCGTTCCAACGATGCAAACATCAGAATCGTGATATTCGACTGGGAATTTCGGGGGAAAAAATATAGCTCAGTTGACGAAGCCTCTCGCAACCGTACTGCATTACATATCGACATTACTCGCGAGCCACCCGTAAGTTTTGGGCCTTAGAAACCTATGGGATCTTACGTAACACATATATATTTGTTTTCCATACGTTTAAGCCGAGAAATAATTTCTAGCTCGTTAAGATTTCAGACACACGTGTATATAGGATAAATTAAATTAAATTGGAAAAAAACGCACGTGAATCGAATAATTTACGAGTACACATCCTGAATTTTCCCAAATATCTCGGCCATTAAGGGGTCTTCTCATTTCAGACGCTGAAAAAGGCTATCTTCATGAATTTTTTAAATAGTTTTATATTAAAGATGTTGATATAAAAGTTGTTATACTTAATAAATACACTTTCGAAATACATTAAAAAAATTTTTTATGTATTTATGTAACCCAAACAAACTTGAAACGCATTTTTCTCAAAACACCGTTTTTCGACGGCTTGTTGATAAAATTTCGAAAGTACTGAACCGATCCTTATAAAAATTTAACCACATATTCTGTACAACTATAGCTATAGCGCATATCGAGAATTTTTTCAAATTGTAATTATAATTCAATAAAATCATAATTTAATAAAATTGCGATTAAATAAAAATGTATAATTTATTTAAAAAAATATAATTCAATAAAAATTTAATAAAATCGAAAATTGTTCGTCATTTTGTTATTTTTACATATATGAAAAATCGTAAATCGACTTAAATTGATAATTTTTTTTTAAAATGTATTTCGAAAGTATAACAACTTTTATATCAATATAATATAAACCTATCAAGAAAATTCATAAAAATAGCCTTTTTTAGCGTCTAAAGTGAGAAGACCTCTTAACGATATTGAAGTTTGCATCGTTGGAAAACGACGAAAATTCATTTACAAAATGTTTATCGCTGCCAAATTTTTTTCATCATCCAAAAAAAAATGTTTCCACATTTAGTCCGAGGATGTCTAGTGTAAGTCCTAAAAAAAAGTTCCAGCGATTTTGGGAGCTTGAATTTGGCAAAAAAAAATTGTGCTACGGAACTTTCGTTGCGTCCAAACGATGCAAACTTCAATATCATCGGCCATTATCTCCCTCAACTTCAACCCTCTACCCTTCATCGTTTTCGTCCATGTCATCATCCCATTCGTCGATCCAATATTCCTCGCCGTCGTAATTATCAGTGCCTCCATGATCGTCGCCATCATGGGCCACCTTGTCGTTGTCATCCCTTACCGGAAGCTCCGACAAGGGCACTATTACGTTTACCCTCGATACTTTGTTTTCCGGCATCATTGATGACACATCCGCCACGTTCGTTTCGTCCTCCTCGTCGAATTCCTGCGTGTCGTAGTCCCCATCCTCAAAATCGTCCCACGCAGCCTCCTCAGGCGACATTTCCAGTCTCGAAAACTTTGCCCAAGGCACTTCCGGTTGCAGCCGTCGCGCCGAAATTTCCGGTACGTACGAAGTCGAATTCGCAGCTGAATGTCCCGAGAGAATTTTCGTGTCAGGAAATTCGTCCGGGTTGACTGGCCATGGTGATTTTTCCGTGCTGGATTGGTCGACGACTCCGGGCTCGCTTTCCAAAACTTCCCGCTGGTAATCCTCTTGGTCACCGGGATCCTCTCGCTCCTTCAACAATTCCTCGTACCCCTCGAGATGCGAGACGGAAGTGACTTCCGGTTGGACAACGTGCAACTGACCTTCCAAATCTTCCGGCGGGAGTTCCGGAACTTCTTCGAACGCTGGTGGATCGGGTAGTTTGGAAATCGAGGGGTCGATTTGCGCGCTCGGTGAACGATCCGCGTCTTCGACGCGGTGCGAATCCCAGGTCGAGTTCAAGGACACACCGGAAACGGAAATCGACACGATTCCACCGCTGCCGTTGTCGCAACAATTAGTTATCTTTATCACGTGACAACCCGATGATTTGCCGGAACAAAAGCTCACTTTTCCCTCGCGACGATTGTCTCGTTTCGTCCGCCATGATCTCTTCGATCTTCCGGTAGCGTTTCCGGTATCTCGATCTGAACTCGAGTCCAATGGAGTTGCGGATTTTTTCGTCTTTCGCGACTCGAAAAGTGCTGTCGATCTTGCGGTTTTCTCGAGGTGCCTTGCCGATTTTTTTATAGTACCGTTTATCGGACGGTTCGCCAACTTCCGCTTGCTTTGCAGACCGGAACTTCCGGTAAGCTTAGCAGGCAGGTATTTCATGAGATTTCCTATGCTCTCGACGTTCTTCATTCTTCGCTTATCTGGGGAGTAACGAAAGGTCTCGCTTGTCGATGATTTCGTTTTCTTCTCCGCCGTCACGCTACTTCCGGTTCCATCGACGATGGAAATATTCGGGCGTTTCTTCGAGCTGTTTTTACTCGCGTTGTTTCTCCGGAGGTTCGAATGTTTCCTTTCAATGCTCCTTGATGCACCTCTGGGGACAATGCCCTTCTTGCATTTTCTCGATGCGGAAGTGGTCCTCGTTTCTTCTCGCGGGGGCGTCATTTCAGGAGCCCTCGTGGTAGCGGAAGTCGCGAAGACACGCGAACGAAGAAACTCACTCGTTCTCGATATTTTATCATCGGATTTGACGAATGTCGTGCTCGATCCAACGAACTTTTGGGCTGTCCTCAGAGCTCGCGAAATTCTCGGGGTGGGGTCGATCGGCGAAGTCACGTCCGTCGGAGCACTTCCGGCGTACCGTGAACTGGGCGATCTGGAGATCTTTGGGGGGTCTCTTCGTTCCTCGGATTCCTGAAAATTCTTCGGCTCCAAGGTCACCCGGAAGTCGCCACCTTCGCTCCTCAACGAACCCTCGACGATTCGAGCTATCGTCGGCGAGGTCGTCGGAATGTTTATTTCGTTGACTTCCGGTTTCCGCGCGATCGTCCATTTCAGGCTGAAATGCAAAGGCCTAGCTCACGGTCTGTCACGCGAAAAGAAGGAAATCGCCTTCCTCGCATACGAAAAGAACAGATTTTCCTCGTTTTGGAAAATCCGGTGGGGCGATTCGACAATCACCTTGACGAAGATACAAATATAGAGAAAATTAAATTTGCGAGAAACTCGTTTATAGTCCACCTCGTGTTTTTCAATACGTACAGACTATCATTAATTATTTCGAAAAATCGTTGCTGTCTTATATTAGAAATGTATTTTTTTGATAGTGGATATCATTTTTTTAAATGTATATCTTTATTTTTTTGAAATTAAGTTTATAAATTATCAGAAAATATTGAAAATAATAATTAATTTTTTAATAATGTATTTTTCTTTAATAATTTTATGTCAAAGATTTTCGAAAACTGCGACTATGATCCGCGTCTCTGAATAACGATGAAAAATAATTCTATTTAAGGGAAAAAAGTGTTAATGGAGATTAAATCGTCCCTCTTCGTTGGGAGAGACGATTTTAACAGGCGCAGGGAATATAGAGAAGCATTTGAATTACAAATGATGGCTCTGAGTATTTAAATTAAAAAAGTTATACTTTTAAAAAGCGATGTTAAAATTTATACATACATATATATATATATATCGCTCATTTTACACGAGCCGAAACGTTTTATAGTACAGACAAATTTAAATGCCCATGTCTCATTTTTGCGCAAAACGTTAAGATATTGCCGAGAAAAGAAAATACTCAAAGAATACCAAGATTTAAAAAAATACGCGTCAAATTGCTATTATTTCCAAATGGCTGTGTTGCGCACAGCGACTATTTTTTTTAATACACTAGTGTACACTGGTGGAAGTAATCCTGGTCACTTTCAATAGAAATAAGCTTTTCTGATATTTGCGCAGAAAATATATATTTCGCTACGCCGAAATAATACTGTAATTCTTTTATTTGTTATTTGTTATTTGACTGTTATTTTTCATTTGAATGTTTCTACTTCATATCTCCCTTAAAAAGCCTACTTTGATAAGAATATAAAATGTAAGTGATTATAACGTAAAAATGATCAACAAATGCGAAATGTTTTTCAAAAATGTTAATGCTGAGAATTAAGGGGGGTTGCTACTTTGGTGGGCCAAAAAAAAATGATTTTGCTGTATCTGAAAGAGCCAAAGAAGAGGAAGGTGTACCGTATAGTCCTGGCATAGCAGAATAAGTGTAAGTATGACACTATTTATTTCATTTGCACATAAACTTTAGTGTAACTTTAAATGCGTTTTTCTCGAAACCATGTTTTCCAAGTTTGCGGAAGTGCTCCTGCACGCCCTGGATGAGCAATCGTTGTGAAATTTGGCAGGCACATGTACAGCAAACATCTTCATTAGTTGAACTAGAATTATCAAAAAATATTTAAACGTTTCTATTTTATGAACAAAAAACTGCAAATATTTTTGGTAAAAAACTAAACTTCCCCTTTCATCGCTTGCAATTTTTTTATTTTTCAATTTTTCTCTTTGATTTTAGTTCGACTCGTACAGAATACTGTATAAAGTAAAAATCTGTTTGATTATTTTGCTCCAAATCACCTGTTCAGGGCTTAGGACTTGCGCGAGCGAAGAATATCATCGCCGACGCACCGACATACGAGGCTCCTACCAACCCACTGCCAGTACCATGTTGTGTCAAACTTAAAAAAATATTATTATGTTCAATAAAGAGCGCTTAGTAAACGTACCAAATTTCAACATTCTATATTCAATATTTGACGCATAAAAAATTGGTGAAAAATCAAACATTTTTTGGCCCAACAAAGTAGGAACCCCGCTTAAGTCAAACATATTTTACTTTGTACAATATTGTGTATGAGTTGACCTCGAATCAAGAAGAAAAATTGAAAAATAAAAAAATAGTGAGCGATCAGAAGGAAGTTTGTTTTTTTTCCCCAAAAACTTTCGCAGTTTTTTGCTAACAATTTTTTTTATTTTTCAATTTTTCTTCTTGATTCTAGGTCAACTTATAAACAATATTGTACAAAGTAAAAATATGTTTGATTTTTTTGCTTCACGTCACCTGTCCGGGACTTAGGACTTCCGCAAGCGAAGATTGTCATCGTCCACGCACCGACATACGTGGCTCCTCCCACTCCCACCACCATGTTTTGTCAAACTTAAAAAAATATTTTGACGTTCAATAAAGACCGCTTAGTCAACGTACCAAATATCAACATACTCTATTTAACACTTTTCGCATAAAAAATTGGGGAAAAAGGGAACATTTTTGGGCCCAACAAGGCAGAACCTTCCCTTAATGTGTTAAAAAGTAGACAATCATTTTTCTTACCAAGACACTCATATGTGACTATAAATAAAAGCTTGGGGTGCTCAACTTTGTAAATGTTTAATAAATTTGATCAATTCAGTTTCATTGACCGTATTTAATTTGGCACAATAGTAATTAGAGAAATTATTATCACACGTTTATATTCAGGATTTTTATTTAATAAATCTACGGTTGTTTTACAGTGAATTAAATACAGTTGATATGTTCTCGGATTTATGTAAATTGAAGATTATGTCTAAATTTTGAGCACCCCAAGCTTTTATTTATGGCCACATATAGGTGACTTGATAAGAAAAATTATTTTCTACTTTTCAGTACATTAAACAAAAGCTTGTTTTATAAAAATATTTTTTTACATATAAATTATTTTCTACTTTTTAGTCTTTAATTGATTTTACTAGTAGTTTAACAGTATTTAGTTACTAGTAGTATACTAGTAGTTAGTTACTAGTACGTTACTAGTAGTTTACTAGCTTACGAGCTTGTACGTTAGGAACATGGAATGCTTGTAAAAAATAGCAAAGACTCTAATGGGGATTGAACTTACGACTAATTGCTGCATATAAACTTTTCACAAACAAACACAGTCGGCTACGAATTTATTTGCATGTGTTAGTGAGATTTTATATGAATGATTAGATATCGCGAATTTTACATGAAAAATTGAACTTTTCATGGATATTTGTTTTTCTAAGTTTAACCATGCATTGGTCACCGTTGAGATGCATGTTCGCAAAATGTCCTAGCTCTGAGTAGTTCGGAAGTGGATGAAATATCGATTTTCCGTTTTGCATCTCACCGAAAGTCAAGTTAAATAAAGCCTTGTGACTTGTAAAATTGACAAAGATGCAAAAATCCCTCTCAAATAGTATAGAATAAAATTGTACACTTGCTTGGAGTCTGTACTCCCCGAGGCCGTCGAATTACTGAAGCAAGGAGCACCTTGGATTTCCTTGACTTCGGAAGTTCCCAGCAGCAACAAAACGATCCGAACGACCCTCATGCCGATCGTCCAGCTCGCTTGGAATCGTAGCAAATTACAGGGAAAATTGCCAAATCGATAACGCCAGTACGTATCGGTGATCGATAATAAGTCATTCATTTGGAACACTTTGTTTTGCCAATACGTCGATATCGCAAGCGTATGTTCATCAGCGGTAATGAAAACGAGCACTGCCTGTGCACCCCGCTCGTCATGTTGCAGAAAATTCATAGCAACCGTCGACTATTCTAGTTGAGTGACTTTTCTCGACTCCGAGCTGAATATGTGACATAATTGCTTCGGTAGCTGAGCAATTTTTTTTATTCGATACTTTATTCCGAATTCAACGACTAAAGCCACTCCAGATCTTCAAAAAAGCCAATCGCAAGAACTTTCTTAACGAATACAATGAAAGGAGTGACAAATTTAATTCGCAAACTTTATAAATACTTAGTTCTAAGTATACAACATTTTTTTTCGTTAATCGTCGGAGTCCAAGATTGCAGAGAACCTCTCGTGCAAAGTGTTCCGCGGCTAGAAAGATTTCTGCTGTAGTTTTCAACCCCGAACAAAAAACGAAAAAAATTATCGAAATGTACACTGAGAAAAAAATATATCTTTATATACCAGGATTTGTTAACTATTCCCGTGAAAAAATGGACATATATAAACATATGTAATTATTCATACTCATATGTAACATTATATACAATTATATACGCCTTAAGGGGGGATATACACCTAGATTCACTTACATTCACACCTACATGCCGTCGACCGTAGAAGACCTACACTATGGGCCTGGTATCGATGATTACGTGTAAGTTGACAAATTTCATGATGTATTCATTCCCAAATTTTCAAACGCGTTTTTCTCAAAACCACGTTTTTCAAATCGGTACCCAAAATTCCTCGAAAACCAATGAACCAATTGTCTTAAGGTTTTTTGTGGTTATTCTATACACCATTATCTAGTACTTGTCATAGGATTTTTTTTCCGTTACTTAGTTTTTGTTTTATAGGCAAAATAATAACTAATTTTTGGCCCAAAAATCACTATTTATGTTCAGACGTCCGCCATTTTGTCATAAATCGATATTTTCAAAATCGGCTACGACAAGTACTAGACTATAGTATCTAATTTAATAATCTTTTTGGTTTCTTTTTTCAGATGATTTTTGAAGAAACGCCAGTGGATACCGTATACGCAGATTTTTTACGACGCTCCAAGGATCATACAGTATCCTTGGATATTTTTGATATTTTTAAATAAAGAAAATTAAACATATTTTTGAATGTATATACTTTTAGATAATTAAAACCCCAATCCGAAATTTCAAATGGTTTTCCTTGAAAAAAATCACAAAAATGACCTTTTTTCGGCTCCTAGGTGTATATCTCCCCTTAATTTCATGTTCAGTATTTAGATAAAACCAATAGAAGTGTACCAAAAGTAATTGATTAAAAACATGTTTTTAATAGAACTATATGTGTTTACACGAGTAGAAACAAAGGTTCACGTTTTCACGGTCACAAACTGATATCCTTTAGGTGAGTGGACACGTGGTCACACACAGCAAACAGTTTACCTCGATCGTATCTACGTCGCATCTGCGCACGAACGAGCTTGTACGACAAAGGGACATGGTAGTGTACAAAGTAAGGTTGTGCCGAATGTACGGTACTTATCTCAAGTACAGATTTGTTAACTATCAACAAACCATTATTTGAGACGAGTCGTCGATTTTTTAATAGTCTATTGGTTTTTTCCTTAGGTACACGCTTTTCGCGTTTGTTACCTATTCTTTCCCTTCATTGTGCCCGTTTCTTTCCTCTACTGTTTACTCCTTTTTTTTCCATCTTTCTCCTTGTCCCCCTCCCCCCCCTCTTGGGGCCGCAGCCGACTTCCCCCTCTGTATTATATTCATCACGACATTTCTGTCATGGGTATAGGGAAACTGCGGAAAACCTATAACCAATACAGCCGGTCATCGAGTTCGCCCCCCAGTCGTGGAACTAGTCTTATTTCGCCGCGAAATGCCGAAGAAAAACATTTCACGACGAAATGTACGCGACTGGGATTCGAACCCGGGACCTCCCGGTCCGCTGGTTTAGTGGCGAGCACGCTAACCACTAGACCATCGCACCGGTTATTTTTTAATAGTCTTTTTGTAACTACTAACAGGGTTATGTTTAATTCAAGTGAAGATTTAAAAATTATAACCAAATATTCATTTTGTCGTAAGTGTGCGACTGTTATGTCAAAGAACTACTAAGCCAACATCTTAAATACAGTTTAATTAATAGTTAATAAATCCTTATTTGCGTTAAATAGAGAAGTTGTCAACTGGGCGAACTGGGCAACTCGAATGCGGTCGAGATAGTCATTTTGAATGAAGATCAGTTAATTGTTGCGACATGTTCATTTACATTGAACACAGGATAGTTGCAGTAACTGAACGTTAACGGCCCCAAATCGAAATATATTAATTGTGAACAAATCTCTACTCCTTTGAACTGTATTATCATATCACAATTTCCACTCGTTGTTCGATTACCATAAACATCTACTGAGTTAAAAGAAATAAAAGTGATCAAATATATCATTCTTTTCAAAGAAATACGATGGCTATGAAATTTTGTCATGAGAAGACGAATATTTCTTTACGACTAACAAATTTTGTAACAGTTAATGAATATTTGAATAAAAGTGCGGGAAACAACGAATTCCATCGCGCGTGAAGTTGCCGCTTGAGCCGAAGGCTTATGGTGCATTTCACACGAGTACGAGGGAGAAATGCACTATAAGCCGAGGCGAATTCGGCAACTTACGCGCAATGTAATTCGTTTTTTTCGCACATGCCCCATACATTACTTTTTGCATTGACTGTCTCGAAAGTGGGATTTGAGATTCAACAAAACCAATAACAGTTATATTCAAATAGGACTGTGATAAGTTGACGTTTCATATCACATGAATTTCGCCTCATTCAAGTTTGTTTAAGAGGTTAGGCCACAGTAACGGGTATAAAATTATGTGCGAATGAATTTTTTTATCGTATGACAAAGTGATTCACTCGTAAAATTAATTACATATTTATTTAGTATGAATATCAAGCTGTTAGAAAATATATATATATTTTTTTCAATGTACAAAATGGCCGACTACCAATATTTTCTTTTATCTTTTTTTTCAGGCGCTCCGCGGCGTGACATTCAGCATCCGCAATTTTTTACCTAGAACAAAAAACAAAAATTCTCGTCAATCTACATTAGAATACCTAGAGAAGTACGTACGGAATTTAATAAATATTGTTTTATTCAAAAGTTGTAGGTATTTGAATGAATTTTCAGTGAAAAATTTCGTATAAAACTGCCCATAAAATAAAAAGTTTTCGATTAATCAGAAATTCCGGACGTACTTCTCTGCGAAGTGCAATTAGGAACATAACTTTTAAATTTGAAGTAAATCGAGTGAAAGTCGTTGAAGTTATTTGTCACGCTAATTCGAAAAAAGCTCTTTCAAGAAAAACGCGTTTAAAGTTTTAGGTACTCTATGGCCGTGCCAGAGGTGGTTATACGCTCAAAGTCGGTGAAAACAAAAATTCCTTGCTATAAATAGAATAGCAACTTATTCTTATGATGAAAAGCACCGTTTAAGGCGCTCCTCTAGTTTCTCGGGTCGAAAAAATCGATTTCTTTTTTCTTTCATAAATCACATCTACAACATGTGTAGAAAATGTGTGCCAAAGGATTTTTCGATATTCGAAGTGGTTCACAAGTTACGGCCCTGGAACGGAGCAGGTATACGGAGCGCGCGCCGGGAGCGCGAACTTTCAAACGCGTTTTTCTCGAAACACCATTTTTCGAAACGGTGACCACGATATTTCAGAAACTACTGCGCATCGATCTTGTTCAAATTTATACAGCATCTTTAATATGTTATAAGCCAGCGATTGAACTAGGATTATCATGATTGCTTCGATATTTTTTTTTGTACGAGCGAAAAACTTAAGGCAGGATTCTACTTTGAAACCATGAAAAAAACGCTATTTCCGTGAATTTTTTCTGAGAATACTCAGAGAATACTCAAAAAATCAAATAACTTCATGTTCAGTATGTCTTCAGGAACCGACCTAACTAGAATATTTCATGTACGTGCAAAATTAACAAAATGGCGGCTAAAATACGAAGAAAAAAAAATGCGTTTTTTTTCGTATTTTAGCCGCCATTTTCTTAATTTTGCACGTATATAAAATATTCTAGTTAGGTCGGTTCCTGAAGACATACTGAACATGAAACTATTTGATTTTTTTGTTTCAGACCATCCGTCGGGAAGACTTCACGACCACGGCAACGGTACCTGCTTTTCGAGGCGTTGGCTTTAAACATATTTTACGTGTACAAAAAATGAATAAAATACATTTAAAATTTTTTTTTTTATGTACTTACAGAGTGTATTTATTGAACAGTTTAAACCCCATATCGATATCTTTAATAGTATTCTCAGAAAAAATTCACGAAAATAGCGTTTTTTTCATGGTTTCAAAGTAGAATCCTGCCTTAAGAAAAAATGAGTAAAAAATAGAATGTAATTTTCAAAAGTGTATAAAAAAAGTCAATTTTATGTAATTTAGAATTCACTCTAGTTCAATCGCTAGTCTTAAATATCAAGATTAAAATGCCGTTCGGTTTTTTTATTTCAGATAAGCAGAACAGCTGCAATCTTGGTCACCGTCAAGCAACTCTTTTACTTGATGTCTTCCTGTCGGCCACTATAACGTTTATTCTATTCTATATTTTGACTTCAAAAAATTTGTAAAGCTTATTTAAATGTTAATAAAGATTATGCAAAAACAATGAGATTGATTATTTCGATGCTTTGCCCGTAAAAAATTATTGAAAAAGCCGTAAAAAAACAGCCGAGAAACTAGAGGACCGCGTTAAGCGGAAGAAAATCGATTTTTTGAGAATTCTACTGTGGCCTTGCTCCTTAAGGGGAGGGTAGGGGTTTGCACTTTTGAAAAAACGATTTTTCTTGTCTTTTCTTATAGTTAAACATTTCAAGAATATTATCCCAAAATTTCAAGTCAATCAGAGCAAAACTCTCGAAGTTATTGACTATTCAGTACCGCTCCTCTAACGCTGTAGCTCCGACTTCTCTAAACTTCAAACGCGTTTTTCTCGAACCCACTTTTTCAATGTCCGTGTTCACTGCCATTTGAAAACTACATGGCCGATTTATTTCAAACTTGGTACACACTTTCTACCTATAAAATACCTCCCCCCAATGGTTAGTTTGAGATTTTTTTACATTGAGGGGGTTTTCCACCCCCAAAATGGCGGAATTTTTCGTGAAAAATAGCACTTTTTACTTTACACGACCACCAAAAATTTACAAATGAAAAAAAAAATGATCAAAGACCGTTGGGGGGAGGATTTGATGATACTTTGACTAAATTTTAATGGTACTTGATTTCAGATAATTTCTAGCTGAGTACAGTGAACACCGCAAATCGTGTTTTTCCAAAGGCGTTCTTGGAAAAGCTTTGTCACCGGCTTGTTTGTGGATATTTTCGCGTACAAATTTCACGGAATGTTCTTGAAATGACACTTAACAATGTACAAAAGGTTTCAATAAATTTACTCTATCCATTAAGATGAAAAAAAATCGCAAGTGTTTTTTTTTCACGCCGAAACCCCTACCCTTCCCTTAATCGGTCAAAAATCGTAGAACAAAAAACGATCAACCGTGAAAAAACCCGTTTTTTCGTGAATCAATGCGGTAAAGTGAGCTATAGATTTTTTCCGCACTAGTGCGGGAAAGTAATCATCGTTGAGAAATAAGCCACTTTCCGCACGCTAAACACCCAATCGAAAATCGCACTTTCGGGGCAGGCATTGCCAAAAATATATTTCTTTACTATAAATAAACTGTTTTCTCAGTGCGTCCGCTTCATCTTCTTTTCTCATAATCGGAAAACCTTCATTAGCTAAAAAATGGCGTTCGAAAAAATGTCAAAATGTCGACGCGTGAATGTCATCGATACTCACCAACGAGAGTGGAGACATCTGTCATGGATTTTTCCAGCAGTTGCCAAAAAAAATGGAACGTCGAATTTTCCCCAGATTCTCGTAAGGATCTTCGTCCTAAAAAATGCTCGTCCTTCATGCTCCGTCTTTATTTTTTTGTCTTTTTATTATTAATAGAAAATGAAAACAAAATCTTACAAAACAATCGTCACGTTAAACTACTGTACACAATCGTATAATTTCAATGTTACAAGATGTGGCGTTGATCACCGTTCCTGGATCCAACGCCGACGGCAAATTACTTCGAAAAATCGCATTGCAAAAAAAAAAAGGAAAAACAACAAGAAAAACTGAATAAAGAGAAATGTAGCGATCGTCGTACGTTCTGAATCTTTCTTTTTTTGTCTTTTTCTTCTCTCTGTTTTTCATTGAAAATGGGATATAAACTCTTCTTGAAGTGGTCGGCTCGTTCTCGGATCGAAACTTAAGTACAGCATTGCACTCGAGGTGCGGACTTGGCCGAGCAATGCACTTCGAGGTATTTTCTCTTCCCTGCTCCGGTAGATATTCGTAACTATGTGTGGGTGTGTGTTTCTACTGACAACGAGAGCATTCCTCTCTCATTTGCGAAGCGTAATAATAAACAATATAAAACAAATCACTTCCGGTCCGTAACGTTAATCAGGAGACAAGAATCGTTCGCCGTTGGATTATTTACACTTGTCACGTGATTTTTTCCAACGATTTCATCGAGTCCATCAAAACTTGACCACTCGCTGGTTTTCTTTTTCCTTTTTCTTTCCAATTCCCACACGACAGAGGCGAACGTTTCTCCGACAATTTCCAAAGGATACTGATCATCGTTTTTCAGACGCACATTGGACTTTGGGTACGAAACTTCCGTCAGTTGGAAACAACGAAATTTTCACGCTTTCATCGAATATTGCTGCTTTTTTCGAAAGCTGCTTTTTTCTTTGCGGGACAAAGGAAACGGCGCTTTGGCGTTCCGAAAATTTACATGTATTTTCTTTTTCCTGACGAATATCGCTTCGAAGAGACCAAGAGTCGAGGAAGTATAAAAAAAAAAGTGTGAAAAAAAATTATAATGCTGCCGCGTGAAATGTAATGACTGTTGCAAGCCCGAAATCGAATCGAGACTTCGATGACTCTCCGCTACGAAGACTTCGCAAGATCGCTGATTTTGTACTCGATGCATGCCGAAAGAATTACAGTGAAGAAAACTCTGTCCAATTGACCGTCTGTGTAGTCGAAAAATAATCGGACTTGTAGGGTCGTTGGATTGTCTTTAAATCGAACTTAAAGTGTCGTTAGATTGTCTATAAATCGGACTTGAACGGTCGTTAGATTGTCTCTAAATCGGACTTAAAGGGTCGTTAGATTGTCTATAAATCGAACTTAAAGTGTCGTTAGATTGTCTCTGAATCGAACTTAAAGGGTCGTTAGGTTGTCTCTAAATTGTGGTTGTTTTGCTTAGTCGTCCAGTTAACATCGTGAAATTTTGATTACTGCAAATTCGAATTGGCATCTAGCAAAGTATAATTTTTCGTTACGGTAAGGTGAGATTTAGATAGAGTTGACTAAATGTGTCGTTGGAAGATGCCAACGAAATCATTTGAAACCCTCGTTACTTCAATGACATTCGCTAAATTGAACGAAAAGATTTTCGGAGTAAATGTTGCCATTTCGAGTGGATATTTTATTGCCCCCAATGACACTTTCGATCAATCAAAGTTCTTTTATTTCACGGCGTTGAAGTTTGCAACGTTGGAACGCAACGAAAGTTCTTTTTTATTATTTATTTTCCATATTTTTATCATAATAGTAAATGTTTTTTATAGATTTATATTATAGATCGCTGAACAAATGTCTTTAAATACGGTTGAAGGATTTTTGTAGGCAAAATTCACCAAAAGGTATAAAAGGAATTCAGAAATATTAATTTTCGTTGCTGTCCGATGATGCAAACTTCAACCTCATTGTATTTGTCGGTTAAGAAATATTCATTGAAGTTTCTCTTTCTTATTGGTGGGACTTATTGATGGACGAAGATTTGAATTTTTGAAAATGAGGTTGTGTGGAAAAAAATGCAACTCTTGCTCCTCCATAATATTAGGCACAAGGGCCATGACAAATTTCAACCCGCAAACTCAAATCTAAGCGTCAGCACTCTATAATTTTTTTTCGCCGCGTTATTAACTCGTAGAATTGGCTTTTTACGTTCAAACTTGAATAACTTGACAACTCACGAATATTTGCCAAGTCCGGTCAGCTCGAAGCGGAGCTTACAGAAAGCGTTTATTTTTTATTTCAACATAATTAATTTCATTAAAATTATAGATATTCTTGTTAAAAAATTGTCAAACGGCTGCAATTTGTCTAAAAATAGTGGCAGCGGCTATCAAAAGTTTTTTCAGAACTGTAAAAAGCTGCGAGATTCTTCAACCGCATTTAACAAATATTAATGAGTTATTGAGCATTTCGAGTGTGAACGAAAAAAGCAAATTTTATGTCGCTGAAGTTTGCAAGGAACGCAACGAAAGTTTTTTTAACTATTTTTTCACTTTTATCGTGGTCTATAATTTGTTTCTAGTTTATGATCGTTGAACTCCAGTAAGGATAAGGAAAACCGTTTGGAGGTGGTTTTCGTATCCTGAATCAGCGGAATGAATATGAGCAATAGAAGAAAAATTTCGTTGCATTCCAGCGATGCGAATCATCAAATTTTCCGTGTAAATTGAATGGGAAAATAATTTCATATCGATGACGTTGGAGTTTGCATCATTGGAGTGCAACAATGTTTTTTCTTCGTTTTCCATTTCTTGATTTTTATCATTATCCGAAACATTTTTTCCTCAATGAGGTCATAAATCTCCAACAAGAATACGTGAAATCGTGTGACTGTTTTTCACAGCCAAAATCAGAAACAAAAACAAAATTGAGAAATTGGGAAAAAATGAATTTTCGTTGTATTGCAACTATGCAAACTTCCGCGTCATACCTATAGCAAGAACTCTTTGTACCTAATACCATTATATAAAGGAGTAAGAAACGATTTTTAAGCCCGTTTTCCATATAAAAATCTTCGATGAATATTCCTTCCGAAATATTTGGCTCTTCGCAGTTGAATCCGTGAAAAAGGCAGGAAGGTCAAAAAGATCGCGACCATCTTTCGACATTGGAGAAAAAAAATCGCCCGGACGCAGCGAGAATGCGCGTCCCCGGTACATTAAATTCAAAAGCAAATAATTGTACAAGAGCTCCACTAAAAAACTAAACAAAAAAAAATCGATTCGAACGAACCGAGTAAAAATAAAACGCTAATTGCGGTCCGCTGCTAGACTCGGGCTAAAAAAAATTCTAAGGGCTCGTGATCGCAGACGGCCGAGGATCGGATTCGAGTTGAAACTTTTTCTCAATTTTTCATGACGTTGAAGTTCATATCGTTGGAACGCAACGAAATTTTTTTTTTTTCAATTTCACAAATTTCCTTCATCCAGATTTAAACTACAAAAATTACGAAAACACTTTTTACGATTCTTATTTAGCGATTTGCAACAAAAGGGCGAAAATTATTTTGAACAATGAAAATAAGAAATTAAAAAGAAATTTCGTTGAATTCCAACGATGCAAACTTCAAGCATGATCTTTCGCGTTCCCGTTAAAAATTCTCGGCTGTAAAATTCGCACGAATAGAACGAAGCGTCTGTACAGCATTATTGTAGAATTATCGACAAGGGCCACTAATGGTTTGGGGGGGCCGACGTTATCGGCCTGCCTAAACCAGCTAGGCAGCCAATATTCGAAAGTCTCTGATCCAGCGACCGCAGCTATTTTTCAATTCCGTCACGTCACATCCGTTAGTCTTCAGGGAACGATGATTTAAGCACAGTAATGTAATCGGCGAACGATTTATCAAAGTTCAATTCGCTTAAAAAAAAACAACTCGCACGTACGAGTTTTCGTGTCGTTCCAATAATTTTCTTCGTCGACACTGTCGAGTCGAACCGTTCCGTAATTTCGTCACGTTTCGTCGTCCCTTGTCTTTGGAATCAGCGAGCCCGAAAGCTCCTCCTCAACGGTTTCAACGAGGATCGAACGTTTCAACAATGAACGTCAAAGGATACCGATTCTTTTTACACGTATATACGTCCAAGTTCACTCTGGAGTCCCTTAAGTTCACCATCATCGTTTTCACGAGGAAATAAAATGTTATCGATTTTAGTTTCTTATGAAAAATGGCGAGCTGTTGATATATGTTGCTGTCATCAACAATGTTGACAATTCAATTCCAGTTCAGTTTGCAATTTTATGTATATGGTACAGTTGAACGGAAATTTCCAGGTTGAACTTTATCGGACGTCCAGAAAAAAATCAGTACTCTTTTATATATATATATATATATATATATATATATATATATATATATATATATATATATATATATATAGACTGGACCAAAAAAAAGAATTTTTTTCAATTGAAATTTTTGCTGAAAATGTTGAGAATGACGAAAAATGAGTGCTGACCCAATTTTAGCCCTTTATATCAATATTTAGAGGTCCCTCATCGCGACTTACTATTTAAGATTCATTCAATATGGTAAAAGTTTTGTCTGCCGCTTCTCAGCTTTATAACTCGCCTACGGGTAAACACACGGAAATGCCTAAAACATTGTTTTATTGGAAATTTAACACTCGACAAAAAGAGTCCTTAGCCTTCATACGATAAATTCACTCGTTCGAATTTTATTCAACGTCAAAGTTAAATCTATGATAAATTTCATGATTTTGTGAGATTTTTGGCCCTTTTACAACGAAATTATTGATTTTTTTTGTTTTTTTCTGATTCATCTTGAAAAGTATTGTATCCTTTTAAAATAATTCCCTAGATAGTTTCTAAAATACCTAATAGATTAAAATTTATTGTTATTTAAAAGTACAACAGTACAAAAATCTATTGTTAAACCAAATTCAATTCCCATAGCATGATAAATAAATATCTAGGGAATAATTTAAAAAGGATACAATACTTTTCAAGGTGAATCAGAAACAAAACAACAAAACAAATCAATAATTTTGTCACAAAAGTCCAAAAATCTCACAAAATTGTGAAATTCATCATTAATTCAACTTTAATGTTGAATAAAATTTGAAGGAGTGAATTTATCGTATGAAGGCTAAGGACCTTTTTTGTAGAGCGTTAAATTTTCTATTAAGAATATTTTTGGGCGTTTCTGTGTGTTTACCCGTAGGCGAGTTATAAAGCTCAGAAGCGGCAAATAAAACTTTTAATGGGAAATAGAAAATCGCGATGAGAGACCTCTAAATATTAATATAAAGCGCTGAAATTTGGTCAGCACTAATTTTTTGTCATTCTCAACGTTTTCAACAAAATTTTTTTTAAAAGTCCATTTTTTTGGGCCAGTCTAATATATATATATATATATATATATATATATATATATAAGGATGATTTAAAAAATGGACTATTTTTTTCTTCAAATTCCCCTATCGAGTAGTTGCAGCAATGTAAAATATGAGATCTCAATATTAATATTTAGAGGTTCCTTATCGCGACTTTCTATTTCCTATGCTAATAACATCAAGAAAACTTTGCTTGCTTCTTTTAAATTTTATCACCCACGAACGGGTAAACGCGAATGGCCAAGACAATTTTTTTAAATGAAATGTAACGCTCTATAAAAAAGGTCTCTTATCGTTTTCTGATAAACCTACTCTTTTGAAAGTCATTAAAAAATTTATAGTAAATTTCAAGATTCTTTCACTTTTCCAGCGAAACTCAGACTTATCCCGAAATGCCATATTTGTGGACCATTTCATTTTCTATAAAATCAAGTCATCGAATAATTTTAAACCTCACTAAGAAATATTTAAGACAAGAGTTGCCATTTCCGTGAAATTAATGTTTATATTAATCAAAAATATAAATACAAAGACGCCAATTTTTATAAAGTTCTTTTTTATTGTTTATTTACGGTACGAAAAAGTTATTGAGAATTTGTTTCATAACTTTTATATTTATAAAAATTGTATCGTTTTAGAACATTTTTCAAAACGACAAAAAATTTACTCATATGTTTTACAATTTTCATCAACAGTAAACATTAAAAAGTAACTTTACAAAAATTGGCGTCTTTTTATCTATTTTTTTGGTTGATATGACAATTAATTTCACGGGAATATCAGCTTTTCTCCGAATAATGAATTTGTATAGCCATTAACTATTGAATTATTGAACTTTTAAGCTGTTTCATGACATGATTTTATAGAAAGTGAAATCATCTGCCAAAAAGGTCCTATGATATTTTATCGAAAGTCTGATAGTTTCGTCGGAAAAGTGAAAAAAAATCTTGAAATTTACCATAGATTCAACTTTGACCTTGCATAACTTTCGAAAGAGTAGATTTATCACAAAACGATAGGTGACCTTTTTTTTTATAGAGCGTTCAACTCCCTATAAAAATATGTCTCGGGTATTGTTGTACGTTTGCCCGTTGGCGGGTTATAAATTTCAAAAGTCGCAAGCAAAGTTTTCTCCGTGTTATTAGCATGGGAAATAATAGTTCGCGATAAAGAACCTCTAAATATTAACATTAACACTTCATATTTCGACAGACGTCTTATTGTACCTTACTGCAAGTACTGAATAGGGAAATTTGGAAAAAGAATAGCCGATTTCTTTTTAATCACCTGTATATATATGCATATATATATACAGGTTGTTTAGCGCATGGACCGACACAATTTTTTGAGGGCCGGGGGAGTCATTTACCACTTTTTTTCACCCTGAGACCCTATCTCCCGAATGTCGCGGTAATTAAGACATAATTTTTCTTTTCGTTTTTTTTAATCACCCGAAATTTCGCCTTTAAATCGCCATAACTTTTTTGTCTGTCGTTGTAATAGCACGAAATAACTTTTGTTGTACTCTGCAATGTATGTTTATTATAAATTAATCATTATTCAATACAATTGTTTTCAAGAAAATTACTCGCGAGCTTCCCAAGTCTGAAAAATCCGCAAATATGTGAAAAATGTCAACTTCTAAATTCATTATAGAAAAACCTAAAAGCTGTTTTGAACTGAGCTTTGTTTTAAAAAATTCTCTAGTTTATACCCTTTCCGAAGGTATGCTACAAGTCATAGAAATACTTCATTATGTGGTGAAAATAAGGAGAATAAGTTTTTTTTTAATAATAAATTCAGAAGTTGACATTTTTCATACATTTGCACATTTTTAAGACTTTGAAAGCTCAGGAGTCATTTTCTTGAACCCAATTCCATCAAATAATGATTTATTTATAACAAACATACATTGCAGAGTACAAAAGTTATTTCGTGCTATTACAACCACAAACAAAAAAAAGTCAAGACGATTTAAAGGCGAAATTTCGGGTGATAAAAAAAAACGAAAAAAAAATTATATCTCAATTACCGTGACACTTGGGACATAGGGTCTAAGGGTGAAAAAGTTAGCAAACAACCGCCCCAATCGCCCAAAAAATTGTGCCGGTCCACGTGCCAGCCTATGCATCGATAAAACGCCCGTCCTCCCTGCTCGATATTTGCGATCGTCGATCGACTATTTCGGTCGTGCAAGAGTCGAAGCTGCAGCCGGACCTTGACGCGTCACCGTTTCTTTTTTTCCTCCGAAACGATACACATGTGTCAGTTGAGTCTCGCGAAATTCCGAACCGTTCGATTCGGCTGGTTGGTTGAGGCTGACGCGAGGCTTGTTCGTCTGGCGTTGAGGCCGGCGAAAGCTGAATACTCTGATATAAGTACAGAAGAGTAAGAGTGAGTAGAAGAAGAAGCGTATGTAAAAGAAATTGATTTAGCTAGACGACAGGCTGATGCCAAACGATTTTTCCGCTGAGACAGCCGGAAACGAGGAGACAGTGTCGCGGTGAAAATTTCGTGCTAACGACGATATCGGTGTGACTGAGATTAGTAGCTAATTCGGCCAACTGTACGGATTTGTTGCCGTTTGGCACGCAATTCGAGAGTTCCTGGCAATCGCCCGAGAACGCCAAGAGCCGCACGCCAAAGCCGAACGGCGAGCATATGAGTCTACCGTCCGCGGAGAAGCACAATTCCTTTATGTAGCCAGAGCCAACGTTCGGCTCCTCGATGTAATGCGTCAGCCTCGAGACGTTTTGATGAATTTTGTGATTTCGCGGTATGGCGAACATTGGATTTTGTCCGGGACGATTTTGGGTCTGAGGTCTGCCGCGGTCGCCGATTATCACGACCGTGTGAGAGGCTCGGGGTGGTATGTTGACGCTGACGCCGCTGCTCGATCTGCTCAGCCAACTTCGACGTTCGGCCATTGGATAAAATTCACGCTCGATTTCGCGCCTGAGGCGAGCCTCTCTGATGGCAACTAGCGCTTCCCACACGTCGGTCGAACTCACGTGCAACTCGACGTTTGCCGTTGAAAAGTTGCTGTTCTCGAGGATGCCGCTGCGTCGACGCCAATCGTGCATCTGCGGACTCGCACGAGGAATCCTGTAATCCTGCTCGGCGTCCCGTTCACGCTCGTACGCGACGTTTTCACGGGCGTTTTCAGGCTCACGCTCGAGGGTTTCACCGCTGGTGGCTGGACGTCGAGCGTCGTCCGTCACCGCGTTATTGTTGTTGATGCTGCTGGTGCTGCTGCTGCTGCTACTGCCGCTAGTTCTCTCGCTCTCCGTTGTCGTCGCGCTCACGCTGTTCGTACTAATTTCGACCACGCCGAAATTCGTACGTACGACGTGCCTCTCGGAACGCGGACTTCGCGAACCCGAGCGCAAATTTATACGTCGCACCTCCTGCCAATTGTTCGTACGCGATGGCCTCACCGGAGGTGTCGCGTCGGTCGACACGAAAGCGTTGCTTCTAACGTCCGCCGACGAGGAGGAGGAGGACGACGACGACGATGACGACGTCGAGGAGGAAGACGAGGATGACATCGTCTGCACGATCCTCACACGATTGGCACTGTCTATTACGAAGGACGATGTTATGCCGGAACGCGACGGCTGCGGCTGCTGCGCCGTCACGTCGAAGTCGTCGTCTATCGGCTCCGTGAACTGACTCGTCGCTTCCTCACCCTCCTTCGTATCCAGCATATCTACGCTGTCCCGCTCCTGGATGTCGTGGATACACGTCCACTGCGAAATAATTCGTGATTGTTTTGACTCTTTTCTCGATCGTTCGCGCTTTCGACGGATATTCCTCCCGACACGTGGGAAATTGCTCTTTATCGTACTGGAGTTTTTTTATACTGGGACACGGGCACTCGGACATTTTAATCGGGTAACTCTGAACTACTGCGCTTTTACGTTCGAGCGATCAGTCATTTTACAAGGTTTTAATTCTAAACTGACTTTCTGGGAGATGCAAAACGGAACAGCGATATTTCACCCACTTCCGGATTACTTGGAGCTCTGAAGTTTTTCAAACGTGCATCTAAAAGGGGACCATGCATGATTCAAATTAAAAAAAAAAAAATATCCATAAAATGGTCTGCTTTTCGTGCAAAATTAGCGATATCTAATCATCCAGATAAAATCTCACCAACACGTACAAACAAATTTGTAGTCGAGTGTGTTTGTATGTGCAAAGTTTATATACTGTGTACTTTGGGTAACAAGTTTTCGATGCATTTCGTTTCTTCGAGCGTTGGACAAAATATTTGTTTTTTGTGGATTTTTTCTAGACAAGGAATCCCCCGGCTTAACCCTTTGAAGCATACATTTTTCCTTACGTGCAATCAGCTCAAAACTTTGTACTCGGTGGTTTTCGAGGTCGCTCATTACAAATGTGCACTCGAAATTTGAAAATTCAAGATGGCGGATCCAATATGGCGGACCACAAATGCAAAAATTGTTTGTTTGGGTTATCATAACATCCAAAATTATTTATGTAATATAATTAATATATACATATATTTTTATAATATATTATAATGATATATAATATTGAAAAAATATAGAATAAAAAAGCAAAAAAAAAGTAAAAAATATGAAAAAATATGGAGCGAGAAACTCGCTACGTCCTCACCGTTAGCTCCGGGTAATGCTAAAAGCGTAATTCTATTAGAAATTCAGTATAACAGAATCAACATATTGAGCAACTCCGATGTTTTAGTAATTCCAGTAAAATCCCCGGTTTTGGTCCGCCATATTGGATTCGCCATTTTGAATTTCTGGATTTTGAGTTCGAATTCGTAATCAGCGACCCAAAAACGTCTCTGAATTCATTTTTTGTGTATTGTTTACCTGCTAGATTAGGCACAATTACATTTATTGTCCAAAAAACGTGTTTTTTGTACTGTAGTGATGATCAACATCCACTAAGTGCAACATAAGCCCCTAATAGTGATATTGTAGTAACAATTGACCTCCTAACATCTTAAATGTACATTTACATTCGTCGTTATGCGAAAAAAATATTTATTCAAGAAAAACAAAGTGGAAGTAGGTGACATACCAGTATGTCACTATGCTTCAAAGGGTTAAGGGAAGGTTTCTGAGTAAACGGCGAGAAAAAAAGGTACTCTTCGAGAATTTTCATGTCAAAAACTAATGTGTCGATTGGATCCGGGTTTTTTTATTGGAAAATATATACAATGAGGTATGTTTAGGAATTTTTAAGGATAAATTCGTTGACTAGAAGCGTTTTGTTCAAATTTGGATACAATATTCTCCGATAGTGTTTCTCGTTCGCCACGTAGGGGGGGGGGGGGGGGGGGGGGGGGTATTCATTTGATTGAACCATTGCTTTTTGATGCAATGTGTATGCAGTCCAAAATCGTCGGAAATGGCGAACGAAAAACGAATGTTAAATTAAAGCGGTCGCAATTCCGTCAAAAATGAAAATTTCCAAAAGATCCTACGTGGCGAACGAGAAAAACTAGCGGAGAATATTGTATCCAAATGTAGACGAAATCGGACAAACCGCTTTCGAAATACATCTGGCACCGGCTTCGAAAACTATGTTTCGAGATAATCGCGTTTGAATCGCTTCCAGTCAACGAATTTATTTTTAAACATCCCTAAACATACCTCAATGTACATGTTTTCCAATTTTAAAAACCCGGATCCAATCGAAACATTAGTTTTTGAGATGAAAATTCCCGAAGTTTTCCTGTTTTCTCGCCGTTTACTCAGGTGCCTCCCCTTAAGGTAATCCTGTCGCTTAAAACTAGTCATACCACTGATCATACTTGAGACTTGTACAATTTATATTTTTAACATATGCAAAAAAAAATAATTTTTCATAACTAAAATTTTCCATGTGTGAACTGTTAAATGAATGTTCACATTTAATGAGAAAAATGAAAAAATTGTTATTCCATCGATTCGCGCAGTATTTCTAGTTTTCATATTTGGCAACATTGGTTCTATGTCCGTCTCTTTTTACTCAACCAGGCGAGTTTAACCTCGATGCTTTCCAACGTCGGTCTGTCGAAACAATGTCAGGCGTGGGAAATGTAAACCATTTTTTCTAAGAGCATTGAATTACTACAAGTGTTAAGTATGTGAATCTAATTATTTTAAAGAATCTGACGGATTCCCATTATTATATACACTTTTGTAGCGACCCGAAAATGAAGCATGTCGTCTCGGAATTCCTTCGCAAAAATACGGAATTTTAATATTTTTTTCTCTGTAATTAGGAAGACAGCCGACCCTGAAATTTTACAGAGACGGTTATTAATATATTTAGTGAAGCTCCAAAAAAAATTAAAATCCTTTGGATAGAAGCCTGGCGGTAGGATTACCTTAAAAAAAACTCTCAGACTTTTCTACTTAGTACGAATTTCGACGAATTATTGGACAAAAAATTCAGACCACAGTCAGTGAATTAATAATAAATCATTTCGATTGATCAGGAATGACGAACAATTTACCTCCGATTTTTCGCCGTTGCTGACATTTCTGGAGAGAGCGCACCATCCTTGCGGATGTACCTGGAGGCTCGATATGACCTCTGCGTCGTCGCCGACCGGAAAGTCCGTCAAAAATTCAACTCTGTTGTGTGTTCGAGAGTTGGAGAACAAGTGGGTAAAGTTGGCAGCAACTGGTATCGTCGTTTGCGATAATTGCATCAGTCTGTACATGTTCGGCTGTAACGAGAGATCAACTATATGTATATTTCTTTTTCTCAAAGGATGACACCATGTTAAACCTGAAACTAATATGGAGTTTTTAATGTTGATTTTGAAAAGACATTATTTTTATTGGCAATTTGGAATTGAGAATTAACGCGAAGTTAAAATTCCGGAGAATGACCAAAGATCTTGGCGAAATATTAAAAAATCTTTTAGCGATTGATATTTTTGTTAGAACGTAATCGAAAAAAAAAACAAAAGTGTTTCTTCAAAAGTCAATTTTTTTTTTAATCTTCGATGCTTCACTTGTATTTTCCATCTACATTAAAAAATACTTTCATATTTAGCTTGGTTATCAATCCTAAAGCTAGGAAAAATTCCACTATGGAAAGCTTCAGCAAAAAGGATGATTGTGCCGCAATCTTACTCTGAAAATATCGCAAAAAATGGTTTCTACTCTTCTTCGTGTATATTTTGTGGACCCAATTATGAATTGTCCATAAAATTCATCATTTTTTTTCAAAATCAACTTCAAAATTCCACATCGTGTCGAACGTGCAGAAAAGTTCGTCATCCGGTTTGCACCCAACACGGTGACAGTACGACTTGAGGCATCATCACAGTGTAAAATTCTCAATTCTCAATATCGATTTGTTTTTAATTATCCGATAAAATAGACGGTTATAAACATGCCGTTCAATTTTTGGGGCGAAATTCGAATAGTTTCGCTCGCTAAAGCCTTTCTTAGATAAAGTGATTCGAGGAGCGGCGTGCGCACTCGATACATTAAACGCGTTTTTGTCGAAATGTTGTTTTTCAAAACGGTGTACACTCTCAAAGAAAAAGTTTCGAAGCTGTCCGTCCCAAATTTCGATACAACATTCTTCACGCCATTCTTTATCTTGTTATAGAAGCTTTTGTTCAATCTTCATGTTTTTTAAGGAAAAAGTGTCGAAAAAATAGGCTAAATTCGATACTTTTTTCATACCGCCGCCATTTTGTCAATTTTGATTTTTAAAAAACCTCCATAACAAGATAGGGGCTTCCAGACTGATTAACCCTCAACAGTCATCGGGGTTCAATAAACCCCAGCCGTTTTTCGACCCTCCAGAATTTTTTTTTCGACACATTTTTTACATTGAAAATTACGAGACTTGAAAATAATCGGCATGGTCTTACATACAAGGGTTGAAAATGCATTGTAGTATTTTTTTCAATTTTTCAATTATTTATAACCAATTATCATCAGTGAGTGGGGTTGATTACACCCTCAACGTCACAATCTGGAGGCGTGACTGACAAGGGTTAATAATCTTTTTACGAATTTTGTTTCAGATAATATTTGCGGCCACAACCGTGTACCCCGTGAGGACTACTTTTTTCGAAGAAATTTTCAACTATTAAGGCGGGATATATATTTACAACGATAAAAAAATCCATTGCTTTTTTTTCTTCAAACGATAGAATTATACATGTAGAGTATTTTTCCAAAGTTTCAAAGCAAAATTCGAAAAACTTCAAAACGTCAAGGCGGGCGTGAACTTCAAACGCGTTTTTCTCAAAACTGCATTATCGAAATTGGCCTGCAGGATTACTCAAAAAATGTTAAGCCGGTTGAGCTGAAACTTTGTAGAAATATTAATAACATTGGTACCTTCTACTTGGCGGGAATTGTTTTTGAAAAATTGAAAAAAAAACTACTTTTTCAATCCACATTTTAGAGAAATGTTGTGTGAAATGTTGATTTCTTTTTCGTAAATGCATGCCATTTTCTTAAATTTGCATTTTCTTCATTTTCGTTACCGTCACATAGAAACTATACATGTTCTAACTGAAAAAGTGTGTTAACTTGTTTCGAAATCAAAGTTTACGGGAAGCTAGACTGCACGCTGATTCGTAACTCCCGCGGCGACCTTGCTGTAACACTCTGCCACAGCTCCGCCATTTTGATGATGAGTTAATTTTTTAAAAATGTTTTGTATACTTAAATAAACTATTAAGACGAGAAATACCTTAAGAATTTTCAAAGAATCGATTTTTTAACATATTTCGAAAGTATGATACCCAAAGAATATACCGACCAAAGGAAAACTCGAAATATTGAATATTTGCGGAGTTATCGCATGGTCTAGAGCGCGGCGACTTTTGAAACTACTTTTTCAAAGACTGCTCGTGTTGTAGCTCAAAAAGTTATCGACCGATTTGGATGAAATTTGGGGAGGTTACTCTCAGTAATATTATCGGAAGGATAAACCTAAAGTTTGAAAGGTAGCGTGTAAATAAATAATTTTTTTGGGCTCAAATATGTCGAAAAAAATGGTCGAAAATTCGAACTTTGGAGTAAAAAGGCTCCCAAATTTTCAATTTTGCACTTTTTCATGATTTTTAGGTATATCCTTCCCCTTAATATGTCAGTAAACGAATGACACTTATTAAATCTTTTCGCATCAACAGTAAAAGAGTGACGACTGCAGCACTTTTCGATGTCGCGGAAAACAGGCGTCCGAAGACCCTTAATAACGCCGCCATTTTTGATCAGCTATTTTTCAAGCCGTTGCACTGTGATGATCCCATAAGCGATTCTTCGAAAAATCGTCTTTCGCTGGGACAGCCAAAACGGTGGTGTCTCACCTTGAAGCCAGCCAGATCTTGCGAGAGGGTGCTCAATTTGAGATTGTGGATAATTATGAGATAACCAGAAGTGGTGCAAATGAGCATTTTCGACGCATCAGGACTCAGTCTCGTGCGCATCAATCCGTTCGTGTGAAACACCCGATTGTATATGGAGCTGTTTTCCGTAAAACTGCGAACAAAATTTCGTTGATTCAGGAACATGGTGCTTGGGATACCATCAAATTATATTTCTGCTCGCATTAAGGATAGCCTCCAACCAAAAAAAGTTCAAAGCATCATGCACGCGATAACCACACAATTAGGGCTTGCAATCCGGATATACGCCAATTTTTTTAATCCGCATAATGAAGGCAACTGAATGTGGATAATTCGGATAATACATGTAGTAAAATTCGTCAAAAAATTACAATTTGAACATGGAACTAGCTATAGTAAAACGATAATTGCGGCATTGTGTGCAGTCAGCACACGTAGCTAACAAGTGAACTTAAGGGGCCAGTCCACTGTGAAAATTTCAAAAAATCGAAAGCAAGCACGACTTGAAGAAATCGACGATGATGAGCAATCAGAAGGGATTTTGTACGGTGCAGGAATTGCCGATTGAGTTTAGGTAAAAGTTTTTCATAGTGTAAACTTCAAACGCGTTTTTCTCGAAACAACGTCTTCAAAATCTAGCTCCATCGTATCTCTAAAACTAATAAACCGATTCTCTTGAAATTTGAACCACATATTGTAAACATGATTCGCAACAAGATGACCCTCGATGGTTTTAAAATTTCATTTTTACTCTTTTTTTTGCGAAAAACTGCGGAGAAAACGCGTTTTTTAAAACTTTTTTCGTTTTTCATCTGCCATTTTTTTATTTTTTGATAAAACTTTATATCCGGGGGTCATTTTGTAGCCAGTGTCATACTGAATCCAGCCCCGGTTCTAAGGGGGGGCAAACCGGGGTACCTGCCCCGGGCGGCAATTTAAGGGGGCGCCAAATTCTCGTGTTTGGAAAAACTTGTTTCACTAAAGCGCCTAACATCCAGGGCGCTTTGGTGAGTTTCAATGGCGTCGTGATCCTAGCTATCGAAAATAAAACTGCCTAGGAGACGAACTCTGATGAGGTATTCCTTTAGGCGTCTTTTGAAAAACTGCTCGTGTTATAGCTCAAAAAGTTATTGATCGATCTAGCTGATATTTTGCCAGATTTCTCACTATAAGACTATTGGAAGGATATACCTAAAGTTTCAAGGTTATCGCGTAAATAAATTTCTTTTTCGGGGTAAAAATTGTCGAGAAAATGGTAAAAAATATAAACATTTGATTACAAAGCCTCTTTAATTTTCAATTTTATACCTTTTAATATTTTTATAGGTATATCTTTCCAATAATGTTATAGTGAGAAACCGACCAAAATTTCATCCAGATCGATCAATAACTTTTTGAGCTATACCATGAGCAGTTTTTCAAAAGACCCCTAAAGAAATACCTTATAACGCCGCTATTTTGTTTTGTTTGAAAGAGAAAAAAAAGTTTTACCACGTGAAAGTTGTAATAAGATAATGTCAAAATTTTAAAATGATGCGTTTATCTTATCACATTTTTTTTTAAATAATGAAAAATGACTTATTTTCGGGCGTCTAAAGAGATCTCCCCCCTTAATCTCAAATGCTGGAGGGGCGGGGCGCCAATGTCAAATTTTTGCCCCGGCGCGGAAAAATCGTAGATCCGGGGCTGAGACTGAATCTAATGGACTTTGATTTTTTTGTTTCAGACAAGCCGTTGCCGAGTTGTGATGGAGCTACCTAGCCCACCTATTTTTGAGACGTTACGTTAAACTATAGTTTTTGTACTTAAATATGAATGAAAATGAATTAAATTTTTTTTACATGTATTTCAATACTATTTATCAAGCCCAACAACTTTTATATTCATATCTTTCATAAAGTCCTAAAAACCCTTAAAGTCCTTAACCCTTTCACACCTGACGGTACATATGGTGTCCCAGTCTGGAAAAATTTTGAAATTACGGCTGGCACGACATGGGATGCGTTATGGGATGTTATGCGTCGTTTTGGGATCGTTTATGCTGTATTGAAAGGGTTAAATCCTTTCGCCGTATTGAAAGATTTGCAACATGTTTTTGTCTTTGTTTTTAATATTTTGTGTGACGCATTCAATAGTAATTCACTCAGAAAATCCCGCGCGAGTCGCGCGACTGACAAGCTTCCTGTTTATTATGTTATGTCGTCCGAATTGCAATATGCGTGCGCGACGTACGCCACAGTCGCGTTGGTATGCCACGTCAGAGGAGAGAATGGTTAATTTTTAAATCTTAGAAGAAAGAAGTTTTGTGTTTATTTGTTAATGATTGTTTTTTATTTTATTTGATATTTTATGATCTCATTATTACTATGATAATTAGTTCAAGTTTTAGAGGAAAGAGTTACCTAACTGTTTTCAATTATTCATATTTTATTTCAATATTTTAAGGTAAATAGTAGGATACTATTATTCTCGAATATTTTGTGATATTAAAAATGTTAATGTCGTTCATTAGCTACAGTAAAGAGAGAACAATTTTGGTTTAGCTTTAATAAATATGAATAAAATTACTTTTTAACGGATTTTCATTTTTTTAGTTAAATATTATCCGAAAAATCGGGATATCCGGATAGTAAGGTTCACTACTATTCATATTATCCGGATACGAAGAATTAACGGATAATACAAGCCCTGCACACAATATTTCGATGATCTTTTCGGTATTTCGTGCAATGCTGTAAAGACTCCCATTTTTTATTGCAAAATTTAAACTCCCAAAAAATTTTGTGTATTTGCAATAAGTGGGAGCTTATGGAGTTTTTTCACGATGTCAAGCATAAACTTCGAGAAGAATGAACCGGAAAAAACACGACGTTAAAATTCACATCGTAGGAGTGCAACGATACTTTCTTTTCATTTTTTATTTCTTTATTTTTATCATTGCCCAAACACATTTTTTGCATATTGAGATCGTAGATTTCCAATAACAATACTTCAAAACGTTCGAGCGATTTTTGCATTCTAAATCAGCCAAAAAAATATGAGTGATCGAAAAGAATTCATTTTCGTTGCATCTCGACGATGCAAACTGCAACGTCATTAAAAGAACACACTTTTCGACTGTTTTGATAGGACTTTTTCAATTTCGTATGACGTTGAAATTTACATCGTTGGAGTGCAACGATATATATATATATATATATATATATATATATATATATATAAATTCCTTTTCTTTTAAGCATTATCGAAAGCCTCTTTTTGCACATTGAGGTTGTCATTTTTTAATAACTATACGTTGAAAGATTTGAGCGATTTTGATATTCTAAATCGGCCAAAAAAGAAATGAGTAATTGAAAAGAATTGATTTTTGTCGCAGTTCAACGATCAAAACTGCAACGTCATAAAAAACACATATTTCGGCTATTTTGATGGGAGGGTACGTTTACAATTTCGTATGACGTTGAAATTTACGAACTTGGAGTGCAAAGATAATTATTACAATTTTTAATTTAAAAAAATCATTATCCAAAGCTTTTTTATTGCAAATTGTAGTCGTAGATTTCTAATAACAATACGTAAAAACGTTCGAGCGATTATCGCATCTAAATCAGCAAAAAAATATGAGTAATCGAAAAGAATTTATTTTCGTCGCATTCCAACGCTGCAAACTGCACCGTCATGAAAAAACACACACATTTCAGGAGGAGGATACCGTTACAATTCCGCATGACGTTAGAGTTTACAACGTAAGAGTGCAATGATATTGTTTCTCCTCATTCTTTATTTTCTTATCTTCATCATTATCCAAAGCCTCTTTTCGCAAATTGAAATCGTAAATCTCCAATAACAATACATAAAAACGTTCGAGCGACTTTCACATTCCAAAAGGCCAAACAAACCACGGGTAATGGAAAATAATTAATTTTCGTTGCATTCCAACTGAGCAAACTTCACCGTCGTACTCTAACGTCATAATTACGTTCCTTGTTATTATCACCTGTTTATGTCCCACGTGTATATACTACCGTCGAAACCACTAGTCAGCAACAATCCATCGCTTGGACTGTACTCGATATTTTTCACCCAATTGGAATGGCCCTTGAGCGTTCTTATCCTCTGTTTGAGGTTCCTAGCGTCCCACAGAGCTACGGTACTGTCGTCCGAACAGGTCGCGAACATACGCTGGTCCAAAAATCTGTAAATGTCAAAGATCAGAAGAAAGAAAAGCCGCGCCGCCTCCATCAATGACGGAGACGAGCTGCCTCTGTATAAATTCTCAACGAAAAGGAGAACTTCGAAACGCCCTCGGTCGTCAATTCACGGCGGAAAGTTCCCAAACCCAAGCGAACTCTCCTACCTCACGCAATTGACGGAATCGTTGTGCGCGTTGTCTATAGCGTGTATGAGACGTCGGCAGAGCGGATCGAACATCAGAATGCTCCTTTTCTCGCAGGCTGCCAACAGCAAGGATCTGAGAATGAAAAAAAAACCGTCAGCTCGGAGAAGTTCGTCAACGGAGAAAGGCACGAGAGTATTCTTATTAGAAATTTATTATCTCGATTCGCCAAAAAACGACTCGGCGTATAACAAAAATAAATGAATAAAAAATATGAACGGATCGTTGCATGCGGACGATGGAAACTTTGGTCATTGGGAGTCTCACCCGTCGGGGGAGTACTCCAAATTAAAAACGCCGCCGTGAATGGCGTTGCAGAGATTTTCGCCGTGATCCCAGGTCTTGACGGGTTGGATGGAAGAGTAGAGAGTCTTGTAGAAGCGATCGCCGTGGCCGAGAGGAAATCGTATGCCTAGCTCTCGCTGATGGAGCCAGGAACCTCCGGTCGTCGCTCTCGTTCTTATTTTTGGCATTTTTGTTCAAGGCGCTCGCCGATTCGCGCAGGAAACAGCATCAACGATAACACACCGATCAAAACGCTATAAGTCTTCGATTGGTGCTGCTGACGAGAAATCGCGAGCCGATAACGCGTTTTTTGGCGATCTAATGAGTCATGCCTACGAGCGGAAAAAACGATCGAGGTCTTTCGCAACTACGGTGCTCGAATATCGCGGAGAAACGTACCCGTCGCGAGTCCCCTACATCGATGGCTTGTATTTTCTACGGGAGCGCGGTTCAAGGTTCAAATGGTCCGCTAGGTTAAGCATTGGGTGTCAACTTGGGGATCAACTTTGGATACTTCACGCTGGAACGTACTCATCGCGGTGTATACGCGGAAAACCATAGCGCGCGACCATCGATTCTCGTGTACTTGTTATCGCCCGCACACACGCGAAAAAAAAACCCGTGATCGTGTCGATTGTCACGGGATGTTTCCTTTTTTCGCACTTTTTTAACGAGCCTGGTGAGAGGGGAATCTTCTCATCGAGAAATTATCTCGCGCACATGAGAGAACTTTTCGTTTCTTCCGCGAGCTTTTTTACCTCGCGCGCGCGCGCGATGATCGCTCGACGAGACACACTACTGACAGAATAATTTACACGCCATCTTAACTCGAACACTTTTTCCCCCCCGATGACGATTGTTAGTCACTGCAGCGGCCAGCGAGAGAGGAAAGGGACACGGGGATACCCGAGTTAATGTAAGGGGTTAGGCTACTGTGAAAATGACGAAAAAGCGCTTGTTGCTTGAGTTGCTACTCGAATTGAAGAGGAAGGTACAATGTATGGTGCAGGAATCGAAAATTCAAGGTTAACTTCCGATTACAACGATAGGACTGCGGGTTAAACCTTTGAGGGGGGAGGGTCGTGTAAACAGACGGTTTTTCGCGAATTTGTTTATAAAAAGTGAAAATGTTTGTTGAATTTGGGTAAGCAACATCGTAACATCGACAATAAATGCTATAAGAAAACATTTTTTTGTCGTAAACATCCAAAATGGCGGTGCTACAGCTGCTCGAAGGTGACTTTTTTTGCGCGGTGCAGGCTACAGGTCGTTCTAATTATTTATATAAACATCAAAAAATGTTTCGTTTAAATATGATCTTGCGAAAACGTTGAACCTAAATTTAAGAAAAAAAAATCGAAAATATAAAATTCAGGACACTTGGAAAGAAATCGATTGATTTTTTTTTACAAACAATTTGTTATAAAAAAATATTTATTATTGATTTTTCTTATGGTATCTTAGGTTCGAAATATGGTCAGTAAGTTCAAGTTGTTGCTTGAAAATATTGGGGTAAATAGATATTAATGAAAATTTTAATAATCGTTATGGTATATTTTCTGAATATACTGGCAAAAGGAGAACGGAGGTTTCCGAACTTCTTAATTAAATATTGTATTTTAAAGTTTACATCTTCACTTGATCGCATTGGTTGTACGAGGCAACGTCGTTACCATTTCAGTTTATCGCGTATACCGTCCGCATTTGTGAAGAAAGTGACCCAAAAACGAATATTGTGCGCAGCATAGTATACAGAACAATATTACCGAAAAAAATAGACGGGTTAACGATCTAATTAATGAAAATGTATGGAAAATATGCGGTCAGTTTACGAAAAAGTGAGAGTTGGTGAGGAGTTTGTATTAAAATGTGGCAACGTCGGAACTATGGGAATAGCAGAACCAATCAAAAACCTAGCGCGCCAATTTCAAATACGTTAAAGTCAAATTCGACTGAGGGGAACTTATTCGGTTATTTATTACGATGTATTCCCTTCTTTCTAGCTTCGGTGAGCATAGAACGATGCTTGGAGGGACGAGCAGTGACAAATCGTCTTTTCCATCGGAAACTTTGCGGCGCACTAATCTTTTTTTCCGAATCATTTGTTGCCTTCTTTTGCTCTGACATAACCTCTAAAAACACCGAGCGGCACGAACCGCGCGTAACACAGGTGCGACCTGTGACAGTCACTCAGGGTGTCTACCGACCTGAAAAGTCATGATAAATCTTAAATGTCATGAAATTACACTCGACCCTGAAAAAGTCATGAAATGTCATGAAAAATTACCAGTCTACCTGAATTATTATTCCCTACTAAATTATCGTTGAGTCTATATTCAATATGAACTAACTTTGTGGTACTTGTCGATAGAGAAACGAATATGGAATCGATAGAAAATAAAATGGAGGAAAGTAAAAGAAAATGATGCGTTATCTCAACATATATTAGTTTTTCTTCCTTATTCGTGTAAAGCGACTAGATGATATTACCCAAAGTTCCTAAATGTATGTAATATTTTTCTAGATGTTCCCAAAATATATTTCTTTACAGCAATCTTGAAATTATGTTTGTCTCACATTTTTTACTACATATGGAATTGTACAGTTTGGTGACTTCGTTTATTCCGTATACTTTTTATTGGCATACATCACACATCTGTTTGAAAGAGCAAAATAAAAATATGAAAATTTAGAAAATCGGTCGCACTGTAAAATCATTAAGTACACTTCTATGCCAGAAAGTCATACTAAGGGTCATGAAAAAATCCCCATTCCTTGCCTTAAAAATCCTTAAATGTCATGCAATTTCAGTTCTGGTCAAAATTAGACACCCTGTCACTGCAGTCAACCTAACAGCCTCGAATTACGACAGAACCGTGCTACGTTGCCGAAGCTCGTGTCGATTTTAATAGGATTTTCAAGGGGTTGGGCCACAGCAACGGATGTAAAATCATGTGCGAATTTAACAATTCTTTTTCGTATGAAAAAGTGATTCACTCGTAAAATTAATTACACATCTATTTAGTATGAATATCAAGCTGTTAGAAAAAAGATATATTTTTTTACGACGTACAAAATGGCCGACTACTCGAAACTTCTCGAAACAGCTTTTTTCCAATTGGCATGACAAATAACTTTAACAATTTTAGCTCGATTTACTTCAAATTTAAAAGTTATGTTCCTATTTGCATTTCGCAGAGAAGTACGTACGGAATTTCTGATTAATCGTAAACTTTTCATTTTATGAGCAGTTATAACGAAATTTTTCACTGAAAATTCATTTCTTTAGTTAAAATACCTACAACTTTTGAATAAAACAATATTTTTTTAATTCCGTACGTACTTCTCTAGGTATTGTAATGTAGATTGACGAGAATTTTTGTTTTTTGTTCTAGGTAAAAAATTGTGGTTGCTAAATGTCACGCCGGCGAGCGCTTAAAAAAAGATAACAAAAGAAAATATTAGTAAGCGGCCATTTTGTACATCGAAAAAATATATATATTTCCTAACAGCTTGATATTCATACTAAATAGATGTGTAATTAATTCTATGAGTGAATCACTTTTTCATACGAATAAAAATTGTTAAATTCGCACATTATTTTATACCCGTTACTGTGGCCTAACCCCTTAAACATCAACATTCAATTTTCTGATAATATTAACTCCTCCAAATTACCATACATGTAAATAATAATTACGATTATCTAACGTACGGTTAAATTCCTTTTGCGTTATTCAGTCGTACAAGTCTTAAATATTTTGCTACAATAAGTTGGCACTGGTGACGTCACACATTGCATTAGCATAGCAACTTCGTTTCTCCCCCCACCCTTCATTAATGATTCAGCAACAGCCTTAAAGAATATCGGTGTGACATTTGAAGTGGATTGGTCAATTAATCTTTGAGCTACGTTCCATCGCGCGCGGAAAACGCGTTTAAAGTTTTTGATAGGAAAATGTAGTACTCAAATAATGATTAAGGCATTACTAGATGGACCGTCAGGCAAAAAGTTAGTCCAAAATGGGCGAATCGTGGATTTACAAATCTAGATCATGTCGTACATGTTGAGCCCTACAAATAGTTGAATTTGATAATAAATTAACGCTTAGAAATGTTAACTTTCCACTTTTGATAACAACTTAAGTTACATTCGACGAGATTGGCGGGTGCGTGACTGAAGTTTTGTCAGTGTCTGTACATCTGTTTCAACTGTCCAACAACAAAAATTGACAATATTTACATTTCACGAATACGTTCAGATCATCTTATTATTATCAATAATTATCCAAAAACTCAATATATATCGAGTTTTCCAATGATTGCTGATTAATTCATCGTTGTAATAAATCTTTTACTATTTTATAAATTGCCTGCTGAACGCGAGAACGCAGCAATTTGAATTTTTTAAATTGGTGGTAGCACTGCTCCACTTGTTTACGCATGCGTTGTGCTTTTCGCATTGACGCAGCTTCGCGAGTAGCAGTGATAAGTCTAACCTCAAAATAGCGTGGGCAAGCGTGACTCCACTGCGTGCCTACAGTTCTTCAGAGAAAATTAACGTTAATTAATTAGCAATCTTATTTATTAAAAATGATAAGGGAAGCCACCGAAAAAAAAAACTATGAATTCAACTTATGCCTGGTTTCGTCAAGTACGAATAAGTTACGGAAAAAGTTATCCGGCAGATAAACAATGTTAAAGGTATAGGATATTCCGCGGATAATGTTATCCAGAGGTGACGAAACCGGACATTAGCATGGATTTACAAAACGTTTCTACTCATACCGACAGAATAATCATCGAAACTACTCTACAACGTTGCCACGTCCACAGCGAAATTGATAAAAAGGCGATACTTCTCATTAGTTTTAGTAATTTCTCGATAATTACTCAGACAATTTATTTGAAACTTAGCATAATCAATCGCTTGGTCCTAAATCTTGATGATATAATTTCAGAATTTACAGCGATCTAGTTTCATTCCTGTTGAAACCATTAACGTCTGCAGAAGCTGTTTTCCCATAAGCGAACGTGTCAAATTCACATGTTTATAACTACTAAATTATTTAGTGCAAAATTCTAAAATAATTTATGATTATTATTCTATAAAGAACTAAAGGAATTTAGGGTGTTCAAAAAAGTTCCCTACAAAACACTTCTGAAACCTGTCCAAAGTAACCCCCATTTTATTGGACTTATACCTTCGAAACTAAATTTTTTCGATAACCCTGATTCGGGTCGTCACAGTAGCCTAACTCTTCAAAATGAGAAGCGAAAAAAACTGCGTAGATGCCACGATACTGTGGATTGTTTTTACGGTTGCGTCATCAATCGTTATTTATTATTTATTTCCGAGGCGCGTTGCGTCCGAATGTTTGCACAGCCGGGAATTATTTTGCAGTGAACATTGCATCGGTTCACTCACTCGTGTTTCTGATACTCATGCTTCGTGCTTAATTTCACATTCTAACTCAGCTGCAAATGTAGGTAATGCGTAAAAACCCGCGAGGGCGTAGGATGGAGCTCGGGAAATAAATACATACTAACAACGATAATAGTTTTTTTTTAACAAATTCACGAATACAAATATTCATACACATACGAAAATATATGCAACAACTTTTTGCAATTCTGCAAAATTACACTAAAATTACGTAAGTGCCATAATTATTTATTAATAATATCCATACTTTTATCTCTTTAATTTGGATATTCGTATATTTTTTCAATTAATCACGAATGCGAGGAAATTAAGGATAGTCGCGAGTTTTCAGGAACCAGCACAATCAAAATTGAGACCTGTACCGGCGATATTTCTCTCCGACCACTCGTCAAATCTACGGGATAATTCCTCGGACATGTAATTTTTCCAGTCACCGACTTTGCCCTTCCGTATGAATTTTTTGTCCGGATCGCTCGAGTCGTCGCTCGTCAATATTCCCTCCAAATTTATTGCCGGATTAGCCGCCATCTTCGAAAATTCCAGATGCTTTCCAAGCTCGTCTACCTGCTCCTCGCTCACTGTTTTACCCAAGAATTCAGCCGTTTTTCGAATTGCGGCTGCTTGATCCTGAGAAATATTGAATATCGTTGTGAAGCACGCGAGTTTGATGAATTTCGCGCAATCTCAATTTCATCGGTATATTAAAATGGCCATGGGAATTAGTAGAAACAGCCCGAACTATATTTGGAAAAGGGCCGCAAGGTATCTATATATCTCAAAATGACCTGACACTTTAAGGGGAGGTACCTAAGTAAATCCCAAGAAAAACAGGTAAACTTCGGGGATTTTTATCTCAAAAACTAATGTTTCGATTGGATCCGGGTTCTTATTATTGGGAAATATGTACATTGAGGTATGTTTAGAAATTTTTAAAAATAAATTCTTTGACCGGAAGCGATTCAAACGCGATTATCTCGAAACATAGTTTTCAAAGTCGGTGCCAGATGTATCTCGAAAACGGCTTGTCCGTTTTTGTCCAAATTTGGATACAATATTCTTCGATAGTTTTTCTCGCTCGCCACGTAGAGGTTTTTTATTTCCATTAAAGACGTTCAAGGTCATTCAAGGTCACCTATTAAAATGAAATACAAATCTAAATATCTCGGATCACTACCAAATATTTGGTAGTGTATCCAAGGTCACCTATTGAAATTAAATACAAATCTAAATATCTCGGATCACTACCAAATATTCGAGGTGACCTTGATTGACCTTGGACGACTTTGACCCCCTAATATTTTTTATGCCTGAGGTGCTCCACAAGATCGTTGAAAAAAATCTAACATTCCGTTTTTATCCAATGTGATCCGAGACATTTAGATTTTCAAGGTCATTCAAGGTTACCAATTAAAATGAAATACAAATCTAAATATCTCAGATCACTGCCAAATATTTGGTAGTGATCCGAGATATTTAGACCTTGAATGACCTTGAATGACCTTGAACGTCCAAATATCTCGGATTTCACTAAATTTCACTAATACAAATCTAAATATCTCGGATCACTACCAAATATTTGGCAGTGATCTGAGATATTTAGATTTCTATTTCATTTTAATTGGTAACCTTGAATGACCTTGAAAATCTAAATATCTCGGATCACATTGGATGAAAACGGAATGTTAAGTTTTTTTTCAACGATCTCGTGGAGCACCATCTGAGATATTTACATTTGTATTAGTGAAATTTAGTGAAATCCGAGATATTCAGACGTTTAAGGTCATTCAAGGTCACCTATTAAAATGAAATGGAAATCTAAATATCTCGGATCACTATCAAACATTCAAGGTGACCTCGAATGACCTTGGACGACTTTGACCCCCTATTGTTTTTATGCTTGAGGTGCTCCACAAGATCGGTGGAAAAAATGTACCATTCCATTTAAAAAAGTGGAGGTGAGCTTCACCGTGCGTCAATAAACACGCTTCAAAAGGGTATACAAGGAATAAAATACTACTGATTTCACTCTTAATCCTTTTAAATCGATATTTCTTATTCGATAAAAAATATTTGGTCCCTTTTTTTTATGTGGTGTCAGCTTCATTATATTATAAATATAAAAATTCTGTCTCGCTTTTTAAATCCTGTGCTTATCACTTATTGCGATTTTATTCGTCTCAACGAACTCCCAAAAAATCGTAAATGGACATTGATAATTAAGGGCAGCTATTAAGAAAAATTGAAATGTTTCTAAAGTACGAACTTTTTCATCCTCAATAATGAATTTACTTTTTATTGTCAACCTATTGTCGTTTATTTATTATCGATGAATACTTTATTTATTATTCCTTAATAATAAATACATTTATTGTTAAGGAACAATAAATAAATTATTGCTTATATTATTAATCATTTATTTATTATTCCTCGAGGATACATTTTTTCTCAATAAACTAACTTTTTAATCGTCAATAACAAGCTATAAGAAAACGAGCTATGATGCAAAAATAATAAAATATAATTTTCTTTCGAAACAAAAAAAAGTTAGACGAATAGACCCGGTGGATAATTTGAAAAAAAGACTCTGCCCGCGTCTTTACCTTCTTCATTTCTTCATACGTGAGGAAGAGTACATTCTCGTCATCTCTTCGTGTCCAGAATTCGAGCACGTGATTCCAAAATGGTCCCATTGGAGCTAAAGTGAAAATATTCGAATTGTCTTTTTTCTTCTTTCTCGAAAATTACTGTCTGCTACTCCCATCACAATTACCATTATCCTCGACGAAAAGTTCAGCGAAATCGTCGAAGCTTCCGACGATGTTGTGCATCAGTCTGCAGTAGTGATAAAAGCTCACGCAAGTGTCCTTCGGATTTCTGGCTACGTAAATGATCTAAAAATGTAAATGGTACATTTTCCGAGAGCCAACGAAATCATTACGTATTAACGTCCATGCGACGTGAAAAAAAATCCGATCAATCAATTTACAGTAATTTATTAATGAAAGTCTCGTGCTGTAAAAAAAAATGAAATACGACAAATCACGTATGTCGTCGATATTACTTTTGGTTTTTTTGCCCGCATTTGTTCAGGCAACAAATCCCATGGCAAGTGTGTTTTTATGTATCGGGGACCTGGCGTTTTCGCGATATTGTCCACCGAATTTCCGAGTTTCGCGAACATCTCGACGTGATCACCGGACACCATGAGAGCCGACGATCTACGTGGCAACAAACATAAATAAACATATCGTACATACTATAAATATAAGTATTTAAAAAAAATTATAATTATTAATATACTACTCTCAATTAATGTATAAATATTAATGAATATAAGGATATTCCTTAATATATTAAGATTAATTAATCAATATATCATTATCGCTTTTGCAGATAATAAAAGACGAATTTTTATTTGTAGATTACTTGTTGAGTTTGTTTATTTAATTTACGCATATAACAATCGAGCAATAATCTGCAAATTGATTTAAAAATATCAATCGCGTAACGACCCGCCTCCCCTCAAAAGCCCCGCATGTACCAAAGACCCCTACCATCAAGAAAAATTCTTCCGCTTTTCCCAAATTTGCAAAATTTTCGATACTCGAATATGAAGATAAGAATAAATATTTCGGGGGGAAAATCTCCCTTAATCCCCAAAACCAGCGCATTTAAAAATTATAATTCGTATATGAATTTCACATATTATAAAAGACTTACTCGAGAAGGGGATTACGAACGAGTAACAATGTCTTCGCATTTTCATAATCAAAGCCATTTCCGATGCAATAAACCATTTCCTGAGCCCAATGACTTCCTGAAAAATCGACAATTTTTTCATACCCGTAATGCCAATCACAATAATTAATAATACAATGTCATTGATAATGCAATATTATTAGTTATACACATTAATGAATAGTGTAATATAATTAATAATACATAATAATGAATGATGCAATATAATTAATATCACGATAATTAATAACGTAATATTCATTATCATTATTTTCATTATTACAAAAACAAAAAATATAAATATTACTATAACAATAATACTCTGGGAATGAAGGGTGCTGATGAACGAATACCTGTCCGCGGATATGAAACCATCCACACGTCGTCATCGCGAACTTCCATGTCACGAATTTTCGTTGCTAAGAACACGTAATTAGGTGGTAGCAAACAGTGTCCCGGTTCGACTCTCAAAAAACTCGATTTTACTCCGAACATTCGATCCAACTGCGCACCGATCTTGCCATCGACGGTTTTAAAAGTTAATTCCATTCTTCGAATCGTTTCGTCCTCTGAAAAAAAAAAACAGACTTGCTACTTTGAAATCGAATCGAAATATGTATGGAGATCGAAAGGATGGTATACGTCTCAAGGAGGATACGAAAGAGCGTCGTGAGAAATTGAAATCGTACGTAAATAATTATTTGGCTCATTCCGTTCGAGACGAAATATTTTTTGTTATAACAAATATTTTTCGTTAGCTCTAATCATATTTATTAACATTTTGACATTTTTATCTATTAACATTTTTAGTTCACTTGAATCGAATATAATTGGTCGAAATTGATCGGTGATGGTGTACTTTAATATTCATTTTTAATTGGGGGGAGAAAGGTGGCCGAAGCAATGCCTCAAAGAGGCGAGAATAGTATTAAGGGGTTCTTCTTAATTGAGACGCCGAAAAAGGCTATTTTCATGATTTTTTTTTATATGTTTATATTATAGATATTCATATTAAAGTTGTTACACTTAATAAATACACTTTCGAAATACATAAAAAAAATATTTTTTTTTATTTAAGTCACTATTTATAGACGAAAATGGTAGTTAAAAAAATGTCCTAAAAAAATGTCCTAAAAAAATGGTAGGTCTGCGCTGTTGATGAAATCTCGGAGATGGATCATGCGAAACAAAAAAAGCAAACGGTTTTAGATTCAGTATGGTAATGGCTATAGCGCATATCATACCATTTTTTATATATGCAAAAATAACAAAATGGCGGGAATTTTTCGAAAAAACAAAAAAAACGTGTTTTTTCACCGTTTTTGGCAAAAAAAATAGTATATATCAAAAGTTGGAAAAATCCTTGATATTTCTTATAGCTATAGGTGTAAAGAATATGTGGTTAAAATTTCATAAGGATCGGTTCAGTAGTTTCGAAGATTTTATCAACAAGCCGTCGAAAAACGTTGTTTCGAGAAAAACGCGTTTAAAGTTTGTTTGGGTTACATAAATACATCAACATTAAAAAAAAATGTATTTATTAAGTGTAACAACTTTTATATCAATATCTATAATATAAACCTATCAAAAAATTCATGAAAGTAGTCTTTTTTAGCGTCTAAAGTGAGAAGACCCCTCAAATGGAAACCCAACAAAATGGGGAGAGGAATTCAAAGAGTCAAAGAAGGAAATAGGTAAGGGGAACATGTGGAGAGCCATAGCAAACGATGATGTATGGGAAATGGAGAGAATAGTAGAAAGGCGGACGAAAACAAAAGTGGACCAAGAATCCCAACAGGATTGGAACAAAATCGAAAAATCGACATATTGCGCACAGTACAAAAGCAGGAAGTACACCATAGGGCAGAAAAGTACTGAGAGGATGTAAATATAATAGGTGAAACAAAAGAAACTTGGGCGAGACTGAGATGTGCGAATGTGGGGAAGGAAGGAAATAAGGGATATAGTGACAACAAATGCAGGCTTTGTAAAAAGGAAGTGGAAAACTAACAAGGAACATCACTTAAGTGTCCGCCGTCGATTTTGTTGAAATCCATATATGTAATAAAGCATTGACAACTATAAGACATGTATTTTTTTTATCTGCGGAAAAACGGTTTTAAGGGGGAAACCACCCCTCGAAGAAAGGCCTGTCAAGGCTTGGTTTTGCAGTTTCACCCAAAAACAGTCCACCGAACTGGATGAAACAAAAACCAAAAATTCACTATAGAATAATTTTTAAAATTAAGGGGTGACCTTTCCTTGAGGAGTCCTTTCCCCCCTTAAAAACGTTTTCTCGCAGATAATAAAAAATACGTGTCTAATAGTTTTCCACGGTTTATCACATATATGAGTTTCAACAAAATCGAAGGCGGACACTTAAGTGATGTTCCTTGTTAGTGCATAAAATAAAATAAAAAAATAAATAGAAGATCTGTCAAAATGGGTAGGGGACAAAGGAGGAGAGCAAATCGATAGAAAAATACAGACGGTGCTAAAAAAGGAATCGGTAACTGCACCATGTGCAGTAAGTACATAAAGCACTTCGGTAATCTAATTGGGAAAATAGTAGACGAGGAAGCGAATGCAAGACGAAACGAAAGGCAAAACGACAATAGGATATAAGTTAGAAATAGAAAAAAAAAATTGTAAGGGGAAACGTGTATGTAGGGGAGCTGAAATAATAAATACCCCTACTACTATTAATTTTTTATTGTGAAACTTTTATTTATATCATTTTTCTCTCCTCTCGTTTGTTATTGTGTAGGATTTATTATTGTTTATTTATCCACTGACCTTATTGTGATTCGCGTACGTTAATTCGATCGATACACTTGTCCAGAGCCGATTTCGACCGTATCGATCCGCGGTGCAACGAGCAATGCACGTTCTTCCGCAAAAACTCCTCTCACTATTCGGACCTCATTGTAAAACAGGTTTCGTTCGTGTTTCCAAGCCTGTTTACACTTTCGCCGAAAGTCGAATTCAATTTTGCATTTCGCTCGTCGTAAAGTGTGAAACCAAATGTACAGTAATTTCACTATCTGTTCGTTGGGAGATTTTTGGCGTTTGTGGATGTATCTACTGTATTTTCAATTGTTTCGATAAATTAAAACCGATTTTTTCAGGGCTGGACAACAATCTGCAAACCTTGAAATTTCGATGTGCCCGACCGTTCGTCATATTGCCTCCTTCATGAAAGCAACAGCAATAATTTGCTAGACCGTTTTCAATAAACACTGTAATTTTGTATTTTTTATTAGAATTATATATATATATATATATATATATATATATATATATATATATATATATATATATATATATATATATATAATTGATATATTCGTTAAATATTATCATTAAAGTAATTTCACGTTAGTGTTAATTTTCCTAGACAGTTCTCACTGACCACTAATATTTTGTATTTTGAATTTGAATGATTTATGTTACATACTTTTATAAGGAATCGAAATGTAAGGGAGCTGAAAAGAAAAATAGAAAGAGGCATACAAGTTAAAAATGACTATGAGATTCAATACGATTGAAGAAAAATCGATGTGAATATATTGCAAGGAATATAAACATTGGAAAACTGGTATACACATGGGAAAACATTAGGCGTATAAGATGGTTAGCGAAGAATTAAAAGAAACGTGGGCGAGGATAAGATGTGGAAATGGTGGAAATGGTGGAAAAGACGGAAGAAAAGGGTATGTAGACGCCAAACGTAGAATATGCAAGCAGGGGATTGAAAATTTTAGACGTATTTGCGAGTGTACGGAAGTTGAGGGAAAACTGAACCAAGAAATAGTAAAACTGGAACAATGGTTGGAAAATAGCAGGGGGTTAGAAATTGACCGGAAAATAGGAAAAAATCAAACAATTAAAGAAACTAGCAGCTAGGATAGATACAAGAAAACGAATGTAAAATAATCTATGTAAATGAGAAGAGAAGGGCATATATGTAAACACCCTTAAAAATGGTATACGATTATTTATATTTATATAATTTTATTATATAAAAATAATCATTATTGTTTAATAATAATCTAGTTATTGAATATCATTATGAAAAATATGGTATTGTTTACCAATATATTTTTCGGCGAAGGGCTTCGATTGTTACCCTTCGGGCAGAAAAATATGAAATAGTTGAGATAAAAAATATGAAATAATAGTGTTTAGTGAAAACTGTCCAGTAAAATTATTGCATTTACTCTAAAATAATTAGTTTCGAAAGAAAAAGTAAAACGTTTTTCAATTCGACAAAATGTGCCTTATTTTTGATAAAGTTAAAAAAAAATGACCATGCCCTGTTGATAAACAGCAGATTAATTCTTTGGTATACATTTGCAAATGAATTCAGTTTTTATCAACTATTAGGTACAATAATGTACGTACCCAACGAGCTAGATGTTGCTATTCTAATTCGTACTCCGACCCGCACTTGACCGCCTTTTTTCTGCGTTTCCATTGAAATCCAATCATTCTCGTTATCCTTAAATCGTGATGAGGTCACACTTTCCCCACGCACAAGATTTCACTCCCGGAGAAAGTCTTCTCTCTATCACGATGCACGCATTGCATACAACGAATCGACAAAATCCGCGGCCCATCCATCATATTTATTTTACCGTCTCATAAACTCAACCAACTCAAGAAAAAGATTTTTTTTACCTGAGTACGTATCATGAAAACACAAATTGTTCTCTTCAAATTTCGAAAAAAAAAAAAACTTTTTGGAGAAATAGTTAAAAAATAATTTCTAATCCGATCAACAGGTTGATCTTTTGGATTTTGTCAAATTTTCTGAATTTGAGAAAAAAAATGTAGATTGGCTTTTCATAAGACAATCTACATTTTTTTCTCATATTCAGAAAATTTGAGGGGCAGACAGCTGTTCGTCTATCTATTTGACGTCGTTTGGCAAAGTTTCGACGGGATCTGAAGAGCCGTTTCAGAGATTTTTGGGTATCTACAATTGTTCTACCATACCGACCGCGATGAGGTGTCATTCCGTCTTAATAATAGTATCACTAATGACCGCTTTGCGGATAACTTATTTGTATCCAATAGGTTAACTATACGGCAACTTTTAATGGTCGACAAATTGACAACCAGAGGTTAACTTTTATCCGTCGCCGGTGCGTTAATGTTAAGTTATCAAATCGACATATCCGAAAGATATCCTCTTGAAGGCACGAGAATGCCAAGATGCCATACCCAAGAAGCAATTTTCAAAAAGTTATCCAAAAGTCGGCTAAAAGGGTGCCAAATGTCCGCCCGGAAGTTATCTTAAAGTCAACAACCATCCAAAAAGATAACTGTTGGACCCATGATAACTTATAGGTAACTTTCAAGCGGACATTTGGTACCCATTTGGACAACTTATAGACAACTATTTTGAAATTGCTACCTGGGTAGACATCTAAAAGTTGTCCAATAGGCATCCATAAAGTTGACAACACCACATCCCAACGGCATCAAAAAGTCCTATCGAATGGATATCTATTTATTGGCGTTTCTTTATCAAAATCAACTTATTAATAGTCTAGGATATTTAATATAGCCCAATATTACCCATTTTTGGTTATTACATGGTAAACATCGTTAATAACCAAAAATAGGTAATATTGGGCTATATTAAATATTCTAGGCTATTAATAAGTCGATTTTGATAAAGAGATAGATAAGATGTATTATGACGGGTTTAAAAAGGGTCGGGAATCAAATGTTAGCTGGTCAATGAAAAATAAAATGTAATTTAATATTTCTAAACAATAAATTCATTGTTTGTACCAAATATTGTAAGTGGGAACTATCAATGCAATGGCAAGACGTGTGGAATAAATATATTTTATGCTATTCTACATTCATTGTTTTTCATTGTCGTTCGGGAGGCAGCTTTTGTCAACTACCAGTTGCCTAACCTTCAACCGGTCGCCCCCACGGCGAAGCCAGTCCACGTCGCGATTTTCGATATCCTTTAGTCGCGTCACGGAATCTGCTTCGTACGACATGTGAAAAAGAAAATGAACAAATATTATGAATATAATTTTAATAAACGTCCGATGACGTTTTTACAGCGAATGACTTTACAAAATATTAAAACAAGATATTTATTTATACGTCAAATATATACGTACCGATAGTGTACTTACTCAAATGTTGGCGTCTCCTCGAAGATAACTGCCTGCGCTGTAGATAATTTTCTGTATAACCTAAAAAGCAAACATACGCTTTTAGAATACAAGGAACGTACATAAAATATACATATATCTACTTACCGAGGTATACATACTTGCGTGTATTTGTTTAAACACTTCCTCGTTTTTTTAAATTATTTTTTCACACTTTGCACTACACCCCAGTACGTGAGCCGGTGAGAATATAACAGTCATCCGTTAAGTGTCATCTTTCGAAAAACATTTGGATGCCTTTTCGCTATCAACCGCCAATTCCGTCAAATACGTCAAGAAGACAGCATATTACCGATGTCCCAAAGATATCATGAAAAAAACATCTTATGTGATTTTTCTTTAGGATATCCTTCGTACAACGTTTAATTACATACAATAGATAACAGCAGACAGATAACTTTTTGATTCCCGAAAACCGTAATCTATTGGATAATAACTTGTGATGCCTTTAAGACATCCGTTTTCACCGCCAAAAGATAGCATGAAAAAGATAACTGTACGACAACATTTAACGGGATGTCGAATAGTTATCTGACGGTAATGTCTTAAAGATAACCTGAAAACGGTAACTTATTGGCGTCAATTGGACATCGATGCTCCCTGGGTATAACTTACTTCGTCTAAAATTGGAAAGAACTCGAACTATTCAACTATTTCGATTACTTTACACCAACCAGTAGCGCGATTCTGTAACTCATTATATAGTCGCGTTACAGAATAGGCCTGCATGTAGCATGATTCTGTAATTCATTACAACTCGGTTACGATAGTTTTCGTTATCGATGAATAGTAACGGCCAATCGCATGCACGATCACAGAAGAAAGGGAGCCTCTTATTGGCTGTCGCTAGCTAACGATAACGCAAGTTGTCGTTACGAGTTATGGCCGCGGTAAGCCTATTCTGTAACTCGGTAGCGACACTTTTCGCTATCGTTAGCTAGCGACAGCCAATCGCATGCACGATTACAGAAGAAAGGGAGTCTCGTATTGGCTGTCGCTAGCTAAGGCCCGGTTCCACAACTCTCGGTTAACCGAGTTAACCGAAGTTTAAGGGCGACTGGACCGGTCAGAACCACGCTGAGCTGGTTGAACTCCGGTTAGCTCGGTTAACCGAGAGTTGTGGAAACGGGCCTAAGGATAACGAAAGTTGTTGTTACGAGTACAAAATAGGCCTACTGGTAGCAATTACCAAATAGTTATCCAAAAGTTGTCCAAATAGGTACCAAATGTCCGCGTGGAAGTTACCTATGCGTTATCATGTGTCCAACGGGTGTCTTTTTGGATGGTTGTTAACTTTAAGATAACTTTCGGGCGGATTTGGTACCCATATAGCCGATTTTTGAGCAACTTTTTAAAATCTGCTACTTGAGCACCTACAGAAGCTTTCAATTTTAACCACTAGAGGCGTGGCAGTCGATTTGAACCCGTGTCCTGCAAATAGATCGAAACTTTTACCGTCACTGCAAATATGTCCCGCGAGATGTCGCGACGATAGAAATTCAAAACCCACCGTCTCGTTTGCCCCTCGAATTCGATATTTCGGTGTGTTCGCGATCCTTGACACAAGAGGTTCGCTCTCGTCTGCTCGAGAGACCTCCGTTTTTTTGCCAAGCAAAAATGGCGACTCGTATGCTGAAAATCGGTAACGCGCTACGAACTTACTCCGACCGGACGAGCCTAATCAAGGTAAGCCGCGACATCGAGCATGCCTCCAACCTGACAACCACATTTTCCATCGCTCGAGACGACTTCGGTCCTCGAACTTTCGCACTCCCGTGAAGCAAACCCGCGGCCGTCGAACCTTCGCCAGTCGATATATCGCTTCGTTGTATTGTCGCTGCCTTACGTAACTTTTTCGTCGCAAAAAGTCAACGCGATTAATGCGTTTCGTGAATTAAAAGCACCTCTGTCTCTCTCTCTCTCTCTCTCTCTCTCTCTCTCTGGCTGTCTTGTCCTACTTTCGATGTGACGTTCTTTATTTCTCGCTCTTCGTTGATGCTGCTCCCGAGACGCGCATCAATCGAGCGATAAGTTTTCTCTAGGACTGAAGTTTTGGCCCAAAGCGCCGCTGTCTCGCGGGTTTACCAGCTCTGATCAAGACTGCGGCAAAGTTCTCAACGTTTCTAGTTTTTCCTTCGTCTGCCACCTTAGGCGCGAAAACAATGGGCGTCCACGGCGGCTTCTCTCAAAGAGACGCTGATCAATCAGCCACCCACGAGAGTCACTGCTCTGGACAGCGGCATGCGAGTTGCCAGCGAGGACAGCGGAGCCGCCACCGCCACTGTCGGACTATGGATCGATTCCGGAAGTCGGTACGAGACTGAGGCTAACAACGGCGTCGCCCATTTCATGGAACACATGGCTTTCAAGGTACTTATGCAACGCTTCAACGACATTAAACTCGGCTTCAGCTTTACAGCTTCATAAGCCACATTGCGCGGACAACTTTTTCAAGGACCACACAGTGCTCGGAAACTCTCTGAGGTGGTACTCCCTGTATGGTCGTATCCTATACTGTTATTTTTGACACAATGTCAAATTGCGACAAATTTGTTTCCCGCAAAATTGCATTTAAAATCTTTCGACAAATATGAACAATTTGTAGCATCCAATATAATAAGTATTATACTTAAGGGGAGATATGCATCTAGGAGCTGGAAAAAAGTCATTGTTGTGAATTTTTTCAAGGAAAACCATTTGAAATTTCGGATTGGAGTTTTAATTATCTAAAAGTATATACATTCAAAAATATGGTTAATTTTCTTTATTCAAAAATATCACAAATATACAAGGATATTGTATGATCCTTGGAGCGTCGTAAAAAAATCTGCGTGTACCCACCGGCGTTTTTTCAAAAATCGTCTGAAAAAAAAACCAAAAAGATTATTAAATTAGATACTATAATCTAGTACTTGTCATAGCCGATTTTGACAATATCGATTTATGACAAAATGGCGGACGTTTGAACATAAATAGTGATTTTTGGGCCAAAAATTAATTATTATTTTGCCTATAAAACAAAAACTAAGTAACGGAAAAAAAATCGTATGACAAGTACAGATAATGGTGTATAGAATAACCACAAAAAACCTCAAGGCAATCGGTTCATTGGTTTTTGAGAAATTTTGGGTACCGATTTGAAAAACGTGGTTTTGAGAAAAACTCGTTTGAAAATTTGGGAATGAATAAATCATGAAATTTGTCAACTTACATGGAATCATCGATGCCAGGCCCATAGTGTAGGTCCTCTACAGTCGACGGAATGTTCATAGCTTCTAAATCCTCGACCTTGACCATCCAAGTGTATATCTCTCCTCAAGGACTTGGGCCACAGTAACGGCTATAAAATCATGTGCGAAATTAACAATTTTTTTTCGTATGAAAAAGTGATTCATTCATAAAATTAATTACACATCTCTTTAGTATGAATATCAAGCTGTTAGAATTTTTTTTTATGTACAAAATGGCCGACTACTAATATTTTCTTTTGTTATCTTTTTTTTAGGCGCTCCGCGGCATGACATTTAGCATCCGCAATATTTGACCTAGAACAAAAAACAGAAGTTCTCGTCAATCTACATTAGAATACCTAGAGAAGTACGTACGGAAGTTAAAAAATATTGTTTGATTAAAAAGTTGTCGGTATTCGAACTTAGGAAATTAATTTCCAGTGAAAAATTTCGTTATAACTGCTCATAAACTGGTCATAAAGTGAAAAGTTTTCGATTAATCAGAAATTCCGTACGTACTTCTCTGCGAAATGTGATTAGGAACATAACTTTTACGTTTGAAGTAAATCGAGTGAAAATTGTTGAAGTTATTTGTCACGCCAATTGGAAAAAAGCTGTTTCGAGAAGTTTCGAGTAGTCGGCCATTTTGTCCACCGGAAAAAAAAAAAAATTCTAACAGCTTGATATTCATACTAAATAGATGTGTAATTAATTTTATGACTGAATCACTTTTTCATAAGAAAAAAATGGTTAAATTCGCACACGATTTTATACCCGTTACTGTGGCCTAAGGCTTTGAATAATCGTGGATTCACATTCTAGAAGGATCCACAAGGATTCAAGAATTTTTGGAGATTTTTAAAAGCTAATTAACATGTTCAAAACTGTGTGTCGACGTTTACGTCCCAGAGCGATCGTGAGAGCAGCGAAATTACAGTGCTAATAATAGGGTTAATAATATCGGATAGGATAGGATAACGATAAAAATCGTCATCGTGATGATGGTGATCATTGTACGTGAGGACAAAAGCCAGTTCTTTGAAAAAAAAGGGCTAATTTTTGGAATTTTAGCGAGTACATTGAAAGAAGTAAAGAATTTAATTTTGGAAACTGTATTCTACATAGTTTTTAGTGTACAAACAATTTTTTGGTAATTTTTCAATTGAAAATGTTAGCGCCAAAGTCCAAGACCGCTGAGTAACTCTCGTGCAAAGCATTCCGTGGCTGGAAATATTTCTCCTGTAGTTTTCAACCTAGAACGAAAACAGAAATTTTTAGAAAAGTACATTTGAAAAGCTATGGAACAGCGTACGGAAATCAGAGAATACCTTTTTTTAGAAAAGGTAGCGCAAATTTGAATGAAAACTTTCATTTTTGAGTAGAAAAAGCACATGAGTAATTGTGTATAAAAAAAACTTAATAATCAATTGCAAAATTCCTAACGCAGTTACATGGTCCAGATACGTTAAGAATTTCGACAGCATCGATGCATATTTAGCCGAATTCCGTTTTCGGCCAGTAAAAAAATCGTATCAAAGTTTGCATTGTTGGTATGCAGCGAAAATAATTATTTTCGTATTGCCCATCTAGGCTACGAAAAACGCTGAAATATTTTTGCGAATCCTTATAAAAAAATGTATAATCAACTGCCGCAAAACAAAAAGATTTGAGATAATAGAAATAAAAAAATGAGAAAAAGGAGATGAATTTTCGTTGCATTCCAACGATGCAAACTTCAACACCATTTAAAAAAACATTGTTTCGAGAAAAACGCGTTCAAAGTTTGAACCAACATGTAGTAATAGAAATTTTCGATTAACCTTTATTCTAAAATGCCAGCACCATAGGCCGTTCGAATTAACATTGTCCTCTTCGTCTTCTGTTCTCAAAAATTGAAAATCCACCAGTGGCTTCACCCGTTAATTTCGACCCCCGCAGGGCACAGCGAAACGTTCCCAGACCGACTTGGAGCTCGAGATCGAGAACATGGGCGCCCACTTGAACGCGTACACGAGTCGGGAGCAGACGGTCTTCTACGCCAAATGCCTGTCCCAGGACGTGCCCAAAGCGATCGAGATCCTGAGCGACATAATACAAAATTCGAAGCTGGGCGAGAGCGAGATCGAACGGGAGCGCGGTGTAATATTGCGCGAGATGCAAGAGGTCGAGACGAATCTTCAGGAGGTCGTTTTCGATCATTTGCACGCGACCGCTTATCAGGGTACTCCATTGGGCAGGACGATCCTCGGTCCCACCGAGAACATCAAGTCGATCTCGCGGAACGATCTCGTTGCCTACGTCAGGGAACACTACGGTCCGCCGAGGTGAGGGTCTTTCCACCCGATTCAGGGAGAAATTCGAAAAAAATGGCACTCTTCGAGTATCAACAATTCTTCGTGAAAAGTCACTCGAAAATTTGGCCGTAAATTATGAGATCTCAAGATTGAGTGGACGAATCGAAAAATAACCCGAACAAAATCGATAGGAAAAAATCACATTGCATTGGTCGAATGTCATTCGATGTTCGATTTGTTGCCGTGTTTTCGCGTAATGTCGAGACAAAGTCAAAAGGCTGCTAAATACAAATTTATTCATACTTTACTTATTTGTATTCACATGCATGCATACAAATACAATTGTATTCACAAATATTCTGAATATACAAATGAATTCATAGAAAAAATTGTGAATATTCACAAAAAATGTGAATATTAAAAAAAAAAATCATATCCAAATCTGTGAATACAAATGTATTCACAAAAAATTGTAAATATAAAAAAATTCACAAAATAAGTTGTGATTTGTTTTCGTATTTAAGACAAATTAAAATCAAATTCACAATGATCAGATTAAAATTTACACCAAAAGCGAGTTCTTACGTATTTTGAGAGGAAACATTACGTCGAGGCAAAGAAATATTTGCAACAAAATTTGTGAGTTTCGAATAATACATTATAAATATGAAAAAATTCACAAAACGAGTTGTGAATTTCCTCAAGTTGAAGAAAATTAAAATCGAATTCCCGACAATTATATTAAAATTTACACCACAAGTGAGTCCTTACGTATTTTGAGAGAAAACATTGTGTTGAACTCAACAAGTAAGAACTCACTTTTGGTGTGAATTTCAATCTAATCATTGTGAATTTGATTTTAATTTGTCTTAAATACGAAAAAATCCACAACTTATTTTGTGAATTTTTTTAAATTCACTAGATTTTTTGTAAATATTCACATTTTTTGTGAATATTCACAATTTTTTCTGTGAATTTATTCGTATGTTCAAAATATTTGTGAATACAATTGTACTGGTATTCGTATTTGCAATAAGTGAAATATGAATAAATTTGTATTTATATTCACATGAAAATCACGATGTGAATAAATTCGTGTTCGTATTTATAAATAGAATTACGCCCAACTCTGCACTGCAGACCACGGTCTTACATACAGGTCTGGAAACTCGTAGGGTGGGAAGTGAGTCAGATAATGAGGCAAACGGTCAGTTCTCGCTCTTGTCACCCGAAGCGCTGCTAGGTAGAAGTCAGCCAATAAAACGCAGGTCCGAACAGCTGTGCAAAGGCGCAGATTTTTCGAGATTAACATAGTCTACTCGGTTTAGCTACACTTTCTACAATTGCAATAGATACAGTAATAGAAAGTCCTCAGAAGGCGTAAGAAGTGTAGAAAAGTGTTGCCAAAACAAACAGACCCAATATTATTTGTAAGAGCGATATAAATGGAAAATGATCGAGTATTTTTCACTGCTGAACCCCCGGGCAGAATGAGAATTATTATTTCAGTAGACTGTATTTCCCGTATGTTCGAACTTCTGTAATATATTTATTTGGTCTTTCGGGATTTGAGTAGATGGGGTATGAACAAATTTGTGCGCCCCAGATGTTTTCTCTTATAATTCGTGTTTATTCTCAGTAGATTAAATTCCTTATTTGTTTCTACACCTTTTATTTTTATTTTTGCTTTTTTAACAAATTTTAATAAGAACCTAAAAATAAATATAATGGAAGAGGAATTAAAAAAAAGAAATGAACGCATTGTGTATGTTCAAAAGGCACCGTTTTTATTGATTTGTCAGTTCGGCGAGTTTGTTTTGTTACAAACATTTTTTGTGCCGTTTTTGGTTTTGTTGATAGAAGGATAAGGCCGGGCCCGCACTATGCTGTTCTACGGGAGCGTTTCAGGTAGTTTAGATTTCTAGAAACGTGTGAACACGTACTGGTTGTCAGGAGGTTATTTTTCCATTGCTGTATATCTATATCTACAAGACTACTTCTACTTGCCAGCGCTTCCAGTCGATAAATGATGAACTACGTTTTTGCCTCACTAACGATGACACTTTCCAACATGCAAAAACGCCGCAGTTTCCCGACCTGTATGTAAGACTATTGCAGACCTTTCCCATGGTAAGAAAGTGGTCACTCTCTTCCCCCAGCGTTGTCGCTGGCGTATAACTATATTGTGTGGCGCTGGTAGTCGAGTGCCCGGTTGACTATATACAGGGTGAGACACATAAAGTATTTCAGCGCAATAGCATTCAAACTATTGATCATATCCAAAAATGTTTCAGACAAACGTTTCAGTGTTCGAGAAGGCCGTCATACTGGACCACCCTATTTTTCCATCGGTGGAGGCGTTGAAGCTACGTCAAGGTCAACTCCACTTTTTTAAATGGAACGGTACATTTTTTTCAACCATCTTGTGGAGCACCTCAAGCCGCATAAAAAAACATTGGGGGTTCAAAGTTGTTCAAGGTCATTCAAGGTCACCTATTAAAATGAAATACAAAACTAAATATCTCGGATCACAACCAAATATTTTGAAGTGATCCGAGATACTTAGATTTGTATCGTCGATACTGACATTGAACGATTTGGACCCCCTAATGTTTTTTATGCGGCTTGAGGTGCTCCACAAGATGGTAGAAGAAAAACTGTACCATTGCATTAAAAAAATGTGGTGTTGGCCTTGATGTAGCTTCAGCGCCTCCACCGATTAAAAAATTGGTATGGCGGCCTCTCGAACACTGAAACTTTTGTCTGAAATATTTTTGGATATGATCAATAGTGTGAGTGCTATTGCTCTGTAACACTCGATGTGCTTCACCCTGTATATACAGGGTGGATCAATAATTATTAGCACCTTGGATATCTTCGAAACTATAAGGTTCACAGAAATATTTGCTGAAATGAAATTGCACAGTACAAAAGAGGAGCTTAAAACAAGTTCAACGACCTATAACATAAGGTCATTGAAGGTCATAGAAAGTACAGAAAGGCGATAACACTGACAGTTTCGGCAGTAAATAAGCATATCGACTTGCTCTTCAAACGGATACATTGTACTCGATTGACCGATTTATCGATACTAATCTTATCATGTTTATCTTATCCTGCAAACTTATTAAAGTGTCCTTGAAACAGTGTTTATTTTCAGTGAAGTGAACCGTAAGTATTATCACCTTTCTGTACTTTCTATGACCTTCAATGACCTTAAGTTATAGGTCGTTGAGCTCGTTTTAAGCTGCTCTTTCATGATACAGAAAAAAAAACATACCGATCCATTAAGAAAAATGGAGTTGACGTTCAAATGTCCGAAGTACTTCCACCTGCGAAAAAACTATCATCGCTATAGGATGGCCCATTTCGTACTGTGCCATTTCATTTCAGCAAATATTTCTGTAAACCTTACAGTTTCGAAGATATCCAAGGTGCTAATACTTATTGATTCCCCCCGTATATCGGTCGTAGAGCATATCGTTCGCATTGATTCGAATTTCGCCGTGTGCGGAGGTTATGTTATTAAAACATATTAACGTTATTCAGTGTACTAGGTGTGCTATTATAACTATTATTGGTATTAAATAACGCAATATGCCTGCGTGCGCTTGGAGCGAGCCGGGCACGTGACTGCCAGCGCCTCTAGCGGCGAGCGACATTTCGTGGTCCACTGAAACTGCTCTGTGTCAGGGGCCTGCTAAAAGCCCATCTTACTGTATAAAGAGTCGCGGCGTGTCGTCAGTTCGTCAGTGGCGTCGAGATCGCTGGCATTGTCAGCGACGTCGTTGGTTTTTTTTATTTTTATTTCTTACCGCCAAGACGCCGCCGCGTTGGTGCATTACCGTTCAACGAATAACCGTCTAATTCGGAAACTTTTTTTCCTACTCTTGCAATAAAAACAAGTTTCGTTGCCGTGCAGATTCGTTCTGGCGGGTGCCGGAGGTGTAGATCACGGGCAACTCGTCGAGCTCGCCGACAAGCACTTCGGCAAAATGAAGGGACCGATTTACGACGAGATTCCCGAACTGCCGAAGCCCTGCCGTTACACCGGCTCGGAGATGCGCGTTCGCGACGATTCCATGCCTCTGGCCCACGTGGCTATTGCTATCGAAGGTAACCCAATATTTCGCAATCGAAGTGGCAATTCGAACAATTGCCCAACTCTCTTTCGTACGGAATTGCAAAAGCCCCACAGCGTATTGCAAAACTTGCAAATTTAATTTCCATCCCTCTGTATGATGTTGAAGCATCCTTGGAAATTTTCAGGGAATGTAGCTAAAAGGCGATAGTAACGGATAAATATATTTTCGGATAATGCAATTTTTTGATCCACCTAGGTAAGCCCGTTAACGTTTTTGAAAATACGCTCCAATTCCGCAAGATTCAATGCTATGTTGCGTTGCAAAAATAAATTTCCCGAACATCGCCCTCGATATTACGATGAGAACGTTTTTTAGGAGCCGGCTGGACCGACGCGGACAACATCCCGCTCATGGTCGCGAACACGCTGATGGGTGCGTGGGATCGTAGCCAAGGCGGTGGCGTCAACAACGCGAGCTGCTTGGCCAAAGCGTCGGCCGAGTCGAATCTCTGCCATACTTATCAGAGCTTCAACACGTGCTACAAGGACACCGGGCTTTGGGGCATCTACTTCGTCTGCGATCCGATGCAGTGCGACGACATGGTTTGGAACATTCAAAAGGAATGGATGAGATTGTGCACGTCCGTCACCGAGAAGGAGATAGACCGGGCGAAAAATATCCTCAAAACGAATATGCTACTGCAACTCGATGGGACGACCGCCATTTGCGAGGATATCGGCCGTCAGATGCTCTGCTATAATCGCCGCATACCTCTTCACGAACTCGAAACGAGGATAGATGTGAGTCGACGCAGCCCTTTTGTTCCTTTACGATTAGTTTCCCAATCTATATTCGTTTCAAACAGGCCAAATCATTGCGATGGAAAATAATTTACGTCGAGAATACAAGTTCTGCTTCAAGAATCTTTCAGGGAAGATATACAGCTAGGAGCCGGAAAAAAGGTCATTTTCGTGAATTTTTTCAAGGACAACTATTTGAAATTTCGGATTGGGATTTTAATTATCTAAAAGTATATACATTCAAAAATATGTTTTATTTTCTTTATTTAAAAATATCAAAAATATACAGGGATATTGTATGATCCTTGGAGCGTCGTAAAAAAATCTACGTATGCGGTACCCAGTGGCGTTTCTTCAAAAATCATCTGAAAAAAAAAACCAAAAAGATTATTAAATTAGATACTATAATCTAGTACTTGTCATAGCCGATTTTGAAAATATCGATTTATGACAAAATGGCGGACGCTTGAACATAAATAGTGATTTTTGGGCGAGAAATTAGTTATTATTTTGCCTATAAAACAAACACTAAGTAACGGAAAAAAAAAATCCTATGACAAGTACTAGATAATGGTGTATAGAATAACCACAGAAAACCTCAAGGCAATCGGTTCATTGGTTTTCGAGAAATTTTGGGTACCGATTTGAAAAACGTGGTTTTGAGAAAAACGCGTTTGAAAATTTGGGAATGAATAAATCATGAAATTTGTCAACTTACATGGAATCATCGATACCAGGCCCATAGTGTAGGTCTTCTACGGTCGACGGAATGTTCATAGCTTCTAAATCCTCGACCTCGACCATCTAGGTGTATATCTCTCCTTAATAGAAATGGTAGAAATGAAGCCCTTTTTAGCCCTTGACTTCGTATTGAAGGGCTGAAAAACTCGACATGCATACATCTGAGGGCTAACTCCGGTCCTAAAAAATGTTTTTTTCAGCCGATGACATTTTATTTCGTTTTGTTTGCAGAGCGTAACCGCGAAGAACATCCACGAGGTCGGTATGAAGTACATATACGATCATTGTCCGGTAATCGCCGCGGTCGGCCCGATAGAAAATCTCACGGACTACAATGCTGCACGCGCCGGAATGTACCGGATAAGAGTTTAAGTGTAAGAACCAAAAATACGAGTCGCCAAAAAAAAAAAACAGAAAAAAATCACGACCGAGGTAAAAACGATAAAGTTGCTCATCGACGCCGACAACGTATCGACGTGGTTTGTCTTCGTCTGGCAGATTGCAATTTTACCACTGCACACAGTGAGACCGGAAAAAAACGAGAAACGCTAGTACGAGTGCGCATTGTCTCGCAGAATAAATCGTAGTTGAGAGTGCTCGCGATGTTGACGAGCTTTTTACAGAAAAAAAAGAGAGAATGCTGCGTCAATCTGAGCATAAGTAAACGGGAGATTCACCGAACGCAGAGCAATTTTGCTACGTGATTCGAACCGTCGCGCGCTAAGACGTAAGAATGTAAAATACCGGATGTACAATATAAATCGCCGTAAAAATAGTATTTTTTTTTCATTACCGATATTTTCTCCCTATCCAATCCTGCACTGAGAAAACAGTTTATTCGTAGTCAAGAAATACATTTAATTGGCACTTTTATTCAAATATTCAGAAACTGTTACAAAATCTGTTAGTCGTTAAGAAATATTCGTGTTCTCATGACAAAATTTTGTAGCCATATTTCTTTTAAAAGAATGATTTATTTAATCACTTTGATTTCTCTTAACTTAGTAGGTGTTTATGGTTATCGAATAACGAGTTGAAACTGTGATATGATAATGCAATTTAAAGGAGTAAAGATTTGTTCAAAATTAATATATTTAGATTTGGGGTCGTTAAGGGGCTATACCAGTATGAACGCTGAAAATTTGGGTGATTTTCGGGAATTTTTTGGAAGGAACGTACTCGATTAAATGTTTCGAAAAATTAAGGATATATTTGGCTGTATTTGACCTATATTACATAATCTTTTTCATAGAAAAATATTGAGATCCAAGCGACTTATGCGCTGCCTTCGGAGGCGCAAAAAAAAAGTTCCTCCACTGCTGACATGATTCCGGCCGATTGAGTAGCTGAAACCGAAAAAGGAAAAAATGTTAAACTGGCAGGTATTTCCTGTACAATGACGTAGGATTTTCGAAAAATATCAAAATCTAACAAAATGGCGTAGTTATGAAAAAAGTCTGTTTTCTTGCCTACAAAAAGGTCGTTTTTTTCAATGCCAAATCGTCAATTTTTATCCAATCAAAAATATCCTACGTCATTGTAGAGTAAATATATTCAAGAGTATTCAGTTCAAATTTCAAGTCAATCGGATAATTGCTTTTTGAGTTACAATGTCAGCAAATTTGAAAAATCTCATTTCGAGAAAAACGCCTTTAAAGATTTAACTATCGATTTTTGCGAGATAAAATGATATTGGTATAAATTATATAAATTATGATATTCTTGAAAGTAAAAACTGTCGAAAAAGGCAAAAAACGATTTTTTGAAAGTGTCACACTGGTATAGTCTCTTAACGTATAGTTGCTGCGACTGTCCTGTGTTCAATGCAAATGAACATATCACAGCAATTAACTGATGTTCATCCAAAACGACTATTTTGGCCGCATTTGAGCCAAGAGTCACACAGTTGACGCGACAACTTCTCTGTTTAGCGCAAATAAGGATTTATTCACTATTAATGAATCTGTATTTGAGATGTTGGCCCAGTAGTTCTTTGAGATAACAGTCGTACACTTATTACAAAATGAATATTTGGTAATCATTAAAAAAATCTTCGGTTGAATCAAATATAGCCCTGTTAATAGTTAGGAAATAACTTAAAAAATCGACGACTCGTCTCAAATAATGATTTGTTAATAGTTAACAAATCTGTACTTGAGATAAGCATCGTACATTTGGCAAGACCGTTTACTCTGTCGTACAAGCTCGTTCGTGCGCAGACGCGACGTAAATACGATCAAGGTACACTGGAGATTGTGCGCGACCGCACGTCCACTTACCTAGAGGATATCAGTTTGTAACCGTGAAAACGTGGATTTATTCTCTGCACCGCTGGCATCAATGAACGATTTGCTTGTTTTCCGGGACCTGCCAAACCTTTAGGGAACTTTCGAAAGTATATATAGAGAATATTAAATTATGCATTGGAGCAGGGGTGGCCAAGACGTCGACCGCGGGACCGGTCGACCGCCGATTTTCTATGAGAGTTCCTTGCTCTACGACGTATTGATGCTACCATCTTTGTTGTCCTCCGATTAACGAACTTGTTACTTGTAGAGGACAAATCGTTGTCCAACGATTTGTTCTTAACAAGTAGCATGGAACAACTCTCATTCTCTATGAGAGTTGTTCCTCGTACACTTGCCCACTAGCTCTATAGTGCTACATTGATTCAACTGCACATTCATCTGCCGACAATCAATCAATGACTGGCCAAATATTCATTTGGTAACCATACACGAATCTTGATTTGTGCGAATATAAAATATCGTTCACTCAACAATCCTTTACATCTGGTACAACTTTTCCACTGATCTCATTGAATAAACGTCTCAGTTATAGGAAACAAGTATTTATAGTATATTAATACGAAGCATGCGGTTAGACCAACTGTATATCTATTGGCTGTTAAGAACGGGTATTTTCCATTAAAGTAGGGTCAAAGTGAGAGCGGTGGCAACAGTGGATACACTAAACCTTTTCTTTTTTTGTCAGGAGTGGACATGTGTATTTGTGCGTTTTTTTCACATTAGAACCGCCCTCGGATACCAATAGGTTTGAACCTGTCTGTGAGTCGCTCCCGCGCAATTCGGTTGTGAGAGAGGATCTTATAATATTTTTCGTGTCAAACGTTAAAAAACCAGCGGCGTTTGTATTTTTTTTTTGCTTCTTTACCTATCGCAGTTATGTTCGGAGTCATTGTTCTCTCGCAATATACAGCTATATTGCGGTATTTGAGCGCTGTGTTTGTTAACCTAACAAAAATAGAAACTTGTCAGTACGCGCTTTAGAAAAAAAAGAGAGGATCGGTACACAGTGGCTCTATTTTTCGACGTACACAGAGGTAAGTCATAATATGAATATTTTCGCGTTGTGATTTAGATAGGTACTGGTACTACCTTATTAGGTAGGTACTCATTGTTGATTGATATTCAATAAATGATTGTGATTGATCTCATAATAAGCTGTCTTTTTTTCAATTAAGTTTTCAATAGGTACTGTACAATACTCCCCATTGTATAGAGAAAAGCACTCCGTTACCTACAAGTGTGCAGTGGATCAGGGTCACGTTCTTCAAATTTGGCTTGATTTTGAAATTTTGTTTGACTATGAAATTAGGCATGTTTCACTGTGTGACACCCCCAAGTACACAGTGGAGCAAATCCCATTTTTTTAATGGTTATTATCGCAATATCTATTGGGTTAGGCCGTTTGGTATCTTTTAAGGGGCGGGCAGGGGCGTGAAAAAAAAAACACTTTCTTGCGGATTTTTTTCATGTATATGGATAGAGTAAATTTATTGAAACTTTTTGTACGTTGTTAAGTGTCATTTCAAGAACATTCCGTGAAATTTGTACGCGAAAATATCCACAAACAAGCCGGTGCCGCGTTTTTCTCGACACCACTTTTTCAAAGACCGTGTTCACTGCCATTTGAAAACTACATGACCAATTTATTTCAAACTTGGTACACACTTTCTACATATAAAATACCTCCCCTTAACGGTTAGTTTGAGTTTTTTTTACGTTGAGGGGGTTTTCCACCCCCAAAATGGCGGAATTTTTCGTGAAAAATAGCATTTTTCACTTTACATGACCACCAAAAATTTAGAAAGGAAAAAAAAATTATCAAAGACCGTTGGGGGAGGATTTGATGATACTTTGACTAAATTTTAATGGTACTTGATTTCAGATAATTTCTAGCTGAGATACAGTGAACACGGCAAATCGTGTTTTTCCAAAGGCGTTCTTGGAAAAGCTTTGTCACCGGCTTGTTTGTGGATATTTTCGCGTACAAATTTCACGGAATGTTCTTGAAATGACACTTGACAATGTACAAAAGGTTTCAATAAATTTACTGTATCCATATAGATGAAAAAAATCGCAAAAAAGTGTTTTTTTTCCACGCTGAAACCCCTACCCTTCCCTTAACAAAATGGAGCCATTGAACACACCTCCCGTTTAGTCAAGGTTTCATGGAGATTGTGTGGAGGGTTAGGCAGCTATAGAGCTCTGAAAAAAATGAGCCACTGATCCCACTCTGACCCTACCCATTTCTTAACCATTAACAAATCTTGGTACATGGAAATATATTGTTTTCTCAGTGTGGAGGCCTGGCTACACATTTGGGTGTGCACGGTATTCATCGCGATCGGACAATCGGAGGGGACCTTCCGCTTTATAAGATGCACAACCGAAAAAATCGCAATATTCTTTTTCACGATCTGTTTTTTTAAGCTTTAATAATATCAATCTATACAATGATCAATCAGCGCGTTGACAAACTTAATTGTAACGTTGACTAGAATACAAAACGTTTTGTTTACCTTAAAGTCCGAAGTTACGAAAACGATCACTAGAGCGTTGTGAAAAAATTCTGGACGATGCAACGTACAGTCATGTATATAATATCATCATCGAAGCGTTACAAAATATTATGCGCTATCTTTGCTGTCGCGTTAAGGGGTTAGGCTGCTAGAAATGTGAAAAAAAATCGTTCGTCGCTTGAGGCAACTCATATTGAAGAGGAAGATCCAACATGTGGTGCAGCAATCGCAGATTGAAGGTAAACTCATGATTGCAACGATAGAACTGCTAGTCAAACTTTAAACGCGTTTTTCTCGAAACTATGTTTTTCAAAACGGTGTACACGATTTCTCGACATCTGATGAACGGATTTACTTGAAATTTGCTATGTTTATTCGGTGAAATAGTAGTTTAGTCTTGACCGACGTTTTTCTTAACATTTTTTTCTTCATTAGGTATAAAAAATAATGCCATTTTCCCTCGAAAAAACGAACAAAAATCAGCATTTCTTTTTTTGATGATCGAAACACGATAATTTAAAAAAAACTCGGTCAAGTCTTCGCCAATATTATCTTGAGAAAAAAATACTGTTTTTTGTTTCGGATCAACCGGGTGGCCAAAATCAAGGACATCGTTGAGCCCCTCACGTTCAAAGCTCCTGCACGAGGGCCAACTTTTTTTACTTCTGTAAATATAAATATTTTTTTATGAAACTTCTTACACAACTTTGTTGATGTACATAAAAATAATTGTCCAAACGATTTTTCAATCATTTTATTCCTTCAAAATTAATCTTTTTTAAGGTGGAAGATTTTAAGGGAGCTGAGTTTCATGATTTTTTTTTAAAGAAAGATTTATTCACGATTTTTGAGATTTAGGGTGTTTTGTTACTACTTTTGCCCGTAACATGGTATTATTTTTAATCTTCGAGAATGGCGGAGGTATGGCAGGATCTTCTAAACTGCATTTTCAAAACTGACGTGACATATAACTAAAAACCGAATCAACTGATTTTGATGAAATATGGTAGAAATCTTTCTAACCTTATTGTCTAAAATAGAGGTTCCCAAACTGGGCGTCGCGACGCTGTCCGAAAGATTTCGGAACGCAGACCGAAAAAATTCGGGAATCCCTTGTCTAAAGCATGATGCTAAATGTTTTTGAAAATTCCAAAACAAAAGTATTTTTTTATTGCAAAATGTAGCCATTTTTTTTCGAACAATTCAATCTTTTTGTTTCAGAGCGTACCATTTTAACGACTTTAAACATTTCTCCATTGAAAGAAAAATCTTCGATGGTTTTTTTCAGATTAATCCCACCGACACTACGTGTCACGCCGTCTAAAAACATCCGCCGCAACCCGTTTAGAAGACCGTGTCATACCTCCGCCATTTTTCAAGATTGATATAAAAAAAATACCACGTAACTGCCAAAAGTAGTAATAAAACATACCCCAAGTCCCAATAATGGTGAAAAAATCTTTCCTTTTAACCCTTTAACGGCCACGCCTATTTCCGGATGGCTCAAAATCATTTCCTCTGGTAGTATAGCTAAAAAGGGTTAAATATAAATATCCAACTATAATTTTGTCGATAAGGGCCTGGGAAGTAGTATTTACGGACTGTAGCAAATTTGCTACTAACATTTTCACCCGCTCGGTTCAAACTATTATTCTAATTCAATACAAAATCTTCAAAGCCTAGTTCGTCCAGTCAAGCTTCCTTTACACAATTGTATCAAAAAATATTTTAAGAATGTCCATTTACTTACTTTTTTGAACAAAAAAGGGCAGCAGATCAAATGCTGGGGCAAGCGCCGTAAATTTTCACAACATTGTTGCCATATTAACATAATTCATATTTTTGAATTTCAAGGTATATCGGCATTTGTAGCTGTATCTAGCATAGGTTGATGGAATTGTGAAGTAGCTTGTCCTTCCGCTTTTACCGACGGGGTCAAAGTGAACGTAGCAAATTTGCTACGATGGCAGTTAAAGGGTTAAAAAAAATCATGAAAATCAATTTTTCCTTGCCTAAAGGTATGCCTTTCCCCCTCGAATAACACTGATTTTTTTATCGTCACAGTAGCCTAAGCCCATGAATCGATTATGGCGAATGGCTGAAAACAAATTTCGTTCATTCGCTCGCTTCCGCCCTTATCGTTGCCGCAACGATCGCGGCTCCGGTAATTCTCATTTGCAGTGGGGCTGAAGTTTGCGTCGTTGGAACGCAACGAAACTTCTTATTATTTTCTGATTTTCATTATTATCCAAAATCATATTTGGCAGGTTTGTTGTAAATTGGTAAATAAGCATCCTAAGAAATGTTTTCGTGATTTTCGTAGCGTCAATCTGCCATAGGAAATTTTCGAAACAAAACAAAAATCATTTTCGTTGAATTCCAACGATGCAAACTTCAACTTCATCATTTGCAAGATCATCACGCATATCCAGCTATAGGTAATTCGTCATATCGAAAAGCTACCGACGGTAGTTTCGTTTGAGCGTATGAGACAAGCAACGCGTATTATCGCAATACCCGATCAACATTGTGAAGTACTTGTGCCATAATCAACAGTTTTTCTTTGGAGAGCTCCTCGTGGACGAGGCAATTATCTCGAATTGTTGGCGGCGTTTGGCGTCTGAGAGTTCGAGGGTGACGAATCTTTGCAAACCTTCGACGTCATCTCGGACAAAGGTTCCAATTCCTTCGAGTTAATCAGATCGAATTCCGTCACGAAGTAGTAAAAATGCTTGTAGCAAGTGTTGACGTGAGCTTCCTGAAAGTTTCGTTCGAAAATCGAGACTTTACCTTGAGATACTCCACGACCAGTGGGTCTCGCTCGAAACGTTAATTCGTACTCACAGCTCCTATAGCGACGATACGGTCGAAGTGATGTATGTAGACGTGTACGAAAACACGAAACAGTCTCGTCAATATTTTCCTGCACAACGGTACAAAAGTCTTTGGGAACGGCACGTCTGAAAGATCAATCGTTTTCGTTAAGGGGCTACCTAGACGGGTGTAAAATTGCATTTTCCAAAAATATTTTCATTCTATAGTACAGAGTTGCGCGTAATTCTATTTATAAATACGAATACGAATTTATTCACATCGTTATTTTCATGTGAATATAAATACAAATTTATTCATGCTTCACTTATTTGTATTCACATGCATGTATACAAATACAATTGTATTCACAAATATGCTGAACATACAAATAAATTCACAGAAAAATTTTTGAATATTCGCAAAAAATGTGAATATTTATAAAAAATCCTGTGAATTAAAAAAAAATCACATTAAAATCTGCGAATGCAAATGTATTCACGAAAAATTGTAAATACAAAAAAATTCACAAAATAAGTTGTGAATTTTTTCGTATTTAAGAAAATTCAAAATCAAATTCACAATGACTAGATTAAAATGTACATCAAAAGTGAGTTCTTACGTGTTTTGAGAGAAAACATTGCGTCGATGCAAAGAAATTTTTGCAAAAAAAGTTGTGAGTTTCAAATATTACAATAGCGGGCATCCATTAATTACGTGAGGTGATTTTGGCGATTTTTCGACCCCCCCTCTCCCCCTGGTGAGATGTCGTGAGATTATGCTCGACCCCCTCCCCCCACCCCTAATCTCACGTGAGATTTTTCAAAATGCATACGTTCACGGAAAATCGATGTTTCACCCACTTCCCGACTACTTAGAGCTCTGAAATTTTGCAAACATGCATTTAAAAGCTGCCAATACTTGAGTCAACAGCACAGATTCATAGCCGACTGTGTTTGTATGTGAAGAGTTTATTTGCAGCAATTAGTCGTAAGTTCAATCCCAATTACAGTCTTTGTTATTTTTTACAAGCATTCCATGTTCATAACGTACAAACTCGTAAACTAGTGAACGACTAGTAACAACTAGTAAAATCAATTCACGATTAAAAAGTAGAAAATAATTTACAAGTAAAAATATATATTTAAAAAAAACAAGCTTTAATGTACTAAAAAGTAGAAAATAATTTTTTTAACCAAATCACCTATATGTGACTATAAATAAAAGTTTTGGGGGGTTCAAAATTTCGACATATAATCTTTAAGGGGCTATACCAGTGTGACACTTACAAAAAATCGTTTTTTTCGCATTTTTCGACAGTTTATACTTTCAAGAATATCATTATCATTTATATAATTTATATCAATATCATTTATCTTGCAAAAATCGATAGTTAAATCTTTAAACGCGTTTTTCTCGAAATGGGATTTTTCAAATTTGTAACTCAAAGAGCAATTATCCGATTGACTTGAAATTTGAACTGAGTACTCTTGTCAATGATGGTCAACGACTCGAATTTATTGTTAACTCGAATAACCCGCTTGGTTTTTAGATTTCCGATGTACCGATTAAGCTGGACCTTCCACCGCCAATGGTCGCGAAAAAAATTTCATCTGGCGGCGGCCATGTTTTTGTAATTTTTCTGTATTTTCGGTGAATTTTTTTAAGGCTCTCAATTCATGTACCTTCGTGTTGAGAAAAAATGCGTTTCTTTTTCACCAACGGTTTCGTAGAAATAAAAATCGGAAATTGGCCATTTTTTTTGGGCCTTCAGGTAGATGTAGTCCCTTAAGGGGAGACATACACCTAGATGGTCGAAAAAATCGATTTAGAAGCTATGAACATTCCATCGACCGTAGAAGACCTACACTATGGGCCCGGTCTCGATGATTCCGTTTAAGTTGACAAATTGCATGATTTATTCGTTCCCAAATTTTCTAACGCGTTTTTCTGAGAACCACGTTTTTCAAATCGGTACCTAAAATTTCTCGAAAACCAATGAACCGATTGCCTTGAGGTTTTTTGTGGTTATTGTATACACCATTATCTAGTACTCGTCATAGGATTTTTCACTATTTATGTTCAAACGTCCGCCATCTTGTCATAAATCGATATTTTCGAAATCGGCTATGACAAGTACTAGATTAATCTAATTTAATAATCTTTTTGGTTTTTTTTTTCAGATGATTTTTGAAGAAACGCCAGCGGGTACCGTATACGCAGATTTTTTTACGACGCTCCAAGGATCATACAATAACCTTGTATATTTTTGATATTTTTAAATAAAGAACATTAAACATATTTACGAATGTATATACTTTTAGATAATAAAACCCCAATGCAAAATTTCAGTTTTCCTTGAAAAAATTCACAAAAATGACCTTGAGATCCGGCTCCTAGGTGTATATCTCCCCTTAACTTAACTTTTTGCGATAAATGTCATTGGGGTGAAGAAAGTTGTTAAAAAAAATGGAGGCTGACCTGTAGAAACGGGAAAAACATTCTCGTTGTTGATCTGCGCCTCGATCCAATCCATGAGGAGACTGACGTACTGCGGAGCCGGCAGTGCGGCAGGTTTTTTGTACTTTTCGCCGTCCGCCCAGAGGTACTCGAAGCGAGCGCCGCCGCTCATAGTCGGACAGGAGGCCGAGTCGCAGTACTCGGAGATGGTGCCGTATATGAGGTTTATTCTGTTGAAGAAGTCCACCACTGAGGGACAAAAGCGCAATGAAGATTCGACGCGTCTTTCAATGTCTACAAATCGACCGAGAGAGCACCGTACCATGGACGGCGGTCCAATCGTTGAGGTCCTCTCCGGGCGGCAGCTTAACGACTGTTCTCAGATTTATTCCGGAATTCAAGGAAGCTTGCGCGTGTTTGTACAGCGAGTAACGGAGGGTCCCGTGAGTGAACTTTTTCTTTGGCCTGAAAGTCTGGAAAATTTATTATAATTATTCGTAACAATTGTTTATTATTAGGAAATTATTTGAATTAGCGTCAAGGTCGCACGAAAGTGTACAAAAAAATTTAACCGCTACGGTTAGAGAAGTTTCAAAGAAAAAGTATACGAAAAATATTCAAATTTTTTTTTTCGTGATTCTTTAGACAAGTAACGTTTCCGAAAAATTTCACAAAAATTTGGGTCGAACCCAAACAAACCCAAGCAAACTCATTTTACGGAAGTCACTTGTCTTTTCCGAAAAATGAGTTTGTTTGAGTTCAACCCAACAAACCCAAACTCATTTTTTCGGAAAAGTCACTTATCTAAAAAAATACCAAATTTTTTTTCGATATTCATTTTACACACGAAAAACGTCGGGCGAAAACATTTCGCGATCAGTCTCGAAGTTAAACACTCGCGGGGAGAACATTCCGGCGTGTAATTTGAAAACAAAAGCTAGCGTACCTTTCCTTTTTGGAAGAAATCGACGAATCCGCTGAGCGATGCCATTTTCAAAAATAATTTCACGTTCGTGCGATCGTGTTTATACTTTTGTGGACGTGGATTGATATTTCGTGGTTAGGAAACGATTTCGGTCTCTCCGCAGTCGCGACCGTGCGGTGGTTGCTTACGATCTATGTATGTATATATACAGTGGAAATGTAAAAGCGTCGTTTTTATCTGCCGCGAACGGGAAGTCGCCGATTAAATGTTTTAACTACCGATTGTGTGCTCGGCCGCATCCGAGGGGCATAGTGCCTTCACTTTGTGATTTATCGTTAGTCATTGCCGCATCTAACGCTCGACTTCTCGTCGATCAATAGGAAACCACGAGCGATGTAGTTTGTTTCAACAGGTTTCGCGTGATTTCTTTGCACTCGCTGTGTGATTGACCTCAATGACCGTTGTATCGACGAATTTTCGTATCATGCGAAAATTAAAAGAAAAATGTTTGCAACCGTGATAACGTTGTTCGATCGCACGATTCAAATTCATTAGGAACTTGAAGTTTCGCAGAAGCACGGAGCAAGCGAAGTCGTGCAGAAAGAATCGATGCTTTTGTCATTAGGGATTTATTTTGATTTTTTCATGCTGAGAAGTATTTTGCGTTGGAAAAAAGATGCAATGAATATTAAAGGTAGAAACTTTAGGCGAATAGATGATAATGAGTATTTTGTATATTGATTGATTGATTGATATGATTTATTATGCCCCAGTGTTATTTTCGGGCAAATAAATATCGGTTCCCTAGTGCAATTTTTTCTCCAAATTTTTCATAATTTCTCATATTTTAGTCATATTTGAGATTTTCGGAGAAAAAATGATTTAAAACAGATTCAAGTACTGGTCTATTTCCCAAAAACACATTTTTTTTTACTGAAAATTCATGATTTCCCATTTTTTTCCCGGAAATTTCTCTTTTTCCTATCACCTGAGTGAACGGCTGCGGAGATATTCGGAGAAAAGTCGAAGATGAAAAGAAATGAGATTTTCGTAAAAAAAACTCATCATTATTTTTTTTTCCGGAAATTTCCCTTCTTCCTATGACCTGAGTGAACGGCTGCGGAGATATTCGGAGAAAATTTAAAGATGAAAAAAATGAGATTTTCGAAAAAAAACTTGTTATTATTTCAACTTGTTATTTTACTTCATATTTGTTATTTTACTCCAAAACTTGTTATTTTATTTCATATAATTTCCGAGATTTTCCCGTGATCGTAATCAAAATGATGAAATATTCAGAAACATTCGGAAAAATTCGACAAAATTCGGAGAAACTCGGATGTTTGCGTAAAAATAATTGTCCGCAAAACTCCGAATTCTTTATATTTGTTCCGATTCAAAGAAAAATTCGGAAAAATTTTCCGGAAAAAAATTTGCACTAGAGTTGCTCAAGGTCAATATAACCTCACAAACTTTCCAACCCAGTTTTCTCATAGATGGTTAAGTTTTTTCAGGAAAACGAAACATCAGGCTCTGAAGAATTTCCTGACGCAGAACTTGACGATCTTCTTTTGCTCTAAATATTAGTCATCCTTGAGAAATCTCTGTTCGAACTTTTAGCTATCTCTCTCGCACTCGTATGTCACGTGGTACACCTTGTAAGTCGCCTTAGAGGGCTAAATCTACCTGAAGGCACGAAAAAAATGGCCAGATTCGAATTTTTTTCTTCTGGGTAAGGGTTCGTAAAAAAACGCATTTTTTTAAACACAAAGGTACATATTTTGAGAGCCTTGAAAAAAATTACCAGAAAATACAGAAAAACAACAAAAACATGGCCGCCGGCAGATGATGACATTTTTCGCGACGTTTCGCGGTGGACACTCTTTAGCTTAGACGGTCCATCTAAAATCTAAAAACCAAACGCGTTATTCAAGTTAATAATAAATGCGAGTCGTTGACGATCGTCGATTTATAAAATCATTTTTTCAACGACGTGGCGATGAATTGAAACTCGAGCATACAAAATCTATGAAAAAAGTCGTCACTTTTACGTAACTATGAAAAAACGAAGGTCGATTTTTGAAAAGTCAGATCGTCAACGACCTTCAACAGTTTCTCATCGTATCTCCTGCACATTTGGAAACCATCCAGCAAGTGGTTCTCGAGATACCATGTCCACCAACTTTGAAAACAGTGTTTCGAGAGAAACGCGTTAAAAGTTTGGAGTATGGTGCTGCCACCGCTCGCCTGGCCGACTGTTAGAAACCGTAGCTCATTCAATTTTAGAAATATTTCAATCGCATTTTCAGGGAATATAGCTAAAGGGTGATACTATCGTATAAAAATATTTTTGGAAAATGCAACTTTTCTACTCATCTAGGTTGATGTAGCCCGTTGAGGGGATCCCTTTATAACGCAAGAGGAAGCTTACGGCTGAAAATGAACTTCAGGACGAAGCTGAGGGACTACTTTATAGTCCCGGAATCACAGATTAATCGCGCGTTTTCCTGAAAACCGCTTTTTCGTAAACCTCGTACAAGATAACTAAAAAACTATCTGATCAATCATTTTGAAATTCTGCACACTTATATATAACATAATAACCATCTATGTGAACCTAATTTCCTTGGAAAATTATTTTTTTAAACGACTTTACTATCAGCAAATACTATAGTAAAAATTTCGTGAAAAATAGAACATTTTGCAAACACGTATCATATTTCGAATTCCCACTTTTTAGTTTATTTTTTAGGTTCACGTAGAGCGTGTGGGTCTTAGAAATGTAGAACTTTTTCGGTAGTGAATGTAGAACGGTAAATGTAGAACTGATGTTTCGGATCTATGCACCAGACGCTAGGTTTTACGCTGTGGAACAACTCAGGCGGAAACCGTCTCTGAAGCGCCATACAGCCGCCATTTTTAAATATTCACAAATATATTTTTTGTTGTTGTAAAATCAAAAGATGTAAAAATATTTACATAAAATTCCCAGTATGTAGGATGAATAGTTCCGACACAAAAAAATCTAGTAAATTCCCCTATTTTCGGCTGCCTAGAGGGATCTCCCCCCTTGAGGCAATGCAAGGATCGCACCTCGTCGTAACATTTTTATCGAACGAGCGTGCTCTAAGGTCCCAAGCTGCAACCCGCTCAGTCGATAACATCGTGCTACCAAACGATTTCCTGTACTCCTGGTTTATTTTGGAAAAAAGAAAAGAACCATTCTCTACAGCTACTAATTTTAGGTCTTTTTTTTCGCGGAGGGCCGTATTTTGTAAGGGCATCAGGAGGGCCCTTCTGAATCATTGGTAAATTACAGTGCTGCTTAATAAAGATAAGTCACAATCAATTATTATACCCAACGATAAACTGGAATAAAACATTTTGCGCAAATTTTGATTTAGACATTTTTACATTTTATCTGGAAGGTCGCGGCTACGAAAATTCTTCTGCTAGTCACATTTTCTAAGTTTTGTCATTAATATTTCATTTAAGGGGTCTTCTCACTTTAGACGCTAAAAAAAGCTGTTTATATTATAGACATTAATATAAACGTTCACTTATCCATAAATACCATTTCGAAATACATTTTTTTATTTTATTTATTTAAGACACTATTAATGGACGAAAATGGTAGTTAAAAAAATGTCCTAAAAAATAGTAGGACTGCGCTGTTGATGAAATCTCGGCGATGGATCATCCGAAGCAAAAAAATCGAACGGTTTTGGATTCAGTATGTTAATGGCTATAACGCATATCATACGATTTTTGACATATGCAAAAATAACAAAATGGCGGACATTTTTCGAAAAAAAAACAATAAAACGTTTTTTCACCGTTTTTGAAAGAAAAAAAAGTAAAGATCAAAATTTAAATTTTTTCAGTTGGCCGGAAACATAACTCAGACAATTTTCAACCGATTCACTTGAAATGTTGAATATATCTTGAAAAATACATTGTTTATGGAAGTACGTAGGATTTTTTTTATATTGCATAGTTCATTTGTTATTAACAATTATCTGACGAAATTTTACACTTTCCAAAAATTTGCCTCAAAAATCGTCGGATAATTTTTAATAACAAATGAATTATGCAATATAAAAAAAATCCTACGTACTTCCATACACAATGTATTTTTCAAGATATATTCAACATTTCAAGTGAATCGGTTGAAAATTGTCTGAGTTATGTTTCCGGCCAACTTAAAAAACGCAGTTTCGAGATAAACGCTGCACAGTCGCCATTTTGAAATTAATAGCTTCAAAAAAATTATGGTATACAGTCACCGATATGTACGATAAACACCCTTTTTTGTAATCTCGATTTATTTCGTAGTTTTTCTGAAAAACAATCCCCAAAAAGCTTATTTTTTCGGCCTCTAGAGTGGCCTAAGGCCTTAATGGACGACCCCACGTATAAATTATACGTTTTTATATATTACATATATATTTACTTAAAGTAAACAATATAAATTGTTCGTTCTGAAATAGCTTATTAAAATGGTTTTAGTATTTTACTTGCTTCTTTTTGTCTAAAGAAAAACGAGAGCAGAAGGGTGGGGTGGGGGTCGGGCTCCATGTCACGTAATTTTCAGGAGCGGCAGGGGGGGGGGCACCGGCACCCGTCACGAAACGTCACAAAGGGGGGGGGGGGGGGGGGGGGTCGAATATTGATAAAATTTGCGTCACGTGTCTTATGAATGGCCCCAAACCTATCAAAAAAATTAATGAAAATAGCCTTCTTTAGCGTCTCAAGTCGTTGAAAAAGTCTTTTTGAATTATTTTTTATAGCACGTTAATGTTTTTTTTAAATACATTTTTTTCAAATCTGAGAAAAGTTATAATTTCACGATTTTTTCAGCAATTTCTTACTTCACCCAGAAGAAAACATATGACAATTAAAAATTTTATTGGTTTTTTTGTTTCAGTCAAGAATTACGAGCTGCATCTTTCCCACCGATTGGGGACTGCAGTGGAAGACGCACATGGAATAGGCTGATAAATTTGCAGTCATTTATTGTTTCATGTTGAATTTTTTTTAACACATTTCAAATATACATGAAAAGATATCTCAATGTTTACCGAGCTCACTTGTTTTTCCCCCTTCTAAAAAAATTCGCGAAAAAACGCTTTTTTGGACCTTCTAATTCAGGGTCCCGCCTTAAGGGGTTAGGCCACAGTAACGGGTATAAAATCATGTGCGAATTGAACAATTTTTTTCGGATGAAAAAGTGATTCACTCATAAAATTAATTACACATCTATTTAGTATGAATATCAAGCTGTTAGCATTTTTTTTCTTTCGATTTACAAAATGGCTGACTACTAATATTTTCTTTTGTTATCTTTTTTTAGGCGCTCCGCGGCGTGACATTTAGCATCCACAATTTTTGACCTAGAACAAAAAACAAAAATCCTCGTCAATCCACATTAGAATACCAAGAGAAGTACGTACGGAATTTAAAAAATATTTTTTTATTCAAAAGTTGTAGGTATTTGAACTTAAAAAATGAATTTTCAGTGAAAAATTTCGTTATATCTGCTGATAAACTGCTTATAAAATGAAAAGTTTTCGATTAATCAGAAATTCCGTACGTACTTTTCTGCGAAATGCAATTAGGCGCATAACTTTTAAATTTGAAGTAAATCGAGTGAAAATTGTTGAAGTTATTTGTCACGCCAATTGGAAAAAAGCTGTTTCGAGAAGTTTCGAGTAGTCGGCCATTTTGTACATCGAAAAAAAAGTATATATATTTTCTAACAGCTTGATATTCATACTAAATAGATGTGTAATTAATTTTATGAGTGAATCTCTTTTTCATACGAAAAAAAAATTGTTAAATTCGCACATGATTTTGTACCCGTTACTGTGGCCTAACCCCTTAAGTTCCCTTTTATCTTATTCTTCCAACAACCGTTCAGAAAAAGCCTCGACCTCGAATTTCCAGTCCTTTGTACCGCCGCTCGGACGACGCGCTCAAATAATTATAAACAATAACATAAATACCCCACCAACAATAAACAATTCCACCGGAAGTTGCCTTACAAAACCTAATAACCGTATCAAAAAACCCTACTACCCTCGGTCTTACATACAGGTCTGACAACGGCGGTAGTGGGGGTAGGCACCCTTAGCGGTTTAGTTTTTTATTCCGATTTCTGCCGCTTGGTGCGTGACGGCAACGGGAAGTAGTGGTGCGACGAAGAGAGAAATAGCTCTTCTGTCCTTTTCCCTCCTGAACGCAACGCATGCGCCGTTTGCCCTGACTTAATTTACCATACTGTCGTGTAAACTGCATAATATACGAAACCAATGAAAAAAAATGTGTTGATTAAAAAAAAGATGACTACTTACGTCTAAAAAAAACTGAAAACTTTTTGAATACATTAATTCGTACCAGCACATACTACGACCATTTACATCCTGTTCTCTCCAATGTCTTACAATACATCGTTCTTCGAAATGTTTTTCGCACACGTACCAAGACTTTTTCAGTCCCGGAATAGCATCGAGCCATTTTTTGTATCGTTCGACGTTTCTGGGCACGCGAAACACGGAGCATTTCTGCTTACAATTTTTGTACCCCGTTTTACAAATGCGAACCGCGCAACCCTTAGCCATTTCGCATTTTTTTCGCAAACACTACCAAAAAAATTCACACTTATGCGTAAAAACACGATAAAAAATGTATCACGGTAAATCGCGTAGAACCTGCTCGTATATGGTCGCAAATAAAGGTTATTTCGACAATCGCGCCACAAAAACATACGTAAACACCTTGGTCCCATTCGTCGGTGAGAGGTAAGGGGGAAACTACTTTCTCTTGCTAGTAGCGACGCGTAGCGGCGCCTAGTGAATCGAAAAGTGAAGCCGATAAGCGTGCCTACCCCCACCACGAAAATTTAACTTCGTTGCAAGGCCTGTGTGCAAGACCGTGCTCCCGCGCCAACATTTCAAAAAAACTTTTTCCTTACCGACCCAGAGTCCCTCGCAGAGTCTCCCCGTCCCCCCGCGTTGCCTGATCGGCGTCCCATTCGCGCCCACACCACCGTTCAAATACGGACATATTGATTTTTTTGTTTGCGTTGAAAATGTGTAGGCGTACGCGCGCGATGCCAATGTCAAGAAGACTAGAGCAAGGAGTACGAACGCTTTTGGCGATCACGATCCAAAAGCGTCCACGGAAATCTAGTTATTAGTGGTTGGAGGTTTCACCGCGTGCGTCGCTGCTCATCACCGAACCGAAATGAACTGAGCGACAAAAACGCATATCCGCCATCCAGGGAGGCTAGAGTGGGAGGAGTCCGATCTTTTATGGAGAGACTTGAAAAAAGTAGCTACAAAAATGTGGTCAAACTGGGATGGCGCCACTATTGCTACGACCTCGAGAAGTGAGCTGCGTGTGACAGAGACGGAACAAGTAAATAATGAGAAGTGAGCTGTGCATAAGGCAGCATGATACTTCAGAAGTAGGCTGCGTGCGAGAGAGATGCAAAGTGATATATAGCCAGATCGCGCACAAAAGTTACCCCCACTCTAGCCTCTTACGCGCCCATCACACAATCATAGTAGCGCGTGTCCGTGAGCGAGCGACGCTCGGACATCTTCGGAAAGAGCCGAGCGCGCCGAAGTTTCCCGACCGCGCCTTCGGCAGCTACACCAATCCATGGACGCTGAGCACGTTCATGTGCGACCAAGCCGAAACGAAGGGTTCGAGGGAAAAAGCAATCTGAGCACGACTCGCGCGTGACGTCACCCGACGGAACGCGCGAGGCTTTTAGATGATTTCAATGCTTATTTCGCTCTTGATTGTCTGCGTTATCAATGTATACGAAAAAATGTATCGCGCACCCTGACCGCTTATTTTTTTAGTTTATACATTAATTTAAATATAATTATGAATCCAAATAACAACTTATTTATCTTCTAAAAAATTGTTTACGCTTTACTCACACCCGTCCTTATGCCAAAAAAATTATAATTCATAAAAGTAAGCGGAAATATATTTATATTCGTATTATTATATTAATTCTCATACTTTCATCAAGCGATAAAGCATTATCCCCAAATACAAGCCAATCATCCATCCGGCCGCGAATCGTAACTTACGAGAATGAATATAATAATACGACTATAAATATATTTCCGCTTACTTTTATGAATTACAATTTATTTGGCATAGGGACGGGTGTGAGTAAAGCGCAAACAATTTTTTAGAAGATAAATAAGTTGTAATTTATATTTATTATTACGTTTAAATTAACGTACAAACTAATCAAATAAGCGGTCGGAGTGCGCGATACATTTTTCGACACTAAAAGATAACTAATTAAAATAATAATGATAACTAATTTAACAAGAATTAATAGTGATAATAATTTTTAAAAAAGCACTGAGGGCGGGGAACGATTCTGCGGACCGAAGCCAGGAACGCTACCAGGGACCATCCCATTGCTTGTAGAATATGCACTTTCTGGTACTGACGATTCGCGGCCGGATGGTTGATTGGCTTGTTTTTGGGGATAATGCTTTATCGCTTGATGAAAGTATGAGAATTAATATAATAATACGAATATAAATATATTTCCGCTTACTTTTATTAATTATAATTTATTTGGCATAAGGACGGGTGTGAGTAAAGCGTAAACAATTTTTTAGAAGATAAATAAGTTGTAATTTGGATTCATAATTATATTTAAATTAACGTATAAACTAAAAAAATAAGCAATCAGGGTGCGCGATACATTTTTTTGTATACATTGATAACGCAGAGAATCAAGAGCTAAATAAGCATCGAAATCATCTAAAAGCCTCGCGCGTTCCGTCGGGTGACGTCACGCGCGAGTCGTGCTCACACTGCTTTTTCCCTTGAAGCCTTCGTTTCGGCTTGGCCGCACATGAACGAGCTCGGCGTCCATGTGTTGGTGTAGCTGCCGAAGGAGCCAGGGAGGCTAGAGTGGGAGGAGTCCGATCTTTTATGGAGAGACTTGAAAAAAGTGGCTACAAAAATGTGGTCAAACTGCGATGGCGCCACTATTGCTACGACCTCGAGAAGTGAGCTGCGTGTGACAGAGACGGAACAAGTAAATAATGAGAAGTGAGCTGTGCATAAGGCAGCATGATACTTCAGAAGTAGGCTGCGTGCGAGAGAGATGCAAAGTGATATATAGCCAGATCGCGCACAAAAGTTACCCCCACTCTAGCCTCTTACGCGCCCATCACACAATCATAGTAGCGCGTGTCCGTGAGCGAGCGACGCTCGGACATCTTCGGAAAGAGCCGAGCGCGCCGAAGTTTCCCGACCGCGCCTTCGGCAGCTACACCAATCCATGGACGCTGAGCACGTTCATGTGCGACCAAGCCGAAACGAAGGCTTCGAGGGCAAAAGCAATCTGAGCACGACTCGCGCGTGACGTCACCCGACGGAACGCGCGAGGCTTTTAGATGATTTCAATGCTTATTTCGCTCTTGATTCTCTGCGTTATCAATGTATACGATAAAATGTATCGCGCACCCTGATCGCTTATTTTTTTAGTTTATACATTAATTTAAATATAATAATTAATCCAAATTACAACTTATTTATCTTCTAAAAAATTGTTTACGCTTTACTCACACCCGTCCTTATGCCAAAAAATTATAATTCATAAAAGTGAGCGGAAATATATTTATATTCGTATTATTATATTAATTCTCATACTTTCATCAAGCGATAAAGCATTATCCCCAAATACAAGCCAATCATCCATCCGGCCGCGAATCGTAACTTACGAGAATGAATATAATGATACGACTATAAATATATTTCCGCTTACTTTTATGAATTACAATTTATTTGGCATAGGGATGGGTGTGAGTAAAGCGCAAACAATTTTTTAGAAGATAAATAAGTTGTAATTTATATTTATTATTACATTTAAATTAACGTACAAACTAATCAAATAAGCGGTCGGAGTGCGCGATACATTTTTCGACACTAAAAGATAACTAATTAAAATAATAATGATAACTAATTTAACAAGAATTAATAGTGATAATAATTTTAAAAAAAGCACTGAGGGCGGGGAACGATTCTGCGGACCGAAGCCAGGAACGCTACCAGGGACCATCCCATTGCTTGTAGAATATGCACTTTCTGGTACTGACGATTCGCGGCCGGATGGTTGATTGGCTTGTTTTTGGGGATAATGCTTTATCGCTTGATGAAAGTATGAGAATTCATATAATAATACGAATATAAATATATTTCCGCTTACTTTTATTAATTATAATTTATTTGGCATAAGGACGGGTGTGAGTAAAGCGTAAACAATTTTTTAGAAGATAAATAAGTTGTAATTTGGATTCATAATTATATTTAAATTAACGTATAAACTAAAAAAATAAGCAATCAGGGTGCGCGATACATTTTTTTGTATACATTGATAACGCAGAGAATCAAGAGCTAAATAAGCATCGAAATCATCTAAAAGCCTCGCGCGTTCCGTCGGGTGACGTCACGCGCGAGTCGTGCTCAGATTGTTTTTTCCCTCGAAGCCTTCGTTTCGGCTTGGCCGCACATGAACGTGCTCAGCGTCCATGGATTGGTCTAGCTGCCGAAGGAGCGGTCGGGAAACTTCGGCGCGCTCGGCTCTTTCCGAAGATGTCCGAGCGTCGCTCGCTCACGGACACGCGCTACTATGATTGTGTGATGGGCGCGTAAGAGACCAGAGAGGGGGTAACTTTTGCGCGCGATCTCGCTGCACTGCTTGCTGGGATGCGTATTCGATCCTCTTCCATCTCTCTTACACGACATCGATACTCAGCTTCTGCTCGAGGTTTTAGAGACAGTGGCGCCATCCCGGTCTGACCACATTTTTGTAGCCACTTTGAAATGCACAGATCGGCCTCCCCCACTCTAGCCTCCATGAAATTATCGCTGCATATGTAGTAGCAAAGGGTGCTTTCCGCATATTGTACGGCACTGGTTCGTTCCTGATTTCAATTCGGTTCGGTGAAGAGCAGCGCCACCCTTCCCATCTGGATTTCCATGGACGTTTCTTCAACACTGCCTCCGTACTCCTTACCTCCAGTCTTGTTGGCCAATGTATTCGGAGGTGTGGTGTGTTGATCGCGATAGAAGTGGCACGAGCTGCCGATAGTCGGATACCGTACATGCGTTCGTACACACACGCGAGGTGCGTACCGTCCATGCAGCACCCACACAACGCGCACACAGCTCGCTGCTGCTGGATCGGCCGCGAATTTTTTGTACGGCCAATTTAGCGTCCTTGTAGAGGAGCGGAGCCCAGGAGACCGAGAGATGCGGGCGTTTGTAGTTTGTGAGCCAACGAGATCGCACTGAAGCACGAGCGAATGGTGGCCCTCTTGTTTATGTGCGGCGAAAGACCGACCAACGCGTTTACGAAATTATGAAGACCTTTGTGATACTCCGTTATACACGATTGATCATCGATAGGTTATGACCGTGTTGAACTTTTCGCTCTCGTTGCCAAGCGTTCCCACACTGGTGTCGTCGTCAAGACGCGACGAACTGTCACGCCTGCACGACACTTCTCATTCGCACTCCGTACCGGCCACGATCGCCACAATCCCGACAACTCACAGCGCGAAAAACAAATTTTCACGTTGCGACACTCTCGTTTGAAATTTTTGTCAACACTCGTCCGGCGGTTGACTCTCGAGACTACGACGGGTCGTCCCGGTACTGCTTTTTTTTTTCCACGTCTCGCAAGATTTCGACACGGCCCGATTATTGTGGGCTGTGAGTATCGAGAGAGGTCGATACGATGAGCAGCTGGACGGAGAGAATGCATCGTAGGGCGGCCACCCTCGGAAACGTCGTGACGAGCTGCGGCCATCCGTCGTCCGTCTCGCCCTACCCACGACGCCTGGAAAAGTAAGTTCACGAACCTTCGTATCTGACGTTTCGACCATACAATGTCGCTTTGTTTACTAACTTTTTGCTCTTCGTTACGCCCCCGGGTCAAATTACTCAAGCTACTTTTCCGTGTCTCAGAGTCAAATTCGGCGTGCCGCTGGACGAAGTGTGCAAGAATGACATACCTGGCCCTTTATTGGTGAGTTGACGCTTCGGCTTCGTGACGATGGAATTCGCAGTGGAACGCAACGACTTTTTTTTGTAAATTCTTATTTCTTAATTTTGTTCGCTATTAGAAACTTTTTTTTTGAAAATACGTGTTGAAAATGCTGATTTTGAGAATGCTTTAAAGTATTCCAGTGATTTTTCTGCATGAATCGACCAAAACGAGATTTTATCGATAAAAGAGAAATTTTGTTGTATTACAATGAACGATGTTGAAGTTGGCATCGTGGGAATGCAGCGAACATTTTTCACTCAATTTCCCAATCTTTTTCTGACAGATTTAACCTGTAGCAATTCCGCAATAATTTTTTGGCCTCCTGATTCAGCTATCTACAACCCAAATCTACAAAGTATAATTTTCTATACTAATCTAAATGAGGATGTAAAAAAAAAATCGTTGCGTTCCAACGATGCAAACTTTATGCCCATATATATCAAGTGTATCATGATATATATCCAATGATATTTATGTTGGATATATATCATTAATATTTATCCTGAAATACAACGAAAATGCGGTTTTCTTTATCACAACAACTTTATCTTCATGCAAATATACATGGCGCTGCGCTGATGCGACTTTAAAATGCTAAACTATGACGACTTATATATGTATTCGTTCTTGGTATTTTTTATCAGGAGGCTTGAAAAGTCTCCCAATATTTTTTGCAAGTGTCAACATTTCGAAGAACACCATGGTCTTTCGAGCAGCTGTGTTTATTTCATCTGACTACACAATCAGTATCAGATTCATAGTTCGATATTTGTCGTTGTTTCTGCTTTTAAAAGGGTTTTTAATCATGAATATTAAAGATATTGGAGCTCTCAAATGTGACAAGTTTAATAAGAACTTTTATTTTAACTGTTTATTTATTAAGGCAAAATACAAACGTACTCGATTTTTAATATGTGTAAGACTGATCATCATAAAAAAGTAAGTAAATAAATAAATATTAAAGTAATGAAATTTGGGGTTTAATTTCATATCCATTTTTTTTATAATTCGCAACACTAAAAAAACGGCTCTAAAAAGTGCAAAAAAATAGAGGTTATTTTTATAAATATAAAAATTATAGAAAATATAAAGAAATCGGATATATATCAAAATATCGGATATTTTCCAAATTTATAATAAAATCGGATTTTTACGAACCCTGTTTGGAATGCAACGAAAATTCGTTTTAGTTTTGTTCACGACCGATTATCATAAAAAAATAAGTAAAAAAATAAATATTAAAGTAATCAAAATTGGGGTTTTATTTCACATACATATTTTAAAAAATTCGCAACACTAAAAAGCAGCTCTAAAAAACACCAAAAAATAGGGATTATTTTTATAAATATAAAAATTATCGAAAATGTAAAAAAATCGGATATATATGAAAATATCGGATATTTTCCAAATTTACAATAAAATCGGATTTTTACGAACCCTGATTGGAATGCAACGAAAGTTCCTTTTTATTTTATTACTGCCTCATTTTCATTATCATCCGGAAGTTTGCTTTACATATTCAGGCTGAAGATCTCTAGTAAGGATCCTGGAAAAAGTTTGTTATTTTGAAGGCCTGAATTTGCCAAAAAAAATTGGGCTATGGAACTTTCGTTGCGTTTAAACGATGCAAACTTAAATATGATTCGAATGATGCAAATTTCTAGACCAGTTTCCAGTGACTAGGAGAATTCTACAGCTGTAAGCCCAAGTTTAATCAATGGCTGTGATTCCCGCTCACTTTGTAGGTCCTAATATTGAAGCTCAACAAAGAAGCACCGCTGAAAAAGGACGTATTCCGGGCGCCCGGGCATCAGGGAAACATGAAAAAGCTTATTCACTTCCTTCAGACCGGACGCTTGGTAAACATGGACAATTTTAGCGTTTACACGATAGCCAGCGTGCTCAAAAAATTCCTGCGGAAAATACCCGGGGGCATTTTCGGGAGAGAGGGCGAACAGCAACTATTTACGGTCATCCGGTTGGACAGTATGGAACAACAGAGGGACCAGATACACAAGTACGTTCTTTCAAACCTCATGCAATGGTCCCGTATTCGTATACAGTGGAACCTCGATTATCCGAACTAATTGGGACCGGAAATCGTTCGGATAATCGAAAATATATCTCGGATTTTCGGGTAAATCAACGATCCTTTTTGGGCTCCTTAGCTATCTACAACCCAAGTCTGCCAAATATGATTTTCGATAATAAGGAAAAATGACGTATTAAGGGGCTACATTTACCTAGAGGCCCGAATGAAATTGCCAAATCCCGAATTTATATTTCTAGGAAACGGTTGGTGAAAAAGAAATGCATTTTTTTAACACATAGGGATATATGTTGAGAGCCTTTAAAAAATTACCAAAAAATACAGAAAAACAACCAAAAACATGGCCACCGGCAGAAAGTCGGTCATATTTACGTAAATATTTAAAAAAAATTAAGATCGTCAACGACCTTTAAATGTTTCTCATCGTATCTCCTGTAAATTGGGAAACAAACCATCAAGTGGCTCTCGAGATATGTCCACCGACTTTGAAAACAGTGTTTCGAGACAAACGCGTTTAAGGGGTCTTCTCACTTTAGACGCTAAAAAAGGCTATTTTCACGTTTCTTTTTTTTAATAGGTTTCTATTATAGATATTGACATAAAAGTTGTTACACTCAATAAGTACACTTTCGAAATGTATACAAAAAAATTATTTATTTATTTACGTCACTATTTTCAGACGAAAATGGTAGTTGAAAAAAGTCCTAAAAAAATGGTAGGTCTGCGCTGTTGATGAAATCTCGGACATGGATCATCCGAAACAAAAAAATCAAACGGTTTTAGTTTCAGTATGTTAATGGCTATAGCGCATATCATACGATTTTTAATATATGCAAAAATAATAAAATGGCGGACATTTTTCGAAAAAACAAAAAACGTCTTGTTTCAACGTTTTTGGCAAAACAAATAGTAAATATCAAAATTTGAGAAAATCCTTGACATGCGCTATAGCTATAGTTGTAAAGAATATGTGGTTCAAATTTCATAAGGATCGGTTCAGTAGTTTCGAAGATTTTATCAACAAGCCGTCGAAAAACGTTGTTTCGATAAAAACGCGTTTAAAGTTTATTTGGGATACATAAATGCATTAAATTTTTTATAAATGTATTTCGAAAGTGTTTTTATTAAGTGTAACAACTTTTATATCAATATCTAAAATATAAACCTATCAAAAAAATTCATGAAAATAGGCTTTTTTAGCGTCTAAAGTAAAAAGGCCCCTTAAGGGGAGGTACCTGAGTAAACATCGAGAAAAACAGGTAAACTTCGGGTATTTTTATCTCAAAAACTATTTTTTCGATTGGATCTGGGTTTGTCAGTTGGAAAATATGTACATCGAGGTATGTATAAGAATTTTTTAAAATAAATTCGTTGACTGGAAGCGATTCAAACGCGATTATCTCGAAAACGGCTTGACCGATTTTGTCCAAATTTGGATACAATATTCTTCGATAGTTTTTCTCGTTCGTCACGTAGGATTTTTTTGAAATTTTCATTTTCGACGGACTTGCGACCGTTTTAATTCAACATTTGTTTTTCGTTCGCAATTTCCGACGATTTTGGATTGCATACACATTGCATAAAAAAACAATGGTTCAATCAAATGACAAAACCCCTACGTGGCGAACGAGAAAAACTATCGAAGAATATTGTATCCAAATTTGGACAAAATCGGACAAGCCGTTTTCGAGATACATCTGGCACCGACTTTGAAAACTATGTTTCGAGATAATCGCGTTTGAATCGCTTCCAGTCAGCGAATTTATTTTAAGAAATTCTTAAACATACCTCAATGTACCTATTTTCCAATAAAAAAAAACTCGGATCCAATCGAAACATCAGTTTTTGAGATAAAAATTCCCGAAGTTTACCTGTTTTTCTCGCCGTGTACCTCCCCTTAAAGTTTGAAGCTAAGTAGAACCTCGATTATCCGAATTTTCGGTTATCCGAACGCTTCGCCGCCTTATCCGAACTCAATGATGGTCTTTTTTTCCCAGTTAAAGTATCGCCCTAAGGTATCCACCTTTTTTTCTCTAATAAAGCTGTTTCCTAACACTTCGAGACATTTTCAAAATACATTATTGCCTATATGTAACGTCATACATCAGATCGTATATACATTGTATGCACATACGAGAAACCGCCCTGGAATGATTTGAAGCCCAACCAGAAAATAGTCCCACGCAGCTGCTGTTCTTAAGGCCTAAGGCCACTGTAACGGTAAAAAAAAAAAGGTTTTTTCACGAATTTTTTGCTTCCAAAATTGAAGGTAATTGAAAAAAAACTTTTAAGGGTGTTATCGGGCATACATTAAACTTTATTATCAAATTTTTTTACAGCAAAAAAAAACAAAATGGCGGTTCCACAGCTATCTTCCCGGGGCATGTTTTGCTTGCAGGGCTCCGCGGCACGCAGCACCACTGGTGCACTTTTGAATCTAGAACAAAAAAAAAAAAACCATCAATCTAGAGGGTTATAGCTAGAGAATGTCGATCGGATTTTAAAAAGTATCAATTTTTGTGGATTTGGCGTGCGTTTGAAAAAAAAAATTGATTTTTGACGAAAAAAACGGCTAGTTTTTTGTTAATAAAAAATCAATAAATAAAGTTATTGAAAATCCCGATCGACATTCTCAAGATAATGTTAATGTTCACATCTGGTCAAAATTTCAAGTAAAAAAAATGAAAATTGTTCGAGTGATGCTGCGTGCCATTTTGAAAAACCGTATTTCGAGAAAAACGCGTTTAAAGTTTTGCGAATAGTTTTTTATTGGAAAAAATAAAAAAAAGAAGGTAAAAAAAAATTTACCGTTAGTCTGCAATCCCAGCACCATACATTTGTCCTTCGATGGCCAAATTTTCGTCTGGCAAAATTTACAGTGGCCTTACCCCTTAAAACGAATTCGAGACTTAGCGGCCAAGAAATGCGACAGCCAAAAATTGATCATTATTTTAAGCCGCAATTGTGATTTAACTGCATAAGTAGTGGTGGTATAAAAATTGAAGCTTTCTTCATTGTTAATTGCCATCGAATAAAGAATTTAGGGTCGTTGGGTTAATAAAGAGAGTTTTTTATACTATTTATATTATATGAGTTGATTTACCGGGAAATCCGAGATATATTTTCGATTGTCCGAACGATTTCCGGTCCCAATTAGTTCGGATAATCGAGGTTCCACTGTATGGTGCTGCTAACGCGCGCCCGGCCGACTGTTAGAAGCCCTAGCTCATTCAATTTTCGCAACATTTCAATTAATTTTTCAGGGAATATAGCTAAAAGGTGTTCGAATAAAAATATTCTCGGAAAATGCAATTCTTTGACCCATCTAGGTAGATATATCCCGTTGGAAAAAAATCGTTTCACAACGATGCAAACTTCAAGTCCATCAATACGAAAAGCTTCGAATGGAAGTGGATCATTGCCGCGTTCAATATTTAACCAGAGCTTTCCTTTTTTGCAGCTTAATCACATCTCTACCAGTTTATACGCAACGCTTGCTGGTACTGCTATTCGGTACGTTCAGAGTCGTGGCTGTGAACAGCGAAAGAGCCCGAACGGGAATGACGAGCGAGGCACTTGGGGTGTCCGTCGCACCCTCGTTTTTCCAGAGCTGCGTCAGCGACGGCAAAACCGCCAAGATGGAAGACGTACTGAGGTTCAAGGTGATTCTTCGTTCCACCCTCCCACTTGAAAACAATCCATCGTAATCGCAGTTCATCATGGTCTTCAAGTTTGCATCGTCTACGAAAATTCTTTTTCGTACTTTTATTTCGTTGTTTTTATTATTTTACAAATGTTTGCATTTTTCATATTTAAATTCTTTGGAAATGAGAAAACAAAAATAGCAAAAGAAACTGTGCGTTCCAACGATGCAAACATCAATACCATGGTATATTTGTAACGATAACTCCACGTAAATTGATCAGGGGGTGGCAAGTTCTCGTAGTGTTATTTCTCTTCCTTATTTCGGCAATACCAGAATCGCTTTTGCGGGAAAAAAAATAATAGCGAAATAGCCGAGATTTCACCGTTAAAAAGTATTCGCCTGTAACGTGTGCCTCCAATCTCGAGGATACACGGATGCACGAAATTTGTTTGCTCGGTCTTTCGATCGGTACTCCGAGTGACCCTTTCCTTGACTTATCTCTCGAACTTTGTGTCTCGCTACTTTCGACGTCAGGCGGAGGTCACAGTAAGTTCAAAATACTAACTCGATGTATCGCTGTGACTGCTGAAACTTTCTCGAAACTCTATCTGCCTGGTTGCGTGTCTCTTTTTCTCTTCTTGTGTTTGTTTTTTAACAAGAAATTGGCATGCCGATACTTAGTGACCTTGGATGAGCTTGAACATTAAATTTTCACGTTACGTGACATTCCCGAAGTATTCGATCGATTATTCGTCCCGAATTCGGCATAGAAATTCGAATTGAGATTTCGGAATCATCGGAATGTTGCGTCAGCATCGTCACACCTATTCTTTCTTGTTTCCTTCAACTTTGAAGAGTGCGGAAGCAATTGATTCCTCGTTGGGTATGAGCCTCGTGTCGTTTGTGAAAGAAACAAACGATACAAGCGCGTGTACAACGTGTGCTTTTGAGCAAGAGATGAAGGAATGTCTATGGCATGCGTAATTCAATATAGTTTGCTGCGTCTCTCCGTTCGCTCTTTACCCTGGCTGAATGAGACGTTGTCTTTCAATTGCATGACATCTCTACTCAATAACAGTTTCTTACGACGCGCATTCGTAACATCAAACACCCGTTTAACTCATCAGTTGCATGCACGGCTTTCGAACTGTATGACATACGTACGGGGGAAGGACATTTCGAGGACGTCTTATCCATGCAACGTTGGCTTTGAGGCCAAAGGGCGATTTTGGGGACGGTCCTTAAAATTTCCTTCGAACGAATCGTTGATTCTAGACTCGGGATGGTCCTCGAAATGGACCTGAGATCACGCTTAAGGGGGATATACACCTAGGAGCCGGAAAAAAGGTCATTTTTGTGAATTTTTTCAAGGAAAACTATTTGAAATTTCGGATTGGGGTTTTAATTATCTAAAAGTATATACATTCAAAGATATGTTTAATTTTCTTTATTTAAAAATATCAAAAATATACAAGGATATTGTATGATCCTTGGAGCGTCGTAAAAAAATCGGCGTATACGGTAACCACTGGCGTTTCTTCAAAAATCATCTGAAAAAAAAAAACAAAAAGATTTTTAAATTAGATACTATAATTTAGTACTTGTCATAGCCGATTTTGAAAATATCGATTTATGACAGAATGGCGGACGTTTGAACATAAATAGTGATTTTTGGGCCAAAAATTCGTTATTATTTTGCCTATAATACAAAAACTAAGTAACGGAAAAAAAATCCTATGACAAGTACTAGATAATGGTGTATAGAATAACCACAAAAAACCTCAAGGCAATCGGTTCATTGGTTTTCGAGAAATTTTGGGTACCGATTTGAAAAACGTGGTTTTGAGAAAAACGCGTTTGAAAATTTGGGAATGAATAAATCATGAAATTTGTCAACTTACATGGAATCATCGATACCAGGCTCATAGTGTAGGTCTTCTACGGTCGACGGAATGTTCATAGCTTCTAAATCCTCGAGCTCGACCATCTAGGTGTATATGTCTCCTTAAGGCGGGAGCCTGAATTAGAAGGTCCAAAAAAAAACGTTTTTTCGGGATTTTTTTTAGAAGGGAACAAAACAAGTGTGCCTAGTAAACATTGAGATATATTTTCATGTATATTTGAAATGGATAAAAAAAATGTTTCAACATGAAACTATAAATGACTGCTGATATATCGGCCTATTCCATGTGCGTCTTGCCACTGCAGTCCCCAATCGGCGGGAAAGATTCAGCTCGTAATTTTTGACTGAAAGAAAAAAACCAATGAAATTTTCAATCGTCATATATATTTCTTCTGGGTGAATTAAGGGGCTATACCAGTGTGAACGCTGAAAATTTGGGTGATTTCCGGGAATTTTTTGGAAGAAAAGTACTCGATTAAATGTTTCGGGAAATTAAGAATATATTTGGCTACATTTGACCTATATTGCATAATTTTTTCATAAAAAAATATTGAGATCCACGCGACTTATGCGCTGCCTACGGAGGCGCGAAAAAAAAGTTCCTCCACTGCTGACATGATTCCGACCGACTGAGTAGCTGAAACCGAAAAAGGAAAAAAATGTCGTTAAACTGGAAGGTATTTCCTGTATAATGACGTAGAATTTTCGACAAATATCAAAATCTAACAAAATGGCGCAGTTTTGAAAAAAAGTCTGTTTTCTTGCCTATAAAATGGTCGTTTTTTTCAATGCCAAATCGTCAATTTCCATCCAATCAAAAATATCCTACGTCGGTGTGGAGTAGATATATTCAAGAGTACTTAGTTCAAATTTCAAGTCAATCGGATAATTGCTCTTCGAGTTACAATGTCAGCAAATTTGAAAAATCTCATTTCGGGAAAAATGCGTTTAAAGATTTAACTATCGATTTTTGCATGATAAAATGATTAGAGATACGGCTTTGAAATTTTTACAGGATACTCTCGAAAGTATAAACTGTCGAAAAAATGCAAAAAAAATCGATTTCTTGAAAGTTTCACGCTGGTATAGCCCCTTAAGAAAAGGCTGAAAAAATCCGGAAATTATAACTTTTCTCAGGTTTGAAAAAAAAATGTGTTAAAAAAACACTTTAACGTGCTATAAAAATGATTTAAAAAGACTTTTTCGACGGCTTTTTCAATTCACTTAGAAGGGATTTTCATACTGAAGAAAATAAACTTTGGTTTGATTCAATAGGTCGTTTAGTTTTTTTTTTTGCTATCACGTCCGCCAATTTGGAAAAATCGTGAAAATGAAAATAGGAGAAAACGCGCTTCCACGTTTTCAATAGGAGGAAATATCAATATTAAATATAAATCACTTCTCTGCTTTTGGTCTTGTATCTTCGAGAATATTTACAACTGGCATCCGTAACTTTGTAATAATATTCTTGGATAGTTTATCCATCGATGTAAGCAATAAAACAACGATTTTTCGGACCTTTCAATTCAGGCTCCGGCCTTAAGGGATCATCACAGTATAACGGGTCGAAAAATAGCTGATTTTCGCGATTTTTTTTCGATGAATAAAATACGCAAATTAGTCTGATTTTTTTTATGTCAAATCGAAGCATTTTTAAACGTTTATTTTTATTTTTTGATATTTTTTTAACGGTTTAAATCGGATAATGGAGAAAATAATCGATTTATGGAAAATTTTACACTGTGATGATCCCTTAAATTTATCCAAACGCGATTCGATGGGCATTGGACACGAGGACGGTCCTCGAAGTCGAATGTCCTCGAAATCACGGTCCCCGTAAATATGTGTATACGTACGAACGCGTCGAATGTCTCGAGACATTCGACTCTCCGCTCGTCCAGTTACAATCGTATTGACGATTGTAGGATCGCTATACATCGATCGCATTCTTCGCAGGTGGCGACGAGAGTTATGAAATTCATGATCGACAACTTTGGCGTGTCGAATCTATTTGGCCGGGAGAATTACGAATTTTACGCCCGAATAACCGGCCGAATACTGAAAGTCGAGGAGGATTGGATATTCAGCTTTCATTATCCGCCCGATAGCCTCGTATCAAGTGAGTCAAGTAGCCGTTAATCCTATCGCAACGCGGACGAGACTCCACGAATCGTTGCGTCACACTCGCGCACCGCGTAATTACGAATTACGTATCGTCTTGTAGGACAATTATCGTTGGAGGCGGAGAAAACGTGGCTGCAGTACGAGTGCGAAAGATGGGGCCTCAAATTCAATTTGGAATGTGAGTAATGACCCGCGTCGTTTAGCTCGGCGAGGGGACGGGAGATACCGCCGAGGGAATTAGTCATGGAAAAATATTTCTCATTTTTTTTTTAACTTCCGAATTAGAAAATCGTACGGCAATTTGGTAACGACCAAGGTCAAGGTGTGCCACTTAAGGCGGGATATACATTTAGACGGGAAAAAAAAAGCAATATTGAGGGATTTTTGAAACTGAGGAATAATTATTCTACAATTATCAAACTTTAGATATACTTTAATAGTATCGTGGAGCATACGAAACAATTTTTGTTCAATTAATTTATCATCAAAATGACGGAGCTGTGGCAGAGTGTTACAGCAAGGTCGCCGCGGGAGTTGCTAATCGGCGTGCAGTCTAGCTTTCCGTAGACTTTGATTTGCAAATGAGGTCAAACATTTTTTCAGTTAGAACATGTATAGTTTCTATGTGACGGTGATGAAAATGAAGAAAATGCAAATTTGAGAAAATGGCACGCATTTACAAAAAAAAAATCATCATTTCACGCAACATTTCTGTAAAATGTGGGTTAAAAAAGTCGTTTTTTTCTTCAATTTTCCAAAAACAATTCTCGTCAAGTAGAAGGTACAAATGTTATCAATATTTCTACGAAGTTTCAACTCAATCGGCTTAATAGTTTTTGAGTAATCCTGCACGCCAATTTCGATAATGCAGTTTTGAGAAAAACGCGTTTGAAGTTCACGCCCGCTCCGAATCCGAGCGATGAGGCACAGCGTTGACGGGCCGTAACGTTTGAAGTTTTTCAAATTTCGCTATGAAACTTTAGGAAAATATTCTACATATATAGTTCTATCGTTTAAAGAAAAAAAAAAAAATCGATTTTTTGATCGTTGTAAATGTATATCCCCCTCAAGACGGTTGCGGGCATTCTTTTGGGATAGTTTTTAATTGGGAAAAGTGGGGACACTGTTGGAGAATATTTAGAAGACGGGCTTTTTTTGTACAATTGCCGAATGTTTCTTTTAATTAATTTTAATTAATCTTTCAATTTAATTCATCGTAAAATAGCTGGTTTTCGCGATTTTCTCTTCGATGGTTAAAATACGCTAATCAGTCCGATTTTTTAATGTCAAATCAAAGCACTCGTGAAGAACAGAAAATAAATTTCTAAACGTTTATTTTGATTTATTTTTTATATCTTTTCAAGGTTTGAAAAATGTCTTAAAAAAAAGAAGCCCTCACGGTGTACACGGTTGTGGCCGTAAATATTATCTGAAACAAACTTTGTAAAAAGATTATTAATCAGTATGAAAGCCGCTATCTTGCTATGGAGGTTTAAAAAAAATCAAAATTGACAAAATGGCTGCGGTTCGAAAAAAAACGTATCGAAATTAGCCTATTTTTTCGACAGTTTTTCGTTACAAAAAAATGTGAAGATTAAAAAAAGCTTCCATAGGAAAATAAAATGAAGCGTGAAGAATGTTGTGTCAAAATTTGAGACGGATAGCTTGAAAACTCTTTCTTTGAGAGTGTACGTCGTTTTAGAAAAACGACATTCCGAGAAAAACGCGTTCAAAGTTTCGAGTGCGGAATTTTCATATAAATTGTCAACTTACGATTGATCGGCGATGCCAGATCCATGTTTATAACCGCTTATACTATCGGTAAATGCACAAGAAGCGATTTTTTGAAAATTTTACCCTGATGAAACTCGAGCTTAGAAAATCTATGAAAAAAGTCATGAGGTTGAAGTTTGCATCATTCAAATGCAACGATTTCTTCGTATTTTTTTCATTTTTGCTATCATTCGAAAATTTTTTTTGTAACTTAAGGTCGTAAAAGAAGGTAAAAAAATTCGAATGATTTTTATAGCGGAAATCGGCCGAAAAGCTCTTTTATCAATGAAAAAGAATTCATTTCCGTTGCGATCCAACGATGCAAACTTCGAGATCATAAAAATGTCGTTATTTTTACGTAACTATTAAAAAATGACGATCGATTTAAAGAAAGTAAGATCGTCAACTGTTTCGTGAATGTTTTTCATCGTATCTCCTGTAAATTTGGAAACACTCCATCAAGCGGTTCCCGAGATATGTCCGGCGACTTTGAATACAGTGTTTCGAGTAAAACGCGTTCAAGGTTAAGTTAGAAGCTGTAGCTCATTCAATTTTAAGAATATTCCAACATAAATTTCAGAGAATATAGCTAAAAGATAGGCTATCGTAAAAAATATTTTTTGAAAATGCAATTTTTTTACCGACTTAGGTATTTGTAGCTCGTTAATCACATTCATTTTCCATAAAAATCCGCAAAATCATTTTTGAAAACGAACCTCACAAGTATACGAGAACGATTGATTTGATTGGGTCGATATTTTCATACTCGAATAATATCACGTTACAGCAATGTCACATCACGAAGAATCTCAGTCGACGCCAGCGTTGATACACGTCCCGGAAACGTTGGAGCTCACTTCGTCCCTAGGCATGATACCGGAAAACACGCTGCTGGAAAGCTACACCAGACTGTCCGTTAGCCTCGAGGAAAATGGATTGTTTCAGGTAATCGTAATAGTTCACCAAGTCGTAGCACGTACGGAGTTTTTATTTTTACTCTTCAAGGACGAGGCACGTGAGCAAAATCCTACGAGCTTTTCTCAATTTTTCGAGCACTTTGCAACAGAGCTCTTCTATGAGAAAAAAAAATCCATCCGATGATCGCTGAAGGCGAAGAGAACTCGAAACGCGAACGATTCCACTCACGTTCGCTTATTGGAACGATTTACCTTCCGTCTGTACAAAGATGATACATTTGCGATGGAAATGAGAACCTCAGAACGAGAAGAACAATGAGAAAATTCCAGTAAAATGTAAATGATTGGAATAACAAAAAAATGAGCCATTTTATTTTTCTAAATTTCCTAATTATCATTTGAAATATGATTTTTTAATTTACATTCTAGCGTGTTATCATTTTCATATCAGAGCCTTGAAAAAAGGCAAAGACGAATCTTCAATTTGTCAAATAAATTGAATGAAAAAAGAAGTGGTCTTGAGGTTCGCATTGTTGGAATGCAACGGACATTTTTTTAGGCTACGAAAATCAGCCTAACGTTTTTCCTTATATTAGGGATGTGTAACTTAAGGGGTCTCCTCTCACTTTAGACGCTAAAAGAGGATATTTTCATGCATTTTTTTGATAGATTTATATCATAGATATTGATATAAAAGTTGTTACACTTTCGAAATACATTTAAAACTTTTTTTCATTCATTCAAGTCACTATTTATAGACGAAAATGGTAGTTAAAAAAATGTCCTAAAAAAATGGTAGGTCTGCGCTGTTGATGACATCTCGGAGATGGATCATCCGAAACAAAAAAATCACACGGCTTTAGATTCAGTATGTTAATGGCTATAGCGCATATCATACGATTTTTAATATATGAACAAAATTACAAAATGGCGGTCATTTTTCGAAAAAACAATAAAAACGTGCGTTTTTCACTGTTTTTGGCAAAAAAGTCAATATCAAAATTAAAAAAAATCCTTGATATGCGCTATGGCTATAGTTGTAAATAATATGTGGTTGAAATTTCATTAGGATCGGTTCAGTAGTTTCGAAGATTTTATCAACAAGCCGTCGAAAAACGTTGTTTCGAGAAAAACGCGTTCAAAGTTTGTTTGGGTTACATAAATACATTAACATTTTTTACAAATATATTTCGAAAGTGTATTTATTAAGTGTAACGACTTTTATATCAATATCTATAATATAAACCTATCAAAAAAATTCATGAAACTAGCTTTCTTAGCGTCCAAAGTGAGAAGACCCCTTAAATCTGCAAAAAAAATTCAGCTAATAATACAAATGAAGAAAAAAAAACAAAGGAGACTTCATTGCATCCCAACGAGCAAACTTCAACTTTACAAAAAAGTGCAACGTCGTGTTTTGGAGTGTTTAATTAGTAGCTACTCGTCTCCCACGCAAATATATTAACACGTAATAACACTAAATTTATTGGACAAAATGAATTTTCGCGGCCTAATAATAATTAAGGGGAGGGTAGGGGTTTCAGCGTGAAAAAAAAACAATTTTTTGCGAATTTTCTTCATCTATATGGATAGAGTAAATTTATTGAAACCTTTTGTACATTGTTAAGTGTCATTTCAAGAACATTCCGTGAAATTTGTACGCGAAGATATCCACAAACAAGCCGGTGACGAAGGTTTTCCAAGAAGAATCATCAAATCCTCCCCCCAACGGTCTCTGATAATTTTTTTTTTCATTCCTTAATTTTTGGTGGTCATGTAAAGTGAAAAGTGCTATTTTTCACGAAAAATTCAGTCATTTTGGGGGCGGAAAATCCCCTCAATGTAAAAAAAAATCTCAAACTAACCGTTGCGGGGAGGTATTTTATATGTAGAAAGTGTGTACCAAGTTTGAAATAAATCGGTAATGTAGTTTGAAAATGGCAGTGAACACGGACTTTGAAAAAGTGGTTTCGAGAAAAACGCGGCAGCGGCTTGTTTGTGGATATTTTCGCGTACAAATTTCACGGAATGTGCTTGAAATGACACGTAACAACAATGTACAAAAGGTTTCAATGAATTTACTCTATCCATATAGATGAAAAAAATTCGCAAAAAGTGTTTTTTTTTTCACGCTGAAACCCCTACCCTCCCCTTAAGCGGTTAGGCTACTGTGACGACCGAAAAATAATGGTTGTTTAAAGAAATTAATCTTCAAGGATTAAGTCAAATGATTGAAAAACCGTTTGGACATTTATTTGTATGTACATTAACAAAGTTGTATACCAAATTTCATTAGAAACATTCATAATTTAAAAAGTTATAGACAATCTCGTGAAGGACCTTTGAACGTGAGGGGCTCAACGGTGTACTTGATTTTGGCCACTCGGTTGAGGTGGAATAAAAAAAACGCTCTTTATTTTCACGGAGTTTCGCGACAAATGACGAAATGTTACCATTCGCTTCAAATTTATGCAGTAAATTCAACGTCATATGCTGAATGCACGTTTAAAATTTGTAATCGTTCGTTCACACCGTTTCTATAGAATTGACAATTGAAAAACACTTTTTAACATAGGGAGATGCCTATGATCAGATAACGAAAAGAGTACATTATGACACTGAGGACAAATTTTTCATAATGTACTGAGTGATTTGACGGTTTTGCATAACATTTTCTCACACTTTTTCATGCTTAAAACTGCCATTCAGCGATAAGCGTAGGCATCGTCCTACGTTGAAAAGTGTTTTTTTTTCAATTATACATTTTATAGAAACGGTGTAGACGATCGTTTAAAAATTCGGAGGAAACATTTAGTAAATGTCAAAGAATTTACTGTATAAATTTAAATCAAATAGTAATATTGTGTCAACTGTTCCCCAACTCCTTAAAATAGATAATATCGGCTAAGATTTTACTTTTGTGTTATCGCGTTTCAATCATCAAGAAAAAAATGTGATTGTTCTCGATTTTTCGAGGAAAAATGAGATTGTTGTTAATAACTAATGAAAAGAAAATGTCAAGGAGAAAAACGTCGGTCAAGACTAAACTACTATTACACTGAATAATTGTACCAAATTTCAAGTCAATGCGTTCATTAGATGTCGAAAAATCGTGTACACCGTTTTGAAAAACATCGTTTCGAGAAAGAACCCTGTTAGTTCTTTAGATAAGTGACTTTTCCGAAAAATGAGTTTGGGTTGGTTTGGGTTGAACCCAAACAAACTCACTTTTCGGGATAGTCACTTATCTAAAAAATTACCAAAATGCGTTTGAGGGACCAGTCCACTTTGGAGCCACGAGAAAAAGCTATTTTCGCGATTTTTATTTGAGGATTTTATATAAGATATGAATATAAAAGTTCTTGGGCTTGATAAATAGCCTTGAAAAACATTTTTTTTAAATTTAATTCATTTTTAAAAACACAAACTATAGTTTAACGTAACTCCTCAAAAATAAGTGGGCAGATAGCCCCATCACAACTCGGCTTGTCTGAAACAAAAAAATCAAAGTCCATTAGATTCAGTATGGCACCGGCTACAAAATGACCCTCGAGTATAAAGTTTTATCAAAAAATACAAAAATGGCAGATGAAAAACGAAAAAAGCACAAAAACGCGTTGTTTTTCGCAGTTTTTCGCAAAAAAAAAGAGTAAAGATCAAAATTTTAAAACCATCGAGGGTCATCTTGTTGCGAATCATGTTTACAATATGTGGTTCGAATTTCAAGACAATCGGTTAATAAGTTTTAGAGATACGATGGAGCTAGATTTTGAAAACGTTGTTTCGAGAAAAACGCGTTTGAAGTTTATACTATGAAAAACTCTTACCTAAACGCAATCGGCAATTCCTGCACCGTACAAAATCCCTTCTGATTGCTCATCATCGTCGATTTCTTCAAGTCTTGCTTGCTTTCGATTTTTTGAAATTTTCAAAGTGGATTGGCCCTTTAAAGTTACGGTGTTGAAGTTTGCATCGTTGGAACGCAACGAAAATTAATCTTTTGTAGATGGACAAAGCATTTTTGGGCGGATTTCGACTACGCAAATCACTCGAACGTTTTTCCGGATCTTTGTTCGAAATCTACGATATAAGTTGACAAGAAAACGTTTTCGATAATAATAAAAACAAAAGAAAAACGAATTTTCCTTGCACTCCAACGATGCAAACTTCAACACCGTTTTTCAGTTTTACTACGATTGGTCCTCAATTTCAGTTGCCTCAAGCGACGAGCGATTTTTCGAAATTTTCACAGTAGCCTAACCCCTCAACATTCAATAACATTCAGTTAATTGACAATTCTTCAGATAAGTGATTTCCGAAAATTGAGCCTGAAATTATTGTTTCTATCTTCTCATTTATTGGGTTATAAATGATGATATCCAGTCGGGGGTAGCTGAAATCCCCCCCATAAAAGTTACGGGGTTTTGAAGTTCGCGGAAACACGTGATAAAATAGGGCATTTTTGAAAATTTCGACGCCTATATTACCTTTGTTTGGGTTTTTGAAAAATTCGAAATGATTTTTAACGATTTTTCGCTCGTAAAAAATTTGTTAATGGAAAATGTCATCTTCCCCCGACTGACGTCATCATTTATAACACAATAAATGATATTTTATCGGAGAAATCAGATAATATTTTTCGCAAAAGTCACTTATTTAAAGAATTACCAATCCATTGAACAAAAACTTTGAATTTTCGCAGTGTAGCAATAATTCAATGCTAATACGCAAATACTCCAAATTACGATTAGCAAACAGTGCAGTTTTCATTCGATCGTTACAAATGAAGAAAAAAAAAACAATAAAACGCGCTGCCTCGTTAATACCGGATGGAACGCGCCTCCTCCTTGAAGCGTTTCCACTCGAATCGTTTTTCCAAGGTTCGACGATAAGCGTTGTCCATTCATACCGTTGTAACAAAGTCTTGTATTCGCCACACAGGCATCGAGCCGTTCGTCGAGCAACGGTAGTTACCATTCCCGTCACGCAGCAATGACGCTCGACGAGCTACGAGCGGTCAATCGATACGCGGAAAGCACCAAAAGTCTCAGCTATCTGCCGCAGGTAGGCATGGGAGAGGCTTGAAAATGCATTTTTTTTTTAACGATGATTCGCTTTCACGATATAACACCATCCACGCCATGCCCCACGGTCGCCTTGCCGATCACTTGGCATTTAATTTCACTCGTTTTGTTTTGTTTTCTTTTTCTTTTATGCATCCTTTAGTACATTTATTTAGTTCGACGAATTGAAAACCGAGAGTTCATAACAGCTCTACCACTGCCAGAATTAAACGTTACTTTTGACACTGCTCAATGCTATACGAACGAATGATCCCGAGGATACACAGGTCTGCACTGTTCGAGAATGTATCGCGAGAGAGACAGAGAGAGAGAGAGAGAGAGAGAGAGTGCAATCCAATTTATACGCGTCTTAAATGTTTTTGCATCAGTTACTGCGTGTTACCATTATTCATTTATCAATGCCATTACTTCATGACGTCGAAGTTCCCATCGTTGGAACGCAACGATATATCTTATTGTTTATTTCTTTATTTTTCTCATCCAAATTCTTTTTTTTCGCCAATTGAGGGAAGGTGAATTAAGTTTAGGCCAAAAGATGTTCGATTTTTCACGAATTTTTTATGCGAAAAGTATTAAATATAGAAGGTTGATATTTGGTATGTTGACTGAGCGGTCTTTGTCGAACATCAAAATATTTTTTAAAGTTTGACAAAACACGGTGGCGGGAGTGGGAGGAGCCACGTATGTCGGTGCACGGGCGATGACATTCTTCGCTTGCGGAATTCCTAAGTCCCGGACAGGTGATCTGACGCAAAAAAATCAAACATATTTTTACTTTGTACAATATTGTGTATAAGTTGACCTAGAATCAAGAAAAATTGGAAAATAAAGAAATTGCGAAGAAATAAACTGCGAACATTTTTGGGAAATAACAAACTTCCTTCCGAACGCTCACTATTTTTTTATTTTTCAATGTTTCTTGATTCTAGGTCAACTTATACACGATATTGTACAAAGTAAAAATATGTTTGATTTTTTTGCTTCGGATCACTTGTCCGGGACTTACGACTTCCGCAAGCGAAGAATGTCATCGAAGAATGTCACTCCCACCACCATGTTTTGTCATACGTAAACGTAAAAGAATATTTTGACGTTCAATAAAGACCGCTTAGGGGCCGTCCATAAATTACGTCATTTTAAAATAGGGGGGGTCTGGTTGTTGGATGACGGTAACGATAATTGGATTATGACGATAGGAAGGATAGGATGATTTCGGGTGGGGGGGTTAAAATCAGCCAAAATCGATGACGTAATATATGGACGGCCCCTTAGTCAACATACCAAATATCGACTTTTTATTTTTGATACTTTTCGCATAAAAAATTGGTGAAAAATCGAACATTTTTTGGCCCAACAAGGCAGAACCTTCCCTTAAGGGGTTAGGCCACAGTAACGGGTATAAAATCATGTGCGAATTTAACAATTTTTTCGTGTGAAAATGTCATTCACTCGTCAAATTAATTACACATCTATTCAGTATGAATGTCAAGCTGTTAGAAATTTTTTTCTTCGATGTACAAAATTGCCGACTATTTCCTTTTGTTAACTAACAGCTCCGCGGCGTGTCATTTAGCATCCACAATTTTTTACCTAGAACGAAAAACAAAAATTCTCGTCACTCTACATTAGAATACCCAGAGAAGTACGTACGGAATTTAAAAGATATTGTTTGATTCAAAAGGTGTAGGTATTTGAACGAAATGTTTCACTGAAAATTCATTTCTTTAGTTCAAATACCTACAACTTTTGAATAAAACAATATTTTTGGAATTCCGTGCGTACTTCTCTAGGTATTTTACTGTAGATTGACGACAATTATTGTTTTTTGTTCTAGGTTAAAAATTGTGGATGCTAAATGTCACGCCGCGGAGCGCCTAAAAAAAAAGAAAATATTAGTAGTCGGCAATTTTGCACATCGAAAAAAAAAAATGTCCCACCTTGATATACATACTGAATATAAAACACCAAATAAAATAATTCATTTTATGAGTGAATCACTTTTTCATACGAAAAAAAAAATTGTTAAATTCGCAAACGATTTTATACCCGTTACTGTGCCTCTCAAGATCGTAAATTTCCATACGTAAAAACGTTCGATCGTTTTTCACATTCCAAATCAGCGGGAAAAAAATCGAGCAAGAATCAATTCCAGTTGCACTCCGACGAAGCAAACTTCAACGTCAACTTTTCAATATCACATGTTCCTCGTGCACGGAAAGAGCGAGCCCGAATTGTACATTATTCGCGTTGCCTGTGTGTTCTTTGTTTTTCGTTTTTCTCTTAGCCATTAGTATCGTCCGCACTGACCGTCGCTCGCATCGTTTCTCTTTTCGCCTGTGCGTTTGACATTGGCCCGTTTACGTTTAAGATTTCGTTCGTCTCGTTTCCCATTCCTTTGTTCATTCCCGAGCGCGACCGTATGCGATAGGCTAAAGAAGCGAGAGAAGAAGATAAAAATAAATCACTGAAGATCTCGAGTTCGAACGAGCAAAAAGACAAAAAGAATACGAGGACGCTGAGAAAATGGCGCGATCTGATAATGTGACTGTCGCTATGTGAGTTACGTCTGATTATTTATTTAAGTGTTACGCTCATTTTGTATAGCAACTATATTCGATATAAATAATGGAATACCGCATCGTTTGATATTTCATTCGTTTCGCGGTGTTCGTAATGCATTACTCGTAACTACCCTTGCTAGTTTTTACGCTAGTCTGTAACGCACCTTTTTTTTTCTCGTTTTTTTGTTTTGTTTTGTACGATAATGTATATGAAGAATGTTCGTGTAGATCGTTACCCGAGGTATCGGTCGATTATTATTATTATTATTTTTTTTTTTGCCATTCAATAACACACTCTTTTATTATCATTTGTACATAATAAATTCACTGTGCACACGTGGACGTTTGTTCTTTCTTTGATGCTTGCCTGGATACAATCGTTGCGGTAGGGGGAAAAGTTGACGCGAAACTCGAATTATCGCCGCGTTGATCCTTTGGTGATTCAATCTCGGGGTAATTCGCGTCATTTGTTTATATTCAGGTGCACGAAAGACAAACCGCGCGTATGCGAACACGCTCCGAGTGGTTCTTAACGCCGGTAGGGGAACGATTGGCCGGGACCGATAGCGATCCAACGGCTATGCACATACTCAGAGGCTCGAATCGCTCATCCTCGGGTAACATTGGTAAGTTGATATTACGATTTTTCTCAGTTTCCGGGCTTGGTGCGTATATGGAAAAGCCGGAAAACTCAGGGAAATTCTTTCCGCTTAGAATCATCAGGGAATTTTCTCAGAATTTACTTTTAGCAAGAATTACGAAAAATGAAACCGATTTGGGGAAAAAAAAACTGAACAGTATAAAAATGAATATTTTTGTATATTTTCAATATTTATATTATTCTTCATTATATAAAGACAAAGTTATGTCAGTGACGAACATTGAACATTTGAAAGACGAAAACTAATTTATTGTAAAGCTCTGTACATTTGTATTCGATTCGTCGATACACAACCACATCATTATTATTATAGATGAGTGTTTATATTTATTCTTTATTTATTGTCATAGGCATAAAAAAATCTGTTTATAATAAACAACAGGTTCTGCATTTGCTTTTAATGTATTTTTTTTACTTTACAATGTTTAAATTATTTTTCGGTTTTAAATTTATTTCAATTTTTAACATTTCCATGTACTCGATCTGAAAAAAAACATGTTATCCAGTTTAACATAACTTTTCAATAGAAGAATCGAATTGAGAATTTGCTTTGTTTTTTTAAGTCGGTTAAAAATGTTTTTTCCTTTCACAAAAATGATTAATTGCTATTTCTACGTACATAATTTTTCCCGTATGGTTCGTAACGTGGAAAAATACTAGTATGGTTGAAACGAGACTTAAGAGGAGGTACCTGAGTAAACGGCGAGGAAAACAGGTCAACTTCGGGAATTTTGATCTCGAAAACTAATGTTTCGATTGGATCCGGGTTTTTTTACTGGGTAATATGTACATTGAGGTATGTTTAGGAATTTTTGAAAATAATTTCGTTGACTGGAAGCGATTCAGGCACGATTATCTCGAAACATATTTTTCAAAGTCGGTGCCAGATGTATCTCGAAAACGGCTTGTCCGATTTTGTCCAAATTCGGATACAATATTCTTCGATAGTTTTCCTCGTTCGCCACGTAGGATTTTTTTGCAATTTTCATTTTTGACGGAATTGCGACCGTTTTAATTTAACATTCGTTTTTCGTTCCCAATTTCCGACGTTTTTGGATTGCATACACATTGCATGAAAAAGCCATGGTCCAATCAAATGAAAAACCCCTACGTTGCGAACGAGAAAAACTATCGAAGAATATTGTATCCAAATTTGGACAAAATCGGACAAGCTGTTTTCGAGAGACATCTGGCACCGACTTTGAAAACTATGTTTCGAGATAATCGCGTTTGAATCGCTTCCGGTCAGCGAATTTATATTAAAAAAATCCTAAACATACCTCAATGTACATATTTTCCAATGAAAAGAACCCGGATCCAATCGAAACATTAGTTTATGAGATAAAAATTCCCGAAGTTTACCTGCTTTTCTCGCCGTTTACTCTGATACCTCCCCTTAACCTGTGGTCTTAAACTTAAAAAAACTATAGTCGATAAAAACAAAGTGTTCTTTATTTGACCCTAATCTGGGTAATTTGCAAAGCCTGGAAGTTTTGCAAAACCTGTATGGAAAACCTGGAAAAGTCAGGGAATATCTGAAACAATAATACGTAACAACCCTGATTTTGAATTTAATACGCACGTTTCTTCTTTTTTCAAACCATTATAATCGCGTGACATTTTTTCTTTGCACACTCGAACATTGTTCGTTGATTTTAATATCTTAAAAATGCGGGATTATTTTATTTTTGTTTGATGATAGACGACAGGGTTTTTAATTTTTTTAAATTCGCGAACTTTAATTCCGCTATTTTTCCAGCGTCCAAAAAAAGAATTAGCTTCGTGACTCGAAATCTACACATACTTTCAATCGTTCTACAAATGTGGAAAAGTTATTGTCATTAAGATCGTTCGAAATCCAAATCTACGTCGAGTGAATCGTGGTGGCGGATAAGCAAAAAACTTTTGATGGAGGGGTAAACAGTAACGTCCGGCTGTTTGGAAAATTAAGGAATAACGCCATCTCAGGGCCCGAAGAATGTTATAGAAAACTTTAGGAATTGGTCGAGTGTAAAACACTTTTTTTTTAACGGGTTACACTTGGCTCGTGGCCGTAAAAAAGAATTTTCATGCATTTTTTATCGGGAAACGTGGGCAGGAATTTTTTGTTTGTTTTTATATTGACGTGTGTGGTTTCAGGTATCTTTTATAATTTTTGTATTTAAAAATATTGATAAATGTGGTATGTACAATGGTTTGTACAGAGCTCTGTTTGCAAAACGTGCGCCACTACTGCTGCTCGGAAACAAATCATCCGATATAAAAAAAAAATCAATAGCGTTAGGTTTTTGCATGAAATTATCTAGTGCTTAGACGAACGATTTAATAAAATATTGATTTTTGACGATAATTGCCGCCGTCCAAAGTGAAAGTATCGATTTTCGGTGAAAAAATGCTCTATTTTCGTTGATAAAGAAAAAACTGTGCATCGAAAAAAATATTCCTCCGTTCAAGCACGGCTTTTTGATATGTAAACAAATTTTGAATGTAAGCGGTAATTTTTTAGACGTCGCGGTGGTCGATTTAAGGGGTTACATCTACCTAGAGGGCCGAGCAAAATTTGCCAAATTCTAAATTTTTTCTGCTGAGAAACGGTTTGTGAAAAAGCAACATTTTTCAAACACAAAGGTACACATATTGAGGGCCTTGAAAAAAAACCGCCAAAAAAAAGAAAATAGCACAGTTGCCGGCGGTTGCACTTAAACGGTCCATCTCCAATCTAAAAACCAAACAAGTTATTCAAGTTAACAATAAATACGAGTCGTTGATGATGGTCGATCATTTAAATCGTTTTCTTTAACAACGTGGCGACGAATTGAAACTCGAGCATACAGAATCTATTTAAAAAGTCGTCATTTTTACGTAACTATTAAAAAATGAAGACCGATTTTGAAAAAGTAAGATCGTTAACGACCTTTAAATGTTTCTCATTATATCTACTTTAAATTTGAAAATTATTTATCAAGTGGTTCCCGAGATATTATGTCCACCAACTTTGAAAACAATGTTTCGAGAAAAATGTGTTCAAATTTTGGAGTATGATACTGTTACCGCTCGCCCGGCCGACTTTTAGAAGCTGTAGCTCAATCAATTTCAGGAATATTACAATAACATCGTCAGGGAATATAGCCATAAGGTGATACTATCGAATACAAATATTAATGGAAAATGCAATTTTTTGACCCACCTAGGTAGATGTAGCCCGTTCGAGAAAGTCATTTTGAGAAAGCCGCGTTCAAAGTTCGCCGGTTCGTGGAACTTACCTACAAACGCCCATGACTCCCTCAATTTTCACCGGATCAACTTGAAATTTGAAGCGAATATTTTTGAAATGTTATATCTTGCGAATCCAACGAAAACAAAATGTCGAGATTTTCAAAAATTTCAACAAGTTGTAGGCCCTCTAAACTACCTTCAAAAAATTCGAAAGCAACTTCTTCATTTTAAATAGCGTGCTATATAGCGAAATATTAGACCAATTATTTCTAACACCCTAAACTACGATTTAAGGGATCATCACAGTGTAACGGGTCGAAAACTAGCTGATATTCGCGACTTTTTTTTGTGCTTAAAATACGCTAATCAGTGTGATTATTTTATTGTCAAATCAGAGCCCTCATGAAGAACAGAAAATACATTTTTAAACGTTTATTTTGATTTTTTTTCACATTTTTTTACCGGTTGAAAATGTCTTCGAAAAAAAGGAGTTCTCATGGTGTACACGGTTGTGGTCGTGAATATTATCCGAAAGAAAATTTGTAAAAAGATTATTAATCAGTATGGAAGCCGCTATCTGGCTATGGGGGTTTTTTTTAAATCAAAATTGACAAAATGTCGGCGTTTTGAAAAAAAAAGAATCGAATTAGCATATTTTTTCGGCAGTTTTTCGTTAAAAAATTATGAAGATTAAAAAAAGCTTCGATAGCAAGATAAAGAATGGCGTGAAGCATGTTGTGTCAAAATTTGAGCCGAACAGCTTGAAAACTCGTCCTTTGAGAGTGTACACCACTTCGAAAAACGACATTTCGAGAAAAACGCGTCCGTCCGCGCGAGGTCTCACGCAGCTGGTCGAATACTTTTTTCTGAGAAAGGCTGTAGCAACCGTAATAATTCGAATTTCGCCCCAAAAATTAAACAGCATGTTTATAATCGTCTATACTATGCAAAATTATCCCTTAAGACCTTAGGCCACATTAACGGGTATAAAATCATGTGCGAATTTGACAATTGTTTTTCGTATGAAAAAGTGATTCACTCATAAAATTAATTACACATCTATTTAGTATGAATATCAAGCTGTTGGAAAAAATATATATTTTATTCGATGTACAAAATGGCCGACTACTAATATTTTCTTTTGTTATCTTTTTTGTAGGCGCTCCGCGGCGTGACATTTAGCATCCACAATTATTGACCTAGAACAAAAAACAAAAATTCTCGTCAGTCTACATTAGAATACCTGGAGAAGTACGTACGGAATTTAAAAAATATTGTTTTATTCAAAAGTTGTAGGTATTTGAACTTAAGAAATAAATTTTCAATTAAACATTTCGTTATAACTGCTCATAAAATGAAAAGTTTTCGATTAATCAGAAATTCCGTACGTACTTCTCTTTTTTTTTCGCAAAATTTACCGCTTTTTGGGAATTTTTTTGTGAAGAAAGTATACAACGGAAAACTTGTGAAACTTGGCATATAGTTTTATTGATCTGTTTACTACATACAAAAAATTTTTTAAACAATTTCATCAAAAAATCCGCCTCCCACCCCCCTCGACGCGCGATGGTCCTTTTTTGATGGTGTGCACGATTACAACCTTCACGTTCATCCTGCAACAAAAACCCAAAAAGCATTTTACTTTAGACACATATAGCTATCGTTCGATGAAGGGGAAAAAAAAATTGACGATTTGGTAACGTTTTGAACTTGAAGTATCGATTTTTCGAAAAAAATTGATCGATTTTCTGTTATAAATAAAAAAACTATTAAACGTATTGCTTATTTGCTTCATCAAACGATAAAAGGATGTCAGCTGAGCATTCTGTCCAAATTTGAAGGCAATCGGTTGAATAGTTTTTGAGAAATCGTGCACACCATAAAAAAAGGACCATCGCGCGTCGAGGGGGGTGGGAGGCGGATTTTTTTATGAAATTGTTTAAAAAATTTTTTGTATGTAGTAAACAGATCAATAAAACTATATGCCAAGTTTCACAAGTTTTCCGTTGTATACTTTCTTCACAAAAAAATTCCCAAAAAGCGGTAAATTTTGCTAAAAAAAAAGACAATCCCCCCTTAAATTTGAAGTAAATCGAGTGAAAATTGTTGAAGTTATTTGTCACACCAATTGGAAAAAAGCTGTTTCGACAAGTTTCGAGTAGTCGGCCATTTTGTACATCGAAAAGAAAATATATGTGTTTTCTAACAGCTTGATATTCATACTAAATAGATGTGTAATTAATTTTATCAGTGAATCAATTTTTCATACGAAAAAAATGTTAAATTCGCACATGATTTTATACCCGTTACTGTGGCCTAATGCATTAAGTTTGAAAAATCGTCTTTTTTCGGAACCACCAACGCTACGTTGCGAAAATGAAGTTTCGACGGTAGAGCCACGAATATTTCTTCGGATCGGTCGTTGAATTATTTTTGTTTCCACAGCCGCTGGTCTAAGCGCGAGTGCCGAATCCGTGAAACGTCCGAGTCTTCGTCGCACCGCTTCGAGAGAGAAGGGCCGATTGCACCGTAGCTCGTCCCGTCGTAACAAGGAAAACGGGGCAAAGTGCCGCGCCAGTGAGAGCACCAAGTCACGTTCTTTGGAGGCGGTGAAAATAAAGCGGGTCTCGCTCGAGCAACCGGCCGAAAAAATACTCAAGAACAGCGACGAAGTTCTGAACGAGGAGGACGCCAAGAATTGCATTGCCGATACGCACACCGACGCAGCGATCGGACCACAGGACTGTACGGAAATGGACGTACAAACAATTCACGTAACGCTCACGTACAAGCCACGAATTTGAAGCAACCCGCACGAGTTTTTCGAAAACTCCGGACAAATTTGAGAAGGAAGGATCAGATTCTTTTTTCTTGTTCTTTGTTTTTTTTTTTCTTCAATTTTTTTTACGGCTTTAATCAATGAGAGAAAGATTGCACGGTGGTCCACTCACGAGTGACCACGCATTAGTCGAACGTACAAATTTATTTAAACATAGACGATAAACGAACACGAGAAATTTATTCGAGAGCCTAGCTCTCGTTAAAGATTCTCTTAAAAAAAAAAACACGCACGAAAAAAAAAACCACGAGAAACACTCCGGCTTTAATTCCATCCAAGTACGGCGAAACGATTATTCGCCGACTTTAGTATACCGTAATGCATGTTTCAGAGATTGTTTTTCCCCCCTCACTACGTCGAGCGATCCTTTGGATCGGAGCTGACGTAAAAAAAAGACTTGCCTGCCGTTACGTTCTCGAACGACGAGAGTCTCATCGTATTATCCGAGAAAGGGATTCAAAAAACTAAGTTTCGTTCTACGCATTTGCGGTCTCGTTCAAATTTACAATGATCTTGAAGTTTGCGTCGTTGCAACGCAACGAAAAATAATTATTTTCAATCGATAATATTTCTTGACCGATTTCGGCTATGAAAATCACTGAAATACGCTTTCTCATCAGAGACTTACGACCTCAATTTAAAAAAAAAAGGTTTTGATCATTTAACGAATTTAGATTTAAAAAATGATGAAAAACGTCGTTGCACTCCAACGATGCAAATTTCAACGTCATCATTTGCGAGGGCTTACTGAGGATGTCCGTTGAAACGGACGAACTTAAATTGGCGATAAATCCTGTGAGTGCTTTCACTATGCGTCTTTTTACGTGCATCGAGCTCATTCCATAACAAAAAAGAAAACGTTGATACTTTACGATTCGTTCTCATTTTTTTTCTTTTCACCCGGTGGTGAAAATTCGCTGCTAGCATTCCAATTGCATTTATTGTCACACTTCGTAGGATCATTCGTGAGAATTGATATATATATATATATATATATATATATATATATATTTACGGCGAATTTTAAATGTTTCGTTCAAGAAGAAAGGAAGACCCGTAAATATTATATTATATATATATATATATTTACGTGTCAGAGTGGAATCGAGCAAGCGTTACACATTTCTTCCTTAAGGGATAACACCACTCTAGCGGCAGAAAATAAGGCCTAACATTGAAATTTTATTTTGGGTGTATGAAAAAAGGAATAGGATTTTTTTTTGAGAGGGTTTACTTAACACATATTAAAGTATTAAAAAAAAATTCATTATCATTTTCATACAAAATGGCAGTGACAGAGCCCACCTTGAAATACATGTTTTTTTTACAAATAGCTTCACGGGAGGACGGTCTTCTCGTAAAGTAAAAGACCTGCAACAAAAACCAAAAAAAATCATAATCTATATATTATTAGCTATGGGATTGCATAGGGATTTTTGTAAATCGAATTTTGAAAAAATGGCGCACTTTGGAAGAAATAAATCGATTTTTTGCATAAAAAATAAGCAGTAAATAGTTTATGAAAAAAAGTTTACATTTAATCAAAAAGTGGCTACGTACTCCCTAGAGAATGTTTCAAATTTCAAATCGATCTATGCAAAAGTGTTCGAAAAATCCGTCCTCCCAGTTTGGAAAAGTGGTTTCGAGAAAAACGCTTTCAAAGTTGTGCGAGGCGCTGCGGAAAAATCAATGATTGAACCTTAAAATAAAAAAAATGTCGCTCCGGGACCAATTGCATATTGCTTTTATGACCCCGCAGTATTTTTTGAGCAAAAAAAACATTTTTTCGAAATCCTAGAGTGGTGTTATTAACGAAAGATTCAAAATTCGTCGCTAAACGCGAATGAAAACGCATCGACTCGAAAAAGTGTAGGTCCCAAACGAAGAGTTCGCAAATTTTCGATGTTTTATACGGAAAAATTTATTTTCACCGCTCGTCTATACGCCAAAAGGTATTACCGAAGCAAAAAAAAAAACGAAATCTTTATCAAGACGAAAAACGTTTTTACCACATTTCGTTGAATATTTATTTATTAACGTCTATTATCGTAATTTGTAAGTAAGTTATTGAACTTTGTTTTACGACTGTACGGGAGACCTGAAGGGAGACGCGGGGGAGGTTGAAAAAAATAATTTCGAAAGATAAACAACAAGCCACACAGGCGTTCTCTCGTTACGCAGTAACGAGACTTTCTTAGAGAATTGTAAATAATTACACGTTACGAAGCACATGCTTGATTTTTTCGCGTGCGCTACGCGCAAATCGCGATTCGCGCTCCAAATTTATTCTACGTCAGTTTTCATTCGAGTTCTGAGAAAATTGCGCGATAATTCGCGAATCTCGCGATTTTGGAGTTCGTTTTTCGTCTCGCGAAACATCGGCCACCCGAACGAAACGTGGCTGTCCATATATTAGGTCATCGATTTTTGCCGATTTTTTACCTTCGTTAATTACGTAATTTATGGACGGCCCCGAAGCATCGGGTCGATAAGTTTCGCCGAGAATGTAAAAATTGCCGGGATTCTAAACGGAGCCATCCAAAATTCCTAAATTGTGTGGGCGAAAGATACTTCAGCGCGAAACGAAGGGCGGACTGGTCGTACGGTCTTGACGAAAAACCGGACGTAGCATTTTTTTGCTTAGAAAACACTTTTTACGTATTTCGCGTTAAATTTATAACGCGCACAACGAACGTGAACGTAAATGAATCGAATATGCACCGAGTCCGCGATATAAATCGCCGTACTCGAATTTATTCGGAAAATATGTTTGAGACAAAAGTTGAATGGTTTCGGGAGGCCCATTGTTAGGTACGAGCGAGTTATTTTTGTATGGACGCGAAAGGGACACAGGAAGCGGGACTTTGGATTTTTTTAAGGGGAGATATACACCTAGGAGCCGGAAAAAAGGTCATTTTTGTGAATTTTTTCAAGGAAAACTATTCAAAAATATATAATATAAAATATCAAAAATATACAAGGATATTGTATGATCCTTGGAGCGTCGTAAAAAATCTGCGTATACGGTACCCACTGGCGTTTCTTGAAAAAATCATCTGAAAAAAAAAACCAAAAAGATTATTAAATTAGATACTATAATCTAGTACTTGTCATAGCTGATTTTGAAAATATCGATTTATGACAAAATGGCGGACGTTTGATCATAAATAGTGATTTTTGGGCCAAAAATTAGTTATTATTTTGCCTATAAAACAAAAACTAAGTAACGGAAAAAAAATCCTATGACAAATACTAGATAATGGTGTATAGAATAACCACAAAAAACCTCAAGGCAATCGGTTCATTGGTTTTCGAGAAATTTTGGGTACCGATTTGAAAAACGTGGTTTTGAGAAAAACGCGTTTGAAAATTTGGGAATGAATAAATCATGAAATTTGTCAACTTACATGGAATCATCGATACCAGGCCCATAGTGTAGGTCTTCTACGGTCGACGGAATGTTCATAGCTTGTTAATCCTCGACCTCGACCATCTAGGTCTATATCTCCCCTTAAAAAGGCGTCGTAAATTTTTAGTGTCCTGATCAGTGCAGGTCGTTAAAAAAAACTGCATGATTGGCGCATTGCAAAATATATGGGGCCGAATATGTCAAAAAGTGACCACCGTGTGGCCTCTACGTGTTCGTATAAAAAACAAAGTTACACCGGATAATAAGGCCTTTAAAAAAGACGAAGTTTGCATCATTGGAAGGCGGCGGAAATTAGTTCGCTTCAAGGGATATCACCACTCTAGTGGCAGATAATAAGGCCTTTGACAATTTATTTTGGGAGTATGAAAAAAAAAGGAATAGGAAAGTATCATATTAAAGTATCAAAAAAAAATGTATTATCATTTTCATACAATATGGCGGCGACAGAGCCCATCTTGAAAAACGTGTTTTTTACAAATAGCTTCACGGGAGGACGGTTTTCTCGTAAAGTATAAGACCTGGAAAAAAAATCAAAAAAATTATAATCTATATATTGCTATGGGACTATGTAGGGATTTTTTTGTCAAATTTTGAAGAAAAAAATGGCGCACTTTAACGGAAATAAATAGATGTTTTGCCCAAAAAATAAGCAGTAAATTGTTTATAAAAAAAAAAAGTTTACATTTAATCAACAAACGGCTACGTGCTTCCGTAGAGAATGTAATTGTGAAGCTACTATCAACATTTCAAATCGATCCATGCAAAGATGTCGAGTAATCCGTCGAGTTATCCGTCCTCCCAGTTTCAAAAAAGTGATTTCGAGAAAAACGCGTTTGAAGTTGTACGAGGCGCCTGAAAGAAGTCCGAGGCGCTGAGACAAAATCGATAATTGAACCTTTGAAAAAAAAAATTTCGCTACAGGTCCAATTGCATATCGTTGTTGTGACCCCAAAGTATTTTTTAAACAAAAAAAAACGATATTTCCAAAATACTGGAGTGGTGTTATCCCTTAATTACTCCATTTTTTTTTGGCTGACAGGATTGCAGGACAGGACGTGAAAATCGTTCAAACGTTTTTACATACTGTTATTAACAATGTATGACCTTAACTTGCAGAATTTATAAGTAAAAAGAATATTAAAAAAAAAAACAAGCTTTCATTTAATGCACTAAAGAGTAGAAAATAGTTGTTTTCGCGTCACCTATATATGACTATAAATAAAAGCCTGGGGCGCTCGACTTTTTAAATGTTTAATAAATCTGATCAATTCAGTTTCATTAACCGTATTTCATTTGGCACAATAGTAATCAGAGAAATTATTATCACACGTTTATAAACAGTTTCACGATTTTCTATTTTAAAAAATCTAAGCTTGTTTTACAGTAAATTTGATGCAGTTGATATGTTAACGGATTTATGTGAATTAAAGATTATATGTCGAAATTTTGGGCGCCCCAAGCTTTTATTTATAGTCAGATATAGGACACTTGGTAACAAAAATTATTTTTCGCTTTTTTGCACATTAAATAAAAGCTTGTTTAAAAAAAAAATTCTACATACAAACTATTTTCTACTTTTCAGTCTTTGATTGATTTTACTAGTTAGTTGTTACTAGTAGTTCACTAGTTTACTAGTTTCTACGTTAGGAATATGGAATGCTTGTAAAAACTAACAATGACTGTAATTAGGATTGAACTTACGACTAATTGCTGCATATAAACTTCTCCCATACAAACACAGTCGGCTACGTATTAGTTTGTATGCGTTAGTGAGATTTTATATGGAAGATAAGATATCGCTAATTTTACACGAAAAGTTAAAAATGTTATGTATATATATGCTTTTATTTTTTCTAAAGTTGAATCATGCATTGTCACCTTTTAGATGCATGTTTGCAAAATTTCGGAGCTCCAAGTAGTCGGGAAGGGGGTGAAATATCGATTTTCCGTTTTGCATCTCCCAGAAAGTCAAGTTAAATAAAAGCTCGTAAAACAGGCTTCCGTTATAGATAAAAACGAACAAAACAAAAATATCGTTGCGCTCCAACGATCCAAACTTCAACATCACCCGTAAAAACAATTACACTTTTATCTGAAACATATTTTCTCAGCAATGTTCCGAAGATATTCGAGCGGTTCGATTTCAATGGGACTGCATAAATTTATTATTCATATTCGCTTAATTACCGTTCATAGAAAAAATATGAAATTTAAATATTTTTTTACTCATTCTCACCTACGAACCACATGTTATAAATTCGTCGGAAATATTTTGGCCAGAAAAAAATCGTATTCGTGACTACCTCAAAAATTGTAATCTCGATACCCATAAAATCGCCATTTTTTAATCTACATTTACGTTCGCTACTATCGTTTCTCATTCAATATTTGCCACTCTATCGACATGATTTTCGAAAAAACCAAACGACCGTCTAGCTCTGTCCAATGAATATTTCCCTCAAACATCACAGAACGCGCGATTTTTTTCCGAAACGGAACTCTCGAAGAACTCTAGGAGAGAAAATAATACTTTTTTTAACTGTCCTTCCATGCAGCTGGTGCAAACTCGAGACGGGGTCTCAAGTGTAGCTATAGCTCTAGCACCACTATAATTTTAAGGATATTAGCTTGCACCAAAGAATCGTTGTAAATATTATACTTTAAAAGTAAAACGAGGCGAAACTAAAAAAAAGAAAGGAAGAACACCGAAGAAAAATTAGCTTCAGATGAATGAACGTTAGTTGAGCGATCGCGGTTTAATTATTTTTTCCTCGATACTCGTCCAGCTGGTACGAATCTGCGAATGGGCGACGAAAAGCGCAAATTATTGTATACCTATATGTACATGATACGATTACTTAGGGAGTATCGAATGCTTCGCATATCACTAACTCTTACGACTTCAACGATCGTCGATATTAAACAAGAAGATTAAGGGGTCTTCTCACTTTAGACGCTAAAAAAGGCTATTTGGATGGATTTTTTTTGCTAGGTCCATATTATAAATAATGATATAAAGGTTACACTTTCGAAATACATTTTTTCAAATGTTTATTCGTTCAAGTCACTATTTATAGACGAAGATGGTAGTGAAAAAAATGTCCTAAAAAAATTGTACGTCTGCGCTGTTGATGAAATCTCGGAGATGGATAAACCGAAACAAATCAAACGGTTTTGGATTCAGTATGTTAATGGTTATAGCGCATATACGATTTTTGATATATGCAAAAATAACAAAATGGCGGACATTTTTCGAAAAAAAAAGTTTGTTTGGGTTACATAAATGCATTAAAATTTTTTTTGTGTATTTCGAAAGTGTATTTATTAAGTGTAACAAGTTTTATATCAATATCTATAATAAAACCTATTTTAAAAAATCATGAAAATGGCTTTTTTTTAGCGTTTAAAGTGAGAAGACCCCTTGAAGAAAAACAACGATCATCGTCCTATTTGTCCGTACGCGTATGTCTCTCCCCGTGTAATTTGCCGATTGAGATGCGAAGGTCGCGCGAGATCGTGCACAATCCTCGATTTGGTCAATTCAACCTTGTTTCTCACCGAATCTCTGTGATGCTGATAAGAAAAACGAAATTCTAACGTTTCTATGCATTTTCACAATTTTTGTAAATACACGATAGACTCGTTCGTAGCGTGGCTCTCGGGAAATTTCGTTTCTACTGTAGCTTAAGTTTTTTCGAGTAATTGTTGAAGCACGAGGGAAAAGAACGAGACGACAAAACGAATGGTATTGAAGTTTGCATCGTTGGAATGCCGAGAAAATAACTTTTTGTTCCTATTACTCAATTTTGTCTGCTCATTTAGGCTACGAAAATCGTGGATTTTTTTCGTTTAAAAATTCGAATTAGAGATCCATAAGATGCACCTGCAAAAAAATACGTTTAGTTAGTGGTGAAAATAAAGAAATGCATTCCAACGACGGAAAATTCAACATCATTGAAGGGTTAGGCTACTGCGACGAGCCGAAAATCAGGGCTGTTTCGAAAAGTTCATTTTGAAGGAATAAGTGCGTTGATTAAAAAGTCGTTTGGACATTTATTTGTATGTACATCTCGTGAAGGATCGTTGAACGTGAGGGGCTTAAGGCGGGATATACATTTAGACAGGAAAAAAATAAGCAATATTGAAGGATCTTTTAAACTAAGAAATAATTATTCTACAATTATCAAACTTCAGGTAAACTTTAATAGTATATCTAAGTAAACAAAATAATTTTTTTTAATTAATTCATCATCAAAATTACGGAGCTGTGGCAGAGTGTTACAGCAAGCTCGCCGCGGGAGTTGCAAATCGGCGTGCAGTCTAGCTCCCGTAGACTTTGATTTGCAAACGAGGTCAAACATTTTTTCAGTCACAACACGTCTAGTTTCTACGTGACGGTAATTAAAATGAAGAAAATGCAAATTTGAGAAAATGGCACGCATTTACAAAAAAAAATCAACATTTCACGCAACATTTCTGTAAAATGTGGATTAAAAAAAGTAGGTTTTTTTCCAATTTTTCAAAAACAATTCTCGTCAAGTAGAAGTTACCAATATTATCAATATTATCAATATCAAAAGAAATCGATTATTTTATCGTTGTAAATGTATATCACGCCTCAACGCTGTACTTGATTCTGGACACCAAGTTTATCTGAAACAAAATAAACGAGTTTTTTTTTTTCTCAAAATAGATAATATTGGCTGAAAATTGATCGAGCTTTTTTTTTAATCTTCTTTCAATCATCAAAAAAACAAATTTTAATTTTTCTTTCGATTTTCCGAGGAAAAATGACATTATTGTGAATAACTAATGAAAAAAAAAAATGTTTAAATGAAAAACGGTGGTTCCTGCACCGTACGTGGGACGTTCCCCTTCATTTTGAGTTGCGTCAAGCGACGAACGAGTCTTTGTCATTTTCGCAGTAGCCTAACTCCTTAAAACGAGTGAAACAAATATATATGCCAAATGTCGGATATAAGAGAGAGAGAGAGAGAGAGAGAGAGAGAGAGAGAGAGAGAGAGAGAGAGAGAGTGGACACCTGCGAAAAATGATGATCGATACTATAAGAGGACTAGAATCTTATTACGTTCTAATATAAAATACTTCAGCGAAGTTTGACGAGTCGCGGAAAGCGAATTTTGTACGATTAGTTGGCCTGTTTTGTTTTTTTTTTAATTTTTTTTTTTAGGAATGTGCCAGGACCATACATGGTAAATACGACGGATGCCAGTATGCGCGCGAAGCATATTAATATTGTATCGATATATTGTTTTATACATTAAATCCGAAAGCCTTATTTTTTATTTATCGCATCGAGTGCGACTCAATGACGTTGGATTTCTTTTCTATATTTTTTTTCGTCCAAATGCAAGCGCGGAAACGGAACGAAAGTCACAATATATACATATATTATTTATATTCGTTACTGACGCACACACCCTACACCGGATAATAGAATTCTAAACGTACGAATATGGCTCGGCGTGATAGAGAAGAAAACAAATGTATTTCGTTAGGACTCTGGGGATCTTTGAGACAAACGTGGCGAATCGCAGAAAATGTATGCTTCGAATTCGCGATTACGATACGAGCTTATGACCGGTGGTCCAACATGAAAAACAATTATATACTACGCTCTATATATATATGCCAAAGTTTCCGGGAACGCTGAATGGATGTGCGTCGATTACTCCTCTATGCCAGAATCAATCGAATTGTCGATATATTTATACTGAGATTTTATTTAAAAACGATGACGTATCGATACATTTTTACACTCATATACAGCGATATATATATATATGTGTGTACGTATACGCAGTGACGAATTGAAATGGACTCGAACAAGTATCTTCGAAACTGTCGGTTATATTAAGGGGTAGAGGAAAAACCACCTTTGGGCGCGGAAAAAATTGCTGATTTACATGATTACAGGAAGGAAATATTTCTCGCCATTTTTGAGACTCAGGGTATGTTTTATTACCACGTTTGGCTGTTACATGGTACTCTTTTAAGGGGAGGTACCTGAGTAAACGGCGAAATAAATAGGTAAACTTCGGGAATTTTTATATCAAAAACTAATGTTCCGATTGGATCCGGATTTTTTTTTATTGGAAAATATGTACATTGAGGTATGTTTGGGAATTTTTTTAAATCAATTCGTAGACTGGAAGCGATTGAAACGCGATTATCTCGAAACATAGTTTTCAAAGTGGGTGCCGGATGTATCTCGAAAACGGCTAGTCCGATTTTGTCCTAATTTGGATACAATATTCTTCGATAGTTTTTCTCGTTCGCCACGTAGGATTTTTTTTGAAATTTTCATTTTTGACGGAATTGCGACCGTTTTAATTTAACATTCCTTTTCGTTCGCAATTTCCAACGATTTTGGATTACATACACATTGCATAAAAAAGGAGTGGTTCAATCAAATGAAAAAAAAAGTATTTTTTTTTATCGGCGGAAAAACGGTTTTCAGGGGCGAAACGCACCCTCAAAAATGGGGATGTTTTTCGTCGTTAAAGTTTCAACGGTACGAGATATAAAAAAAAATTAAAATCGCAACAATGTTCATTTTTGTGTGTACTATGCATTGGAGATGAGAACGATGACGTAATCGACGAAAAACGAAAAACACCCCTATTTTCGAGGGTGCGTTTCACCCGGTAAAACCGTTTGTCCGCCGATAAAAAAAGACGTGTCTCTCAGCTTTTGATACTCTTCGACATAAAAAAGTTTCAACAAAATCGGAGGAGGACAATAAAGTAACAGTAAATTCATATACGTAGAAATAGCAATGAATCATTTTTGTGAAAAAAAAAAACATAACATTTTTAACCGACTTGAAAAAACAAAGAACATTCTCAATTCGATCCTTCTATTGAAAAATTATGTTGAAATGGATAACATAATTATTTTTAGATCGAATATATGGAAATGTTATAAATTGAAATAAAATTTAAAAAAACTGAAATTCAAACAATAATTTGAACATTGGAAAGTAAAAAAAATACATTAAAAGCAAATACATGACCTGTTTTTTATTTCAAACAGAATTTTTTATGCCGATGACAATAAATGGAAAATAAATATAAACCCTTATCTACATTAATGATGATGTGGTTGTGTATCGACAGATCGAGTGCAAATGTATAGAGCATTACAGTAAATTAGTTTTCAGTTTTTTTAATTTTCAATATTTGGCACTGACATCACTTTTTTCGTACATGATGAAGAATAATATAAATATTGAAAATATACAAAAATATTTATTTCTGTACTGTTCAGTTTTTTTTTTTTTCGTCAAGTCGGTTTCATTTTTCATAATTCTTGCAAAAAGTAAATTCTGAGAAAATTCCAGAGAATTTCCAAAATACCCTGAGTTTTCCCGGCCTCTTGTTTTTTTTTATGCGCAACAACCTTGAAGTCGATGAAATGTTATGCTTTGATACAAAAAGATCGAATTTTCCGAAAAAATTGCTACATTTTGCAATAAAAAATTCTTTTTTGTTTGTTAATTTTCAAGAAAATTTAGGGTCACGTTTCAGACGATGAGGTTAAAAAGATTTATACCAAATTTCATCAGAATCGGGTCGATTATATTTTTTAGCTAAACGTCACGGCAGTTTGGAAAATGCAGTTTAGAAGACTGTGCCTCCGCTATATTTAAAAATTAATAAAAATAAAAAAAACACCATGTAACAGCCAGAAGTAGTAATAAAACATACCTCAAGTCTCAAAAATAGTAAAGAAATATTTTGTTAAAAAAAATGTCATCAACATCAGCCAATTTTTTAAAGGACCCCTTAAAGGACGTTTCAAACCAATGATGATGGCTCCACAGTGCACATTACTCACGAAACGAACCATTTTACGACGTTGACGTTTACATCGTCGAAAGCAACGATATTCTTTTTATACGATAATTTTTCATTTCTTTATTTTTATAATTATTTTCCTGCATTTTTTTGCAAATTTTACCCTCTTTTGCAAATTGGAGTCGTAAATTTGTCAAACCAATACATAAAAACGTTTGAGCGATTTTCACATCCTCGATTGGCTAAAAAATAAATTTGGGTAATTAAAACAAATTAATTTTCGTTGCATTCCAACGATGCAAACTTCACCGTCATCCGTTTTTGGATGCACCAAAAGTAGTACTTTTGTGTAGAGAACAACGAGCTGCATCGATCGGTGGACTGAAAACACATGATAGAATTTAAAAAAAAACAAGTTGACCATCGTCCTGTAATGGCATTGGTTAATGACGTTTGCATCGTTGGAATGCAAATAAAATTATTTTCGTCCCCGAATTTCCATTTGCAGATTTGAGCTACGCTCCAAGATTTTTTAGGCCAGAAAAAAATTGCTGATTTACATAATTTTTTCTTAAAAGCAAATATTTCTTCATCATTTTTGACACTTAGGGTGTGTTTTATTGCTACTTTTGGCTGTTACATGGTATTTTTCTTATTAATTTTGAAAAAATGGTGGTATTTTTTAGGATCTACAACTCTGCGATATATGATTTTCGATAGTAATGAACACAAAAAAATTAACAAGAATTTTCGTCGCATTCCAACGATGCAAACTTCAACTCTGTGTTCTCTCCGCGTCCGTAAAGAAAAAAAAAACACATTAACATTATCTGTTCGGATCGGATAATTTGCATCCCGAAACTGTTTAACTTTTGTCTGAGAAATATTTCAATAGTTTCAGTGCAGTTTCGAAGATGTTCAAATCGGATCTATCTTAATGGGAACCCTGTGCATATGCATATGTGTATATATTTATATACATGAGGTATTCCACGTGAATCCGGTGAACTTTTTCCCTGACCCCCGCCAATTCGATTAAGTTTAAAAAATCTGATTCCATTGACTCTCAAAGACACCCTGAACTTTTTTTTACATTTTTCGAACCAACCCATAGTCAAAAAAAAAGTTAAAAAAAAATGCCCCGATTTAAAAATCTGAAGAAATTCCCAAAAATTCGTGATTATATATAAAACTTTCAAGCTATCACCCGCAGTGGTGATACCTTTTTTTCTGTGCTTTCTGAACGATTAATGTTTAAAAAAATCCGAAAAATTCTCTGCTAACTATTCAAGGTCCATGATCGTGACTTGGTTATTAAAAAATGGTCGAAAAAATGCATTGTGGGTATCAAAATATTTAAGTATCCGCCCGAAGTGAGCGGTTCTTGAATTTTTTCGGATTTTTTTAAACGTTAATCGCTCAGAAAGCACAGAAAAAATCATACTTCCACTGCGGGTGATAGCTTGAATTCTTGACACATAATCACGCATTTTTGGGATTTTTTTCAGATTTTTAAATCGGGGCGTTTTTTTTTCGGAGAAATTTTTTTTTTGTCTAAAGGTTGTTTCGAAAAATGTAAAAAAATTCGGGGTGTATTTTAGAGTCAATGGAATCAGATTTAAAAAAAATGAATCGAATTGGCGGAGGTCAGGGAAAAAGTCCACCGGATTCACGTGGAATACCTCATATATATTTCGCTCCATGTATTTGTCAAACTCGTGACACACGTAACCATAATCGGAATACTCCCCATACGTAGCTATGCGATATTACTAATCCGCGTACTCTTTACTCACGTTGAATTCAACGATAGAATTGACGCAATGAACCAAGTAATTTGAGGTATGTGGAGGAATGAAGAAGCCAGCTAATCAGGCTAGGATAATACGATCGGGTAAACACTTTTGTTTGTCGAAGATACGGCGGATACTGGATCTTACTTGCTTATCTCGGATAAATTATGATTCGTTTATACTACTCCGTTAAGGGGTTAGGCTACTGTGACGGTCCGAAAATCAGGGTTTAAAAAAAAAATTAATTTTTCAGGCATAAGTTAGATTGTACATTAACAAAGCTGCGTACAAAATTTCATTTGAAAAAGTTAACAATTAAAGAAGTTATGAACAATCTCGTGAAATAATTGAACTTGAGGGGCTCAACGTACTTGATTTTGGCCACCCGGTTGATCTGAAATCAAAAAACGAGTTTTTTTTCTCAAAATAGATAATATTGGCTAAGACTTGACCGAGGTTTTTTTTCGTAATTGTGTTTCAATCATAAAAAAAAAATTCGAATGTTTTTTCCCGATTTTTCGAGGAAAAATTACATTATTGTTAATAACTAATGGAAGAAAAATGTGAAAAATAAAAACGTCGGTCAAGACTAAACTACTATTACACTGAATAAGTGTACCAAATTTCAACCCAATCCGTTCATTAGATGTCGAGAAATCGTGTACACCGTTTTGAAAAACATAGTTTTGAAAACGCGTTTAGTTTGACTAGAAATTTTATCGCAATAATGAGTTTACCTTTAATCTGGAATTTCTGCACCATATGTTGGTCCTTCCTCTTCAATTTCGGTTGCCTTAAGCAACGAGTGTTCGTCATTTTGACAGTAGTCTAACCCCTTAACGCCTATGGGCGGAATCACGTAAATTTGGCTCCTTTCGCGCATTTCTTTTTTATCACATGAAAATTTCTATAGTTACAGTCCCGCGTTTCCGAGAGAGAATATGAAACTATAATATGCGAGTACCAATTATAACAACAGTCGAAGGTGCACAAAAACGAATTTTTATTATTATTTGCACGGCACCCATGTCCCTTTTCAATTTTTTTTTTGGAAAGCAGAACTTCAATAATAGTAATAACAATCATAATAATAATAAAAATAACAAAGAAAGGCTCTCATTACATGACAAAAAGGGCGTAAGATAAACCAGTGCCAAAATCACCATTCTCTTTCGTTCTCGCGCCCCAATATCATTACTTCATCTCGTATAGTCACGTTTACTCCGCTAATCCGTTTTTGACGATAAAAAGAAGCACGTCTTATAATCCACGCACGCTTGTGGACTCGTAACGCTGAATTTAGACTGAGCTGGCTTGACAAACAGAAAAAACGAGACTAGAGATTTGTTTTGCAATTATGACGACACGTTGATATCTCTCACGTGTGTATTAATTTATTGAATTTGCTCTATAGACAATTCGGAAGACTCGAAATTGACAAAATTGAAATTCATTGAATTTGTTCTATGAACAATTCTGAAGACTCGAAATTTAAAAAATTGAATTTGCTCTATGGACAATTTTGAAGACTCGAAATTGAAAAAATTGAAATTGATCGAATTTGCTGCATGGACATTTTTGAAGACCCGAAATTGAAAAAATTGAAATTTATCGAATTTGCTCTATGGACAATTTCGAAGACTCGGAATTGGAAAAATTGAAATTGATCGAATTTGCTGCATGGACATTTTTGAAGACCCGAAATTGAAAAAATTGAAATTTATCGAATTTGCTCTATCGGAAATTTCGAAGACTCGAAATTGAAAAAGTTGTTTGAATTTGCTCTATGGACAATTTTGAAGATTCGAAATGGAAAAAATTGAAATTTATTGAATTTCCTCTATGGACAATTTTGAAGACCTGAAATTGAAAAAAATTTAATTGATTGAATTTGCTTTATGAACAATTTTGAAAACTTTAAATTGAAAAAATTGAAGTTTATTGAATTTGCTCTATAGACAATTTTGAAGACTCGAAATTGAAAATATTGAAATTCATTGAATTGGCTCTATGGACAATTTTGAAGATTCGAAATTGAAAGAATTGAAATTTATTGAATTTGCTCTATGGACAATTTTGAAGGCTCGAAATTGAGAAAATTTTAATTCTTTGAATTTGCTCTATGGACATTTTCGAAGACACGAAATTGAAAAAATTGAAATTCATCGAATTTCCTCTATGGACATTTTCGAAGACTCGAAATTGAATAAATTGAAATTCATTGAATTTCCTCTATGGACATTTTCGAAGACTCGAAATTGAATAAATTGAAATTCATTGAATTTGCTCTATGGACAATTTCGAAGACTTCTAAAAACAACTGCAACGAACCATCGAGATCGATAATCCCCACAACATATCTCAATTTATTTGGAAATTATACTTGCATCACGTAAAAAAAGAAACAACCGTACTCTTGTTGCTGTACTCATGACATATTGGAAAACGAAGAAACTGCAAACGATTTTGAACGTTCGATTGCTCACAGTAATTACGAAAAATGAGTGAAAGAAAACAAAGAGAGCGAATGACGCGTGATTGCGATAGAAAATTACGAAGGTATAAATTAAATGTATAAGAAAAACGTAAAGTTCACGATAAATCGATCGATACGAATAGCGTGTCGCTCAATTTTTTTTTCGTTCGCTGAATAAAGCACGATGTGTTTTTTTTTTAATTTGTATACTTGTGATGCACAATTCGAGATGCCAAAAACATTTATGTCGAAACTGCACAGTGTAACTGCTTCGTATCTCAGCGTGTTTAGTTTTTTCAAATTTTCTTCTGCACAGAGTTTTCGGGCCGAAAATATGACACAACACTATGTTAGTATATTGAAGTCTTAGTATCATCGACCGGAGAGAGGTCGAGAGAAGTTTGACTTATGCCATTGTGGTTCCATTAATCATTCGTCCTTAGAGATTCGGGGTCATGAGGATGAAAATTCAGCTCTTATACATTCAAATAATAGTATTGGGCATTTAAGACACTCGTGCCAAATTTCGACTCTCCGAGTCAAGTGGAGGCAATCGATAATTTTTCCCCATTCAATTTGCACAGAAAATTCGCTCCCCAATTTAAATAACTCTACAACGAATTATTATGTGTCATATGCGGTTAAAGATTCTCAAAGTTGAGCTTTACAGCTTTTGAAAGCGTCGATTACAGTCTTGGTCATTGCAAAACAGCCTTTCCTATTTACGATAGGCATTTTTTTTTAATTCTGTCATTTGTGGAAAGATTTATTTTCGATATTAATTTTTTAAATAGCTGTAATTTGTGGTAAAATAATTATGGAGCTTTAAAGAGTTGGGCTACTGTGACGACTCGAAAATCGGAGTTGTTGAAAAAAAAATCATTTTGAAGGAATGAATAAGATTATTGAAAAATCGTTTGGACATTTATTTGTATGTACATGAACAAACTTGTCTACCAAATTTCCTTAAAAAAATATTAATAATTGAAGAAATTATAAACAGTTTCGTGAAAGACCTTTAAACGTGAGTGTACTTGATTTTGGCCACCCGGTTGATCTGAAGTGAAGAAAACGATTTTTTTTTCTTAAAATACACAATATTCGCTATGACTTGACCGAGCTTTATTGTTATCGTGTTTCAATGATCAGAAAAAAATTCGAATTGCTTTTCCGATTTTTCGAAGAAACTTTATATGTAAGAATTAATATTTTTCAAAACGAGCTTTTATTTAATGTACCAAAAAGTATTAAATTTTTTTTTAACCAAGTTTTAATCAAGTTTTCAACCAAGTGACTATAAATAAAAGCTTAGGGCGCTCAACTTTTTAAATGTTTAATAAATTTGATCACTTCAGTTTCAGTAACCGTATTTAATTGGCACAATAGTAATTAAAGAAACTATTATCACACGTTTATACTCAGTCTCGGGATTTTTATTTAAGAGATCTAAGGTTGTTTTACAGTAAATTAAATACAATTGATATGTTAACGGATTTATATAAATTGAAAGAATATATTAGGTGTAGTAAAAAGAGATCCATTATTTTTGCCTTCAATTTCATGCAAAAATAATGGATTTCTTTTTACTACACCTAATATATCTAAATTTTTCCCGCCCCAATCTTTATAACAGCTTGGGTTTATTTATAGTCACATATATGGGACTTGGCAAAATAAAAATGTCTACTTTTTAGTTCATTAAATAAAAGCTCGTTCAAAAAATATTTTCTCTACATATAAATTATTTTCAACTTTTGAGTCTTTAATTGATTTCACCAGTTGGTTGTTAGTAGTAGTTTGCTAGTTTACAAGTTTGTACGTTAGGAAAATGGAATGCTTGTAAAAAATAACAAAGACTGTAATTGGGATTGGACTTACGACTAATTGCTGCATATAAACTTTTCACATACAAACACGCTACGAATTTGTTCGTGTTAGTGAGATTTTATATCGATGATTAGACATTGCTAATTTTACATGAAAAGTTGAATGTTTCATGGATATTTTTTTACTCGAATCGTGCATTGTCACCTTTTGGATGCATGTTTGCAAAATTTCAGAGCTCCACGTAGTCGGGAAGTGGGTGAAATATCGATTTTTCGTTTTGCATCTCACAGAAAGTCGAGTTAAATAAAAGCTCGTCAAATTACATCATTTTTGTTAATAACCAATGGAAAAAAAATGTTAAAAAGAAAAACGTCGGTCAAGACTAAACTACTAGTACCCTGAATAAGTGTGACAAATTTCAAGTACATCCGTTCATTAGATGTCGAGAAATCGCGTACACCGTTTTGGAAATCATAGTTTCGACAAAAACGCGTTCAAAGTTTTACTATCAGTTCTATCGTTGTAATCATACGTTTACCATCTACGATTGCGCCATATGTTGGACCTCTTGAATGTGAGTTGCCTCAAGCGTCTATCAAATTTTTTTAAATGGCCACCGTAGCCTAACCCCTTAAGAATCTCCAACCAATTTCAACAAATGTCAATCACTTTTCGAGTTACTCAAGTTTCAACGTAGAGAGCGAATTTTCACAACGATTTTGTTTTTCTTCATTTTTCATTTCTCTATTTTCATCACTATCCTAAGCCTTTTTTGCAAATTGAGGTCATAAATCTCTAATAAGAATACGTAAAATCGTTCGATTGATTTTTACAGCGAAAATCAGCGATAAAAGTTGGGCAATTATTAGGGAGAATTAATTTTCATTGCATAGCAACGATGCAAATTTGAGCGTCGTGAATTCTTCGTGTCAATCGAATAGAGAACAAATTATAGAGCACCGCCATTTATATTTTATTTTTATATCAAATTTAGCATGATTTTTAATTGCGCCTAATACGATTGAAGACCCAAGAGTTGACATTTTCTTTCACCCACTCTATTACAGATATCCGAGATTTCGACATTTCGGCAAATGTATAAAAAAAAATAACCATGACGGTACGTTTCTTTTGACATCTTCGTTTTTTTTTTTGCAAGTGTGCAACTTAGCACGCGTGTTCGTACGCGTATAAATGACGATACGTAGATACAATAAATTTTCGTCCGAGGGAAACCGCCAGCGTGTACACCTCGTGCGATTTTGATAAATACATTACGAATAAACTATTACAACGTGGAAGTCTATCGAGATTCGAATGTCCTACGGAGAATATATATGAGGTATTCCACGTGAATTCGGTGGACTTTTTCCCTGACCCCCGCCAATTCGATTAACTTTTTTTTATCTGATTCCATTGACTGTAAAAGACACTCTGAATTTTTGTTACATTTTCCGAAACAACCCTTAGTAAAAAAAAAATCTCCGAAAAAAACGAGCCGATTTAAAAATCTGGAAAAAATTCTCTAAAACGCGTGATTATGTGTAAAAATGTTCGAGCTATCACGCGCAGTGGAAGTATGATTTGTTCTGTGCTTTCTGAGCGATTAACGTTAAAAAAATTCCGAAAAATTGACTGCTAACAGTTCAAGGTCCATGATTGTGATTCGGTTATTCAAAAATGGTCGAAAAAAATTCATTGTGGGTATCAAAATATTTGAGTATCCGCCCGAAGTAAGCGGTTCTTGAATTTTTCGGATTTTTTTTAACGTTAATCGCTCAGAAAGCGCTGGAAAAATCGTTCTCCCACTGCGGGTGATAGCTTGAAAATTTTTACATAAAATCGCGCATTTTTGGGAATTTTTTCAGATTTTCAAAATCGGGGCGTTTTTCTTTGAGAATTTTTTTTGACTAAGGGTTGTTTCGCAAAAGGTTTGAAAAAATCAGGGTGTCTTTTGGAGTGAATGGAATCAGATTAAAAAAAAATAAATCGAATTGGCGTGGGTCAGGGAAAAAGTCCACCGTCCACCGTGGAATACCTCATACATATATATACAGGGTGTCCCTCTTATCTCTGCCACCCGAAATAACTCCGTAATTATCGACGTCTCAAAAAAATGTTCCAGACAAAAGTTGTCCCGTGTGAAGGGGGCCATCAAATGCGACCAATTTTTTTTTACTTCGGTGAAGACACCGAGACGCAGTGAAGGTCACCTACACTTTTTTAAATGGTACATTTTGTTTCAACCATCTTGTGGAGCACCTCAAGCCGCATAAAAAACAGAGGGTCAAAGTCGTTCAAGGTCATTCAAGGTCAGTACTGATGATACAAATCAAAATATCTCGGATCACTATGAAATATTTGGCAGTCATCCCAGATATTTCGATTTGTATTTCATTTTAATAGGTGACCTTGAATGACCTTGAACGACCTTGAACGACTTTAACCCCGTAATGTTTTTTATGCGGCTTGCGGTACTCCACAAGATGGTTGTAAAAAAATGTACCGTTCCATTCAAAAAAGTGGAGGTGACCTTCACTGTGCGTAAGCGCCTCGACCGAAATAAAAAAAAAAATTGTTCGCATTCGATGGCCCCCTTCACGCCGTACAACTTTTGTCTGGAACATTTTTTCGTGACGTCGATAGTTACCGAGTTATTTCGGGTGGCAGAGATAAGAGGGACACCCTGTATATAAATATAAGCCGCGCGAGCGACGGGCTGTTAGTTAGTTCATAACTTATACATTAATAATCAACGTGATGTCAGAATGTTCGATGTTCAAAAACACCTAAGAAAAGATAAATAATAATAATAATAATAATAATTATTATATATATATATATATATATATATATATATATATATATATATATATATATATATATATATATATATATATATATATATATATATATATATATGACGAATAATATACGGATAAATTAATATATTCGAAAGTCCGCGCGCGCCATTGTCACTGATTCAGTATTCGAGCGTGTCCTTCGTCGCGATCAGACTGTTTATTGTTTCAAATATTTGTACTCCGTTTCATTCTTTTTTTTCCTATCGTCGACAAGATAGACGAAAAAAGAAATATAAATATAGATATGGATTCTCTCATTGTACACCCTCACCATTTACGGTTAATAATAATTATCATGAATATTGTCATCGAACGTGTGCGAAGCGACGATCTTATCACCAAACAAATCTACAAGTCTGCGTTTGCACTAGAATTTTTTTATCGCAAAAACATTCGTGATGGGAGTGCGTGTTGCCGTCCGGAGCAACAATATCGCATATTTCGATGTATTTTAAAAAGTATATTATATATGAAAATAAAAGACTTATCTACACCATTGGATCGGTATGGGAAAATATTAATCGCTCTTTACGACCTTTGCAACATTTCTGAATTCTTCACTTTTCGAAAGTGTTCGGACAGTCTCTGGTAGCGAATGACGTTTAACCCTTCGACTGCACAATGAAGCTCTGCATATGGGGTCGCGCCGACCCCAGGCGTTTTTCGGATCGTTGTATTTCGGTAAATATGCATTTTTTTTTGTAGAGACGTTTTTTGTAGTCGATGATCATTATTTTGTGGCTCAACATTTTTTTTTTAATGAAAAAACAAAAATTAAGTGCCCAAACATTCGTTCAAAATGGGAGATGCGTTGAAAAACGAGGACCTGGAGAACAATATGCCGGACTTGTCCACATTACGTCCAATTTTTTTCGTGCCGTATCTGGCTCTAAATACCTTAAGGCCTTAGGCCACAGTAACGGGTATAAAATCATGTGCGAATTTAACAATTTTTTTTCGTATGAAAATGTGCTTCGCTCATAAAATTAATTACACATTTATTTAGTATGAATATCAAGCTGTCAGAAAATATATATATTTTTTTCAATGTACAAAATGGCCGACTACTAATATTTTCTCTTGTTATCTTTTTTTTAGGCGCTCCGCGGCGTGACATTTAGCATCTACAATTATTGACCTAGAACAAAAAACAAAAATTCTCGTCAATCTACATTAGAATACCTAGAGACGTACGTACGGAATTTGAAAAATAATGTTTTATTCAAAAGTTGTAGGTATTTGAACTTAAGGGGAGGGTAGGGGTTTCAGCGTGAAAAAAAAAACCTCCGTGACAAAGCGACGACGCGTGTTCTCAAGATTCGAATTTTCGCGCGCATAGCCTCCACGCGACAGCGCCGCCTACCGCGGCGCGGCAGATTCGCGAACTTCCTACGCCCACGCTCATTCGCCCCCTCCCCGCCGGTCGGTGCGTCTGCATCTTTAGTACACGTTTGAGCATGGCACGGAGTGTTGACGCTTGGTCGCTCGGTGCGTGAGAATAGACCAGCGAGCCGCGCGTGGGTTTTTTTTCTTATTTTTTTTTCTGCTCCCCGTTTTGTGCATGTGATTTCTACCGTGTGTACGTTCGACTCTGATTTCTCCGTCGCCTCTGTCGCGTCCTGCGAGATTTCCTCGCAGAAAGGGCTGTGTGCAAAAAAACGACAAAAAAGAACGAGAATCGCGATAATAGATCGTGCACAGTGGATCGTGAACAGGCACGAGGACCGGAGTACGTGCTGTTCTTTTTAATTTTTTTTCGAAACGAAATGTACGGGTCGAACGATTTTCCCCGTAGTCCTTAGGATGGCATTTAGAACATTTTCAAGTTTCTTAGCTGCTTGCATCTTCTGCAGTATCGCAGCCAGCTATGGTGAGTCTACCTTTTTTTCGTAACTCGCGAACTTGAAAACGGACGCGATGTTTTTTTTTTTTCGTCAACTAATAACGAAAAACGAGATATCGTTTTTCAATCAGATAGGAAAAATGCGATAAGAATTTATAGCCGTTTGTGAAGATCCCATTTACTCCCGAAAAAATGCATGCGATAGTAATGATAACGCGAAATTTTCGATGTACGATGGTAACGTTGTTAAAATTGTTTTTATCGTTATTATTGTGTTTGGCGATACTCTTGTTCTTGATTACCACTGTGTTGACCTTTTTCGTAGTGTCGTCGTGCTTATTACTGTTATTAACGGTGTACATCGTGTTTGCGAAAATCCCTAAAAAATCGAGCAGGTACTTTCTCACGTGAAATGTGACGGATTCGTCGAGGGTACGACTAGCGTCACGTACTCGTGAATACTTTTGTAAATTCCCGCGTATTGTGGATGCACAAAGTGGCTGTACATTTTCTATTCATAGACCAGAGTGTACGTTAGCTTACAGCTGCGGCTTTACGTAGATGCATACACACTCTTGTGTCCGTGTACGTATAAACTGAGATTTATGGCGTGATTCCCTCGGCACAGAGGGGATTTCAGGAGCGTGGAAGAAAGAGGCCTTTCGTCTTTACTGTCGTTGCAGATATTTCGCCTCGCGGGAATTTCTGAAGTGTGCTTCTCTTTCGTATGTGTATTCGTGTAATCCGCCTTCAACGGGTCACACCTAGCTCGTGGCTGGACATTTTTTTTCGTAATTTCTTCCCGGACAACGTGTGAGGTTTAGAATCTTTTTTTACATTGGAGAGTATGGCTTTACACGGCTGTTTCGCATACGGACGATACCAGAAAATTGTAGATTTTTTTGACGTTGAAGTTTGCATCGTTGGAACGCAACGAAAAATTAATTCTTTTTGGTAATTCTTGAGATATGTGAGTTGTTCGAAAAAGGAGCCGAACATTTTTTTTTGCCATTTTCGCATTTATTGGGTTCTAAGTGATATTCAGTCGGGGCAAGCTGATATCGCCCCTCATAAATAAGTTATGGGGTTTTGAAGTTCGCGGAAGTTCGCGATAAAGTATAAGGCATTTTTGAACATTTCGACGCCTATATTGGGTTTGGATGGGTTTTTGAAAAAAATCGAAATTATTCGGGAAAGTCACTTATCTAAAGTATTACGATCTTTTTAATCACTCATTTTTTTAGGTATCTTTGGGCTGTGAATATTGCTTGAACGTTTCTATTTATTGTTATCAGAAATTATTACGCCCTGAATGTAAAAAAAGGTTTCGGATAATGATACAAATAAAGAAATATAAGAAAATATTAAAGAAAAATTAAAAAAAAAGAATAGAAATTAGGAAAAAAAATATCGTTGCATTCCAATGATGCAATAGTCAACGTCATGAAAATCTACAAATCACATTCGTGATATTCGAAAAAAAAACCAAAAAAAAATAACGTCAAAAATATATTCATTATCATGATAATTTTTTTCTTTTCTCGAATATCACGATACTCGGAATACCAGAAAATTGTAGATTTTCATGACGTTGACGTTTGCATAATTGGAATGCAACGATATTTTTTTTCCCAATTTCTATTATTTTTCTTTTTTTTTCTTTAATATTTTCTTACATTTCTTTATTTTTATCATTATCCAAAACCTTTTTTTAATTCCGGGCGCAATAAATTCGTCAAACAAAAAATAACGTCAAAAATATATTCATTATCACGATAATGAATATATTTTTTGACGTTATTCTTTGTTAAAATTAGCTATATTTTGCTTAAACAGTTATCAATAAATCGTGCCATAATTTGACCCAAACAAACCCATTTTTATGATGTTGAAGTTTGCATCGTTGCAATGCATCGAAAATTCTTGATTTTTTTCATGTTTGTTCTTATTCAAAATCTTTTTTGCCGTTTTTGGTTATAAATTTTCAATAAGAATTCTCAAAAATGTTGCAGTGATTTTCGTAGCTTAAAGGCGCAAAGAAATTTGGGAATACGAAAAAAATATATTTTCGTTGCATCGTTGGAATGCAACGAAAATAATTTTATTCCAATTGTCAATTATTTTTTGGCAAATCAAAGCTACTGCCAACTTTTTGAAGCTCCTTATTAGAGACTCAAAACCCAAATCTACCAAAACTTATTTTGGATAACAATAAGAGAAGTAAAAAGAAAATAAAAAAAAGAACTTCCGTTGCATTCCAACGATGCAAACGTCAATACGATCAAACCGTTTTCTGTATTTTTAATTCAAGCTCATTTTTTAAACAATTTCATTGAACTCAAATTCCAAATGATAGAGAAATAATAACAAGCAACCAATTTTACACATCGCTGCTTCTCGACTTTCCTGCTTACCGGATATTACGAGAATGATGCCAAGGCAACTAAAGTACTTGAAATATCATTCGAAAAGAAACGATCTTGCGTCGCTTTGAAGTAGACTTTTCAATTCTAAATGATAATGCGCTCTCTCTCTCTCTCTCTCTCTCTCTCTCTCTCTCTCTCTCTCTCTCGGAGTCTATCATTATCTTCATGCGGCGAACGAGCCTCGATGTGTATTGATGATACATATATATGTTGCACATGGGTAAGAGAGAGATAGCTCAAAGAGGAAACAATAAATAAGGGCACGAACAAGAAAACTAGTGAATTTCTATTGCGCTTGCCGAGGCGTTCAGCAGTTTTATGAGGAGTGCCGTTTCTTTGCAGAAATAAATTATTATTATTATTATCGTTATTATTATTATTATCATTATAATATCACTTTACTACTGCAAAAAAGTCACGGTGCTTAAAACTTTTCTTTCGTTTTTAGCTTGACCGTTCGATCAATCGACGTTTCTTTGCAGAAGTATGACGTTGAAGTTTGCATCGTCGGAATGCAACGATTTGTTTCTTCATATTTTTTATTCCTTTACTTTCATCATTATCCCAAGCCGTTTTCTTGCGAATTGAGATCATGAATCAATAATCAGCATACGTGGAATCGTTTAAGGTTGTTATGGGGTTTAGCCGTCGAGGGTGAAGTACGAGGGGAGCGCCCTATGCTTTTGCACGGAGCCGATTGACTGTTACCAACTGTTACCTTTCAAATAATCGTCATATTAAGGAGAGGGTAGGGGTTTCAGCGTGAAAAAAAAAACACTTTTTTGCGAATTTTATTTCATCTATATGGATAGAGTAAATTTAGTGAAACCTTTTGTACATTGTTAAGTGTCATTTCAAGAACATTCCGTGAAATTTGTACGTGAAAATATCCACAAACAAGCCGGTGCCGCGTTTTTCTCGAAACCACTTTTTCAAAGTCCGTGTTCACTGCCGTTTGAAAACTACATGACCGATTTATTTCAAACTTGGTACACACTTTCTACATATAAAATACCTCCCCCCAACGGTTAGTTTGAGATTTTTTTACATTGAGGGGGTTTTCCACCCCCAAAATGGCGGAATTCTTCGTGAAAAATGGCACTTTTCACTTTACATGACCACCAAAAATTTAGAAATGAAAAAAAAATTATCAAAATCCGTTGGGGGGAGGATTTGATGATACTTTGACTAAATTTTAATGGTACTTGATTTCAGATAATTTCTAGCTGAGATACAGTGAACACCGTAAATCGTGTTTTTCCAAAAGCGTTCTTGGAAAAGCTTTGTCACCGGCTTGTTTGTGGATATTTTCGCGTACAAATTTCACGGAATGTTCTTGAAATGACACTTAACAATGTACAAAAGGTTTCAATAAATTTACTCTATCCATATAGATGAAAAAAAAATCGCAAAAAAGTGTTTTTTTTTCACGCTGAAACCCCTACCCTCCCCTTGAGACCTTAGGCCACTCTAGAGGCCGAAAAAATAGGCTAGGAAAAAAGTACGAATATTATCGGTACTTATTCTCTCAATTAGTAATAATTAATCAATATTAATTTAAGGGGTTGCCCCACCTGCGATTTTAAAAAAATCGATTTTTTTTGCATTTTTTTGAAGTATAAGTATCTGAGAATATGTCCTGAAAATTTCAAGTCGATCCGAACAAAATTGACTGAGATATGAGCGTTGAAAGAGAAGAATCCGCGTTGAAAGAGCGTTGAAAGAGAAACTTTAAACGCGTTTTTCTCAAAATGGCATTTCTGAAGTCGGTGACCAAGATTACTCGAACACTAATGAACCGATCTTCTTGAAATTTTGCAGGCTTATTTAATACATAAAAATGTAGTCTGTAATCGTTCGATTTTTTTTTTTCGAAAAAAATGGCCGTTTCATAGCCAAAAAACGGCCGTGTTTTTTTTCGTTAAAATCGAACCATTAACTTTGACTGTCCGCGATTTTGTGAAAAAATAATATTTTTTAAAATCCTTCGATTAAGGGGGGATTGTCTTTTTTTTTCGCAAAATTTACCGCTTTTTGGGATTTTTTTTGTGAAGAAAGTATACAACGGAAAACTTGTGAAACTTGGCATATAGTTTTATTGATCTGTTTACTACATACAAAAAATTTTTTGAACAATTTCATCAAAAAATCCGCCTCCCACCCCCTTCGACGTGCGATGGTCCTTTTTTGATGGTGTGCACGATTACAGCCTTCACGTTCATCCTGCAACAAAAACCCAAAAAGCATTTTACTTTAGACACATATAGCTATCGTTCGATGAAGGGGAAAAAAAAAATTGACGATTTGGTGACGTTTTGAACTTGAAGTATCGATTTTTCGAAAAAAATTGATCGATTTTTTGTTATAAATAAAAAACTATTAAACGTATTGCTTTTTTGCTTCATCAAACGATAAAAGGATGTCAGCTGAGCATTCTGTCCAAATTTGAAGGCAATCGGTTGAATAGTTTTTGAGAAATCGTGCACACCATCAAAAAAGGACCATCGCGCGTCGAGGGGGGTGGGAGGCGGATTTTTTGATGAAATTGTTTAAAATTTTTTTTGTATGTAGTAAACAGATCAATAAAACTATATGCCAAGTTTCACAAGTTTTCCGTTGTATACTTTCTTCACAAAAAAATTCCCAAAAAGCGGTAAATTTTGCGAAAAAAAAGACAATCCCCCCTTAAAGACTAGTTTATACTTATATTTGACTAAATCCATGAGATTTTTTTTTCAGATGATCCACTTCGCCGCAATGTTGGTCACCGCAAAGCGTGTATATAAAAACATTATTTCATTGACGGCCATTTGCCACTAAACAATGTAATATTTTTCAATAAAAAAATTACTGAAAGTTCTTCAAGATGTGTTCTTTGAGATGGTATATTGATCGATTAAAAAAGTTTTGTAGTTTTCGTTTAAAAAAATCATGGAAAAGGCCTTTTTTTGTGCTACAAGTGGGGGCAACGCCTTAATAACTATGTTCAGAAATTATACATTTCTAGGCAGAAACAAAATAACGCGGATTTTTTTTTTTCATATGTAAATTTTTTCTTCAGATTATGATATACCACGATTTACGACGTTGCCAATTCGTTTCGCGTCAATTGAGCGAGAAAAATTTATAGAACCTAATTATACAAAGTAATTAAAACCCTTAATGTAATCACCGGATGTTCAAAAATGCACATTTTTACAAACGGATTTAGAAAAATACTTCAAAAAAGCACGTTTAAGGGGTCAGTCCACTCTAGAGGTCGACAAAATCGGTTTCTTGGGGATTTTTTTTTCAGGAAAACTGGAAAATAAATCGAGATTACAAAAAGGGTGTTTATCATACATATCAGGGACTGTATACAATATTTTTTTTTAAGCGACTGATTCCAAAATGGCGGCTGTGTAGCGTTTATCTCAAAACTGCATTTTTTAAGTTGGCCGGAAACATAACTCAGACAATTTTCAACCGATTCACTTGAAATGTTGAATACATCTTGAATAATACACTGTCTATGGAAGTGTATACGAAAGGAGAGGAAAGTAAGAACGAGGTTGAATTTTGCATCGTTGGAGTGCAATGAAAATTAATACAGTAGAACCTCGATTATCCGAACTAATTGGGACCGGACATCGTTCGGATAATCAAAAATTCGTACAATCGAAAATATATCTCGGATTTGCGAGAAAATCAACTCTTATAATACAAATAGTATCAAAAATTCTCTTTATTAATCCAACGCCCCTAACTTCTTTATATGATAGCAATTAACAATGAAGAACGTTTCAATTTTCATGCCACCTCTACTCATGCACTTAAATCACCATTTCGGCTTACAATAATGATTAATTTTTGGCTGTCGCATAGTAGTTGCGCGTTTTTTGGCCGCTAAGTCTCGAATTCGTTTCAAAAACAGCAGCTGTATGGACGATTTTCTGGTTGGGTTTCAAACCATTCCAGGGCGGTTTCTCGTATATAAATACGATGTATATGCGATCCGATGTATGAAGTTACATATAGGCAATAATGTATTTTGAAAATATCTCGAAGTGTTAGGAAACAGCGTTATTAGAGAAAGAAGGGGTTACCTAAGGGCGATACCTTAACGGAGAAAAAAATCCCATCATTAGAGGGTTATATACAGTCAGGAGGCCCAAAAGTATCGATTTTTCAAGAATTTTTCTTCAGAAGACCTTTAAATCTATTGACGTAAAAATTTGTACACATATTATGGTAACTTTTAACTGTATTTAAACATTTTTTATTTGTAAAAATAATTATTTTGAAAGCGGCTATAGCTGATCTCTGGGAGCACCTCTAAAGAAAGGCGTCTTGAAGTGAGTACGATATCTCTGGACTGGATAATCTAAAATGAAAAAACTAAAAATATTTCGTCAATACAATGGATGATCTTGTAATTGATCGAAGGAATAAGCAAAATAATAATTTTTGACACAATGGCGGCTTCTAAAAAAAATCGATTTTTGACAAAAATTTAGGCCTTGAATTGTTTATAAAATGGAAAATATTTATCGGTGAGAAAAAACCCTTGATATATTACTAAAAAATATACTTGAAAAGAACGTGTTAAAATTTGAGACTGATCGGTTCAGCCGTTTCCGATAAATCTTGCTCACCGACTTTGAAAACACAGGTTTGAGTAAACGCGTTTAAAGTTTCAAAAGCACTTTGACACGTCATTACAAATGTGCGTGTAACTTCGAGAATATTCGCCGGATTGACAAGAAATTTTCTTTGTGTGTATTTAAATATATATGTACATTACGAAAATAAAATAAATAAAAAATCGATTTTTCGTAAATTTCAACTGTATATAACCCCTTAAGTTCGGATAGCCGAAAATTCGAATACTCGAGGTTGTCCTTCATTTCTAAATTCCTTCAACTCATTTTAGCATATTTCGCCTACAAAAATCCCGCAATAATTTTTTAACATGCTTATTTAGCGACCTAGTATATCGAACTACGAAAAAAACATTGTATGAAATAAAAATAACCTTTCGTTGCGTTTCGATGCCAAGTTTAACATCATAAGTAAGAAACATATACATTGTGCACACGCATCTTTCTTTTTCTCTTCTTCTCACGTCATATTCCTCGTAAAGAAGCTCGGGCTGAAAGGTTATTTCGAAGTCATTCGACATCGAGGATCGTTCTTACAGTGGCCTGTGATCCCCATGCTCAACATTGGCCACGTTGTCGAAGTTCGCATCGTTCGAACGCAACGAAAATTCTTTTTTATTTTCGTTTTTCGCCATTTTTATTGCACTGAGAAAAAGAAATCGTTGAATGTGCAAAATGCATTGTGTCGTCTCGAAATTTTGTTGTTTTAACAGTTGCTCAGACGTGCTAAATGAGCTACAGTTCACACCACTAAAACTATCAGTTAGATTAACAAAACGTTTGTTATGCCAATCAAAAATCAAGTTGAACGTGTTTAAAGATACATTTTGTCAAACCAACTGAATTTTGGTGGGATCAACGAATTTTTTTTTTCAGTGTTATTCAATTTTGATTTGCAAAAAAGTTCAAACATTCTCAGTGAGAACATGTATAGTTTCTATCCGACGGTAATTGAAATGAAGAAAATGCAAATTTAAGAAAATGGCACCCATTTACAAAGAAAATCAACATTTCACGCAAAATTTCTGTAAAATGCGGATTAAAAAAGCTTTTTTTTTCCAATTTTTCAAAAACAATTCTCGTCGAGTCGAATGTACCAATATTATCAATATTACTACCAAGCTTCAACTCAATCGGCTTAACAGTTTTTGAGTAATCCTGCACGCCAATTTCGATAATGCAGGTTTGCGAAAAACGCGTTTGAAGTTCACGCCCGCTCCGAACCCGAGCCGTGAGGCACAGCGTTGACGGGCTGTAACTTTGAAATTTTTCGAATTTCGCTTTGAAACTTTGAAAAAATATTCTACATATATAGTTCTATCGTTAAAAAAAAAAGAAATCGATTTTTCGATCGTTGTAAATGGATATCCCGCCTTAACTTCAGGCAAATGTGGGCACATTTACGTAACGGTAATTTCAGGGACTGTCCTGGTTACCACATCAATGTTTAAACAAATGCCGTCCTTGAAACAGCTAGATTCGCTGGTAACCAACTTTGTATAGATATAATGGGTTCAAAATTATGCTGGGTGTGTGTGTGTGTGTGTGTGTGTGTGTGTGTGTGTGTGTTTTTGTGTGTGTGTGTGTGTATGTATGCGGGAATACGTATGAAAAGGAACGAAACAGAGGGGTGTAGGCTGGACTTGAACCAAACCTCAGGAATGTAGGCTCTCTCCTTTTCTCCGTCGTCGTCGCTCGTCCTGCTTTCCCCTTCTCGATGCTGTTCCCGCGTATACCTGAACGCCCTCTCTTTCTCTCTCTCTCTCTCTCTTTCTCTCTCTCTCTCTCTCTCTCTCTCTCTTTCTTTCTCTCTCTCTTTCTTTCTTTCTTTCTCTGTCTCTCTGCCGTACATATGGGCCGGTCCACGCCAAATCAGTCAACACAAATTTTTCGTAATTTTTTTTCTTTCTACTTTCTCGTTGTCCAAAAAACTTCTCCCATATTCATGACGTTGAAGAGCAACGTCGTGAATAATGACGTCAATGAATCGTTGGGATGTAACGGAAATTAATTCTTTTTAATGATTCGAATTTTTTTGTTTGACGATGTGGGCTGTGAAATTCACTCAGCCGGTTCTACGTATTCTTATTAGAAATTCACAACATCTGCTGAATGATAAAGAGGAAGAAATTAAAAATTAAAAAAAAAACAAAAGCAAACTTTTTGCATTCCAATGATGCAAAGTACAACGTTTTCATTACCGTTTATTATTCTTGATATTGCATTATAAGGAGTTAGGGGGCGTCCATTAATTACGTGAGGCGTTTAGGGGGGGGAGGGGGTCGAGCGAAATCTCACCCAATCTCACGTGGGGGAGAGGGGGGGCTTTGGCAAATATCACGTAATTTTAGTAATTTTAGTAATTTTAGTAATCACGTAATTTTTTTCACGTAGGGAGAGTCTCCCTACTACTTTACATGGTGGAGTAAATGGTACTACAACTGCAGTTACTTCTACTACAATTTATTTTCCGTGAACGTACGCATTTTGAAAAATCTCACGTGAGATTAGGGGCGGGGGGAGGGGGTCGAGCAAAATCTCACGACATCTCACCAGGGGGAGAGGGGGGGTCGAAAAATCGCCAAAATCACCTCACGTAATTAATGGATGCCCCCTTAGGCTACGGTGGGGACCCGAAAACAGGGTTATCAACAAACATTAATTTCGTAGGAATAAGTAAGATAATTGAAAAATCGTCTGGACCTTTATTTGTATGTGCAGTAACAAAGTCGTGTGCAGAAATGTCATGAATAAATGTGAATAATTGAAGAAGTTATGAACTAGAAGCTCAACGGTGTACTTGGTTTTGCTCACCCGGTTGATCTGATACAAAACAAAAAACGAGTTTTCTTTTAATATAGATAATATTGGCTAAGACTTGACAGTTTTCTTTTGTTATAGTATTCCAATAATGAAAAGTTTTTTTTTCTTCGCTTTTTCGAGGAAAAATAACGTTATCGTTGATAACTAATAAAAAAAAGGCTAAGAAGAAAAACGTTCGTCAAGACTAAAGTACTGTTACACTGAATAAGTGTATCAAATTTCAAGTCAATTCGTTCATTAGATGTCGAGAAATCTTGTACACCGTTTTGAAAAACAGTTTCGAGAAAAACGCGATTAAAGTTTTATTAGCATTATCATTGTAATTATAAGTTCACGTTGAATCTGCGGTTCCTGCACCATATGTTGGACCTTCCTCTTCAATTTGAGTTGCCCCAAGCAACGAACGAGTGTTCGTTATTTTCACAGTAGTCTAAGCCCTTAAAAATGTAATAAAGAAGATTGATTATAATTTATTACATTATTACACCGTATAATTTCGTGCATAATTACATTATAAGTTCGCATCGTTGGAACGCAACGAAAATTCTTTTTTATTTTTGCTTTTCACCATATTCATTTTTATCGAAAATCATTTTTGATATATTTAAGGGGTCTCCTCACTTCTGACTAGACGCTAAAAAAGGCTACTTTTATGAATGTTTTTGATAGGTTTATATTATAGATATCGATATAAAAGTTGTTACACTTAATACATACACTTTCGAAATACATTAAAAATTTTATTTCGATGTATTCATGTAACCCAAACAAACTTTTAGGGGCTATACCAGTGTGAACGCTGAAAATATGGGTGATTTTCGGGAATTTTTTTTGGAAGAAAAGTACTCACTAAATGTTTCGGAAAATTAAGAATATATTTGGCTATATTTGACCTATATTACATAATTTTTTTATAGAAAAATATTGAGATCCAAGCGATTTATGCGCTGCCTTGAGAGGCACAAAAAAAAGTTCCTCCACTGCTGACATGATTCCGGCCGATTGAGTAGCTGAAACCGAAAAAGGAAAAAAATGTCGTTAAACTGGAAGGTATTTCCTGTACAATGACGTAGGATTTTCGAAAAATATCAAAATCTAACAAAATGGCGTAGTTATGAAAAAAAGTCTGTTTTCTTGCCTATAAAATGGTCGTTTTTTTTCAATGCCAAATCGTCAATTTTCATCCAAACAAAAATATCCTACGTCATTGTAGAGTAAATATATTCAAGAGTACTCAGTTCAAATTTCATGTCAATCGGATAATTGCTCTTTGAGTTACAATGTCAGCAAATTTGAAAAATCTCATTTCGAGAAAAACGCGTTTGAAGATTTAACTATCGATTTAAATTATTAAATGATAATGATATTCTTGAAAGTATGAACTGTCGAAAAAGGCACAAAAAGATCGATTTTTTGAGCCCCTTAAACGCGTTTTTCTCGAAACAACGTTTTTCGACGGCTTGTTGATAAAATCTTCGAAACTACTGAACCAACCCTCATGAAATTTTAACCACATATTCTTTACAACTATAGCTACATCGCATATCAAGGCTTTCGATATTTACTATTTTTTGCCAAAAACGGTGAAAAAACACGTTTTTTTTGTTGTTTTTTTTTTCGAAAAATGTCCGCCATTTTGTTATTTTTGCATATATCAAAAATCGTATGATATGCATCATAGCCATTAACATACTAAATCTAAAACCGTTTGATTTTTTTTGTTTCGGATGATCCATGTCCGGATTTTTTTGAACAACCATTTTCGTGTATAAATAGTGACTTAAATAAATAAATAATTTTTAAAAATGTAATTCGGAACTGTATTTATTAAGTGTAACAACTTTTATATGAATATTTATAATATAAACCTATCAAAAAAATTCATGAAAATAGCCTTTTTAGCATCTAAGGTGAGAAAACCCCTTAAGTTGTAGGTCTCTAATGAGGATCTTAAGAAAGTTCGCGGGAGCTTTGATATGCCAAAACAAAAATTGGCAATCGAAAAAAACGAACTTTTCGTTGCGTTCCGACGATGCAAACTTCATCAGTAAAATTTCATGGGAGCTTCACATAAGGCTGGAAAACAAAATAATTCTTACAAAAATTCGGATAGTCCAACTGACATGGAACATCCTATACATAACTTCGTCGTCCTTCGTCGCTGCAATACATAACCTGTAGACATTGTATAGCTATATATCCGAGTCCTAACAAGATACAATATAAATAATGTTACAGCCAGGTGCATGCACACTCGAGAACCGGCGAGGCCTCGACCAATGCCGGAGGGGGGGGGGGGGGTACGCGGCCCGCAGAGGGGTCGGGGCCAAGGGAGGAATTATTGTAAAAGCACCGGTTCGAAACTCTCCGCGTGACCGAGAGGTGGCAAATAACATGAAAAATTTCTCGTGAGCTCTCGTAATATCGTGTCCGCACGGAGCTCACGAGCAGCTTCTTAATTGATTGCACGCTCGCTTTAATACGCCGGTTAAACACGTGATGGAGGAAAAAAATCGAGATGAATACCCGTATTCGTAAACAAAATCTCGCCGCGTCGGATATTCGTGCATTAAGGGGCTCACGACTGCCCGGATACCCGTAAACCCTCAAACGCATCTGGAATGTTGGAAACTGGAAGTGACTCAGGCGAGAAGCAACACATTTTGTACTTCGATATTGCAGGATTGAAATGCCTCGAGATCTGGGGGGCTTGGCGGAAGGGAAGAACGTGGGATGGGCATCGTTTACTCGTGACTTTGAGGTAGTTCTGTAGTTTTGGTAAAATCGTAGGAATTGGCTGAAATCTAAGTATGGTGTAGACATGACCTTCATGAACCGATGCCCAAAAATTCAATTCGATTCACCGTTTAGTTCATGAGATAATTGCAATTGAATATGGGTATTTTTGTACGCGATCCCTGTACCTAACACGTAAACCGATAGGAGTTTGCTCGCATTTCTCGATATAGGGTCTAAACGGATCTTAGGATTTCAAAATAAAAACACACGTGTACGCAGTACTATTGTGGGATTGATTTTAAAAAACATGACCAACTTTGACCGTTTAGTTTCGGAGATATCGACTTATGAAAAGTGGTAATTTTATTCCACACCGAACTCGGGCCCAACCATCTGTAACGGATTGGCAACAGTGTACGCTGCAGCCAGCTGACCGGCGCGTCGTCTGGGAACTCGAAGCGTGTTTTTTTTCCCGAGTTCTAGTAATTCTGAGACGGATGTTAAATTTATTCTGCAAACAAATTTAATTTGTTCAATTTATGCATGTATTTGTCTTTGTTACAGCGAATACAATTTAAACTGTCGGCAAGATGTAAGTCCACGATCCGACGTCCTTCGACGGCGAATTTTTGTTGCTGATCGTTGAGGTTATGGTTATTCTCATCGCGTTCAGCCGCATTTGCTCGACACATGGCTGCCACAGCTTTCAGTCTTCTAGCAAGCGCCTTTTTTCTCGTAAACTTGCCTTCGTATCGCATTTGGGTTGACATTTTCACGCTTTTTTTCATTTATACAAAATATTTCGCGAAAGACGGATCGTAGGAAGCTCAACGCTATGACTGCAGGAAAATCGCGCTCTTGCCACCACGATCTTACATACAGGTCTGGAAACGACCGTGGTGGGGGTAGGCGCTGTTAACGAACCCACGTTTGTTTCCAATTTTCGCCACTACGTGGCATTGCTATCGGCGTGTACGTGTGCGACAAGGACAGAACAGCTTCCATCCGTCTCTCTCACTCTTCTCGATGATCCGAAATGCACATCGCCTTTTTCGCGGGGGGCTAAGGGGGTCATGGAGGTAGATGAGAAAGAATTGTGGAATAAGGACGGGAGATTGTGGAAGAGAATAGAAGTGGGGCTTGTAAAAAGGGGAAGATCCTGTATGGCTGGAAGAAGACCGATATAAAAATTTAATAAATAAATAAAAATACTTACCTTTTTCGAGTGAAGTGGATTTTTATTCGAATTTTATTCCGCGTTTCTTTCGATGACGAGAGGAAAAAAATACGCAACACATGGAATGTTGAAGATACAAATACCTTTATTGGTTCGTCAGTTTAGAAAGCCCGGAAACAACGGTCCACCTTTGCCAGCTTTATGAATATTTTTCAAACTACAAATGCTCGTTGACGCGAGCAGAGGTTATCGAGAACGTTGTAATAAAACATGGAGTAATAAATGGCACGGGGCACGGTCTATGACAAGGGAAGGGGCGAAGGGAGAGATCACGGAAGACCGTGGGTGGGAGGTACTCGCCGATAGTAGCGACGGCGGTGGCGGCGAGCGGAATGAAAAGTGAAGCACGTAACGCTGCCTCACGACTCCATTGAAATCTGGCTTCGTTTCCAGACCTGTATGTAAGACCGTGGTTGCCACGATTACAGCGCCGCTCTCTATGCGAGTAGGAGACCTATCTATGCATGAGGTGCTAATGTGTGGGACATATAGAGGGTACAAGCTCTGTCAAAAAATTACAACCAACAGCATCGTATAGATATTGGATGTTACTATACGTTTCGACGGAACTACCTTTTAAAAAAATACTTTTTTTTTAAATAAATAAGAAAATTTCATTCGAATGCGATTTTTTAAATTTTATTTTAGGGTACGATATTATCAATCGAATCGAGTTTTATTTGCACAACTTTTGTAACAAGTTTTTTACAATATGCTATTTTTTTCGTACGACTACCTTAACTTATTTTCGACTCTGCATACTCTTTCCCTTGTCACTATCTAACATTTCTCTCTTTTTCTTAGTTTGATCCTCCCCTCCATCATTTCTCCTCCCCCTCGCTCCTTGCACGTCTTTCTGCACACTTCCTCTATTTCTCTAAAATAGATTATTTAGATGGAAACTAATTCTAACCCTAGAGCGGTAACCTGGGGTGAAAAACCACCCCAGGCGAGTTTAAATCTCGCGCCCTTTTCGAATTTTTCATGTTTTTCACCCTTTCACCTAATTTTTTACTAACTTTTTATACTTCAAGCGGAATCACCGTAGGCCTACGTGATTCTGCATTAAAAACGAAAAGAATGAGCCCAATTTGAACCCTTTTCGTGAAATTTTACCGGAGATGTGAATTTTTCGATATTGGGGTGGTTTATCACCCCAGGTCACCACAATAGGTCAAAGAAAATAAGGTTACCATTCTAGGGCTTTATTCCATTAGGTTAGAAAACGAGCCTCTCCTAACTGTCGTCATTTTGACGGAACATTATTTTCATAAATATTCCAATCAAATATTCCGGAATTTTTTTAAGGGGCCAGTCCACTTTGGACCCACGAAAAAAGGCTATTTTCGCGATTTTTTTTGAGGATTTTATAAAAGATATTAATATAAAAGTTGTTGGGCTTGATAAATAAAGTCTTGAAATACATAAAAAAATGTTTAATTCATTTTTATTCATTTTTAAGTACAAAAACTATAGTTTAACGTAACGCCTCAAAAATAGGTGGACTAGGTAGCTCCATCACAAGTCGGCAACGGCTTGTCTGAAACAAAAAAATCAAAGTCCATTAGATTCAGTATGACACCAGCTACAAAATGACCCTCGGATATGAAGTTTTATCAAAAAATAAAAAAATGGCAGATCAAAAACGAAAAAAGTAAAAAAACGCGTTTTTTCCGCAGTTTTTCGCAAAAAAAAGAGTAAAAGTCAAAATTTTAAAACCCTCGAGGGTCATCTTGTTGCGAATCATGTTTACAATATGTGGTTCAAATTTCAAGAGAATCGGTTTATTAGTTTTAGAGATACGATGGAGCCAGATTTTGAAAACGTTGTTTCGAGAAAAACGCGTTTGAAGTTTATACTATGAAAAACTCTTACCTAAACTCAAGCGGCAATTCCTGCACCGTACAAAATCCCTTCTGATTGCTCGTCATCGTCGATTTCTTCAAGTCTTGCTTGCTTTCGATTTTTTTAAATTTTCAAAGTGGACTGGCCCCTTAAATTGCTCAATAAATGAAAAAAGAAATTACGTAGGGTATCTTGTTAACGTGAATTGTAATAAGAATGTATATTGAAAAATGGAATTTAGTGCGGGCGGTTCTTTCTTCCTGTCTCTCTTCCTCTCGTAACACTTGAGCCCTGTGAAGCATCATCAGACACGCGTTCGTTAAGCTCGACACTCGAATTATGCACAGGTCTCGTTAAAATGACCGGTCAACGACGCGTCCTCTTCTGAAATGTTTTTTTTTTTTTCGCTACGTCGTTCCGTTCACTTCTGTATGTTGCATCTACATACGTATATCACGTATAAAATATGTTCATTTCGGTTTTTCGAGATAGATCGAATTTCCCGTACATTCATAAATATTAAACGTCGATTTTTTGCAGCAGTGGTTTTAATTACGAAAAAAATATCAACGATGCGACATATCTCGAGAGTTTTTAAAATCTTGTCGTACAGGTTCATAAAATCGTTACTTTTAATTTGGACGACAATTTGAGAGGACACCATTGGGACAGGCCGAAAAAGGTCGTTTTTTAAGATTTATTTTTGACTACTACTTTATTTATTTGCGATTTGACAAAAAGGCTTGTTATTAAGCTTATAATGAACTTATTTCGTGTAAATTTTTATTTAGAAAAATGAAAAAATTAAGGGGAGGGTAGGGGTTTTGGCGTGAAAAGAAAACACTTTTTTTCGAATTTTTCTCATCTATATGGATAGAATAAATTTATTGAAACCTTTTGTACATTGTTAAGTGTCATTTCAAGAACATTCCGTGAAATTTGTACGCGAAAATATCCACAAACAAGCCGGTGACGAAGCTTTTCCAAGAACGCCTTTGGAAAAACACGATTTTCGGTGTTCACTGTATCTCAGCTAGAAATTATCTGAAATCAAGTACCATTAAAATTTAGTCAAAGTATCATCAAATCCTCCCCCCAAGGGTCTTTGATATTTTTTTTTTTCATTTCAAAATTTTTGGTGGTCATGTAAAGTGAAAAGTGCTATTTTTCACGAAAAATTCCGCCATTTTTGGGGTGGAAAACCCCCTCAATGTAAAAAAAATCTCAAACTAACCGTTGGGGGGAGGTATTTTATATGGAGAAAGTGTGTACCAAGTTTGAAATAAATCGGTCATGTAGTTTTCAAACGACAGTGAACACGGACTTTGAAAAAGTGGTTTCAAGAAAATCGCGGCACCGGCTTGTTTGTGGATATTTGCGCGTACAAATTTCACGGAATGTTCTTGAAATGACACTTAACAATGTACAAAAGGTTTCAATAAATTTACTCTTTCCATATAGATGAAAAAAATTGCAAAAAGTGTTTTTTTTTCACGCTGAAACGCCTACCCTCCCCTTAACAACGTTACCGACACGTTATTGTCCCCTTAACAACATTACAACGTCATTGAGCTATAATAGAGCCTCCGGAGAAAAAATGTGGTCCACCGGTCGGAACGATAACTTGATAATGTTGGTCTGAAAAATAAAGACGAAGAAGTTTTATAATTTATATTAATGTAGTTTAAGTGGTACGTCCGCATTTTTGGAAAAAAAAGTTTCACCAAACGGCGGGTGTTAAAAAAAGTGTAATTTTGGCGAAATTGTCACTTATATTCGGGGGCTTCCAAAATACTAACAATCGAAAAAAAATGGCTACGTACAACGATAGTTATTGCAAATATGGAAATTTTGGTTTTCCAAAATGGATAATTGTAGCTAGAGTTATGATTCCGGCCGGTTCGAGAAAAACGCGGTTGAAAGTTTTAGTATACGTAAATCGTTGCGCTACCTGCTCTCACTAAATAGTCTGTGAATTGGTCAATTTTTAATATTTCACCCTGGAATTTTTTTCACATATTCTTGAATATGTATACTTTGAGAAAACGCATGAAAAGTCGACTTTTTAAACCCGTGCCAATGGTCTCCCGCCTTAATTAAAATCTACGTCACGTGAAATAATTTACGGTAATTTTTCTTATAGTTTTCCATCTATTTTTTAACGATTGCTGAAAATTGTCGACACTTTTACGATACGATAAAATGAATTACCTGAAAACTTCTTATATGCGATCCTACGACCGCTACACGAAAGGATATAAAAAGTTCGCGATATCATATTCGCTTTGCTAAAGTTCCCGAATCCAAAATTCGAATACGAATTCGGAATTCGGAAAACAATCATACCCGTTTGGAAAAATAAAATAATGCATCTCGACCGACGAAAAGTAGAAAGAAAAAGGGTTCGCCAATTGATTTTGTCATTACCACGGATGATCTTGAAATTTGCATCGTTGCAGTGCAACGAAAATGAATTCTTATTTACATGAAAATTTTGTTCGCCGTTTGAGGCCGTCAAAATCACTGAAATACTTTTACGTATTCTCATGCGATATTTACGGCCACAATTTGCAACAAAATTCTTTTTATCATAATAAAAATAAAGAAATTTAAAAAAATCGTTCCAGTCCAACGATGCAAATTTCTTTTTCTGCCGTACATATTGGCCGTTCCACGCCAAACCAGTCAAAAAAAGTTGGTTATTTTTTTTCCAGAAGCCACTCGGCCAAAAAACTTTTTCATTGAGGTCAATATTATACAAAAATTAAAAATTAATTTTTTTAAATTTTTTAATTTAATTTTTAAATTAAATTTAAAAAAAATTAAAAATTAAAAGATAAAAAAATTAAATTTTTTTAATTTTTTAATTTAATTTTTAAATTAAATTAAAAAAAAATTAAAAATTAAAAAATTAAAAAATGGTCCATATTAAAAACAAAAATTTAAAAAAATAGAAAAACTTCAACGTCATTACCACTTGCACAAACCGGAGTAAAATATTTTCGAACGTAATGTTCCATTCTTTTGATAAAATTAACGGAACAATTGTGACCGTTCATAAGAATGTTTTTATACTCCGACATTGTTCCCCACAAAGGGCTCGATGGTTCCGTCCCTTTTCATGCGTATGTACAATGCACTAAACGCTTCAGACTACGTGCGTACACACATAAATGTGTGTCTGCACACACACACACACACACACACACACACACATCCTTCCCCGTATCTCCATAACGCTTCCAGGAGGATGCATAATACCGGCCCTTGTGTATTTTCGGAAGAGCATACGACCGCGTTGCCGTTTCTGAACGAGACACAAACCCGCGGTTTATCCCTCTGACGCACACCGAATAAAGCGACTCTGCGATCGTCTTATCTCCTGCGCTCTCGCATCTCCATTGTGGAACGCGGTTTTCCAGATCCAATTTTTCAAGCTTAGCACGGGAGAAAAAGTCAAACGTAAATCCTAAGTCACTTTACGGCATACGAGCGCCGCGAGTCGCCGTGATCCACTCCGCGGTTATAAACTGCCGCTCGTTTCTTGACATAAAGGGGTTATATTTTTTTCATAATCGTTGAATTACAAGCGAATTTCGGACGTGAAGAGGAGCGAATGAAAAATTGTGGATTTGTCCAGCAGTCCCTAGATCCTACCACTTTCCTTTAGGGATTTAGTACACTCGGAAAAGACCGGTGCGATGGTCTAGTGGTTAGCGTGCTCGCCACTAAACCAGCGGACCGGGAGGTCCCGGGTTCGAATCCCAGTCGCGTACATTTCGTCGTGAAATGTTTTTCTTCGGCATTTCGCGGCGAAATAAGACTAGTTCCACGACTGGGGGGCGAACTCGATGACCCGCTGTATTGGTATAGGTTTTCCGCAGTTTCCCTATACCCATGACAGAAATGTCATGATGAATATAATACAGAGGGGGAAGTCGGCTGCGGCCGCAAGAGGGGGGGGGGGCAAGGAGAAAGATGGAGAAAAAAGGAGTAAACAGTAGAGGAAAGAAACGGGCACAATGAAGGGAAAGAATAGGTAACAAACGCGAAAAGCGTGTACCTAAGGAAAAAACCAATAAAATACACTCGGAAAAATTCTATTGATATTAACTGCATGCGTCTATTTGATTTTTCAAATTTGAATTAACGAGATTTTTCGTGAAAGCAAATATTTGGTATCGCATTCCATCATTGGAATTATTTAATTTAAATAGTTTATAATAGAAATTATTCAATTTAAATAATATTTATTATTTTAAAAAATAGCTGAAACGAATAGAAGAATATATTTGGATAAGAAAAGGAGCCAAGGAAAAAACCGATTTGATTTAAATAGCTCCTATTTGAATTGAATATTTTTCTGGCAGTGTATGGAGGCCGTACGTGGGGAGTCCACATTGGAATCCAAGTGGATCGCGTTATTTCCCGATTCGCGTAGTTTGTGATTTTTTTTTTATTTGAAATTCCCTACCGGAATTTGTTGGATCTTCCGAAAAATATCCTTTCGTGATCCTGTGCAAAAATTAGGGGAGTCCCACGATGCACCCACATCTGTATGGGGATTTGTCAGGGGCACCGCACATAGGGAGTTCTCTTTGGGAGCCAATTTGACTCTGCACTGTTCTCCGATGAACGCCGTTTCAGAATTCTCACCACGTTCGAGTCGAAAGTATGTGAAAAGTCACGAGAAACAACTCGGCGTGTCGAAACATAACCTGTACGCTTCGTGAGCGTGTACGTGTGTGCTGATATATTTACGATATATCATGTCAAAGGACAGTAAAATAAATAACAAACGATAATTACAGTGGATTTCCGGTCATGCGACTCAAATCGATTTTTGAGATATTTAAGATCCACTCGTTTTGTTTATCTATATATTTTGATTAGACAATTCAACGTACAGAATGCGATGGGATCCATCGAGAATCGTTTATGGAGTTGAAGTTTGCATCGTTGGAGTGCAATATTTTTTTCTTCATTTTTTATCTCTCTATTTTTATCAGTATCCAAATTCTTTTTTGCGAATTGAGGTCATAAATCCCCTATAAGAATACGTGAAATCGTTTGAGTGACTTTTCAAAGACGAAATCGGCAGAAGAAATGTAATAATTAGAAGGAATTAATTTTCGTTGCATATTAATGATGCAAGCCTCAATGTCATGGAGAAGTAGAGTTATTATTATATTTAGAATCACGGTATCATTATTATTGTAATATATCAAATATATAATGTGATTTTATATAGTATAAGTATACAATGAACTTGGACATAAATGTCGAAGTGGGAGTTCTTCTTCACATTTTCATTTTATTATTTTTATTATTATGGAAGATCTTTTTTTCGTAGATTTATTACAATAGATGTATAAATAGGGGGAAGAAACTTGAGCAATTAAAAGGAATTCATTTCGCGTTGGATTCGAACGATGCAAACTTCAACGTCATAATGGTTGCGGATTCTCTTCGACAATGTGGAATTGCTTTAGGATTGAAATTGGATTTGTAGATTGGATTTCAATGGGGAATCCTGATTAGAATCCAATGTACGAGCGTGGCGTTGTAGTATAGGGATCCAATGCTATGGCCCATTGGATCCCTATCAGAAAGTAGGGACAAGTATGAGCATCCAATTGAATTCGTATGAGAATTTCTGCACGGGAACTTTCTTATTTTTCCAACCTCTAAAAAACAGTAAAAATGTTAGAGAAAACTATTTTTCATTCATATTCTCATGATTATGAGGCTCGCGATGATCAGTGTGAAAATAATTATATATCTATTGAACATTTTTTTTTAATATGATAGCTATGAGATTTACCAAGCTGAGCATTTTTCCATCCAGTATAAAATACGTATATATCCATCATTTACAATAAAAGTTTGTCTTCAATGGCTCATTTTTTTCACTGACTTGAGGTAGGGAAATCGACTTTTTCTATCCTCAATTTATTTGATAAATTGAATTGCAAGAGAAATAAAGACAAAAAAAACTACCGTTGTCGTCCAACGATGCAAGCTTCAACGTTATTAATTCACACATTTATTTTTGTATCATCTTTATCTAGACACCATCTAGTTCATGTGTGATTTATTTCATTACACATAATCCTGTATGAATTTATATTCTATAAGATATATTTTAGCAAAAATTAAAAATTTGAAACCCACATTTGTTGATAGGTCCCTCCTCCACACGAGGGTAAGCTCGAAACATCAAACAGTCGCGCATTGTACTCTCAGCCGAGGACTGCTGACTTTTTATCTTATCGCTTGTTTATCGAAATAATACAGCGTATAGAAGCGAAAGTGTCTTTTGTAAGCTATATGTAACAGCTTCATTTAAATTTTTCATACACGATTGTGCATATTTCAATTTAACTTCCGCTGCACTGAGAAAAAAGACCATGGTATCTACAACAAACGCTCATGGTAAAAGAGGGGATAGTAAAATTCGTTATAGTTTATTGACATCGCAATCATAATAAGGTTGACCGACTATAAGGAAAAAGTACATCTAAACATGCGATTTGGGTGGCGTATTTGACTAGCTATTATCCCCGAAATGATTGGTCACTATTGTAAAAGGCACGACAATATAGATATGGTTAATTCAGTGCTGTCACAAAATCGGCGTACTGAAGGTTTTGTTCAGTCAAACTTCTACTATTATTTACAAATATGTACAATTCATGTGGTTAATATTAACGTTTGTCGAGTATAATTTGTTAGAAGACCTTATGAGAAGTGACTACTCGGAAAAAAATTATGGTAAAGTTTACTTATAGTGAAGACGTAGATCATTTGCAGTTCGAGCAACCGAGCTTAAGGGGCTATACCAGTGTGAACGCTCAAAATTTGGCTGATTATCGGGAATTTTTTGGAAGAAAAGTACTCAATTAAATGTTTCGGAAAATTAAGAATATATTTGACTATATTCGACCTATATTACATAATTGTTTCATAGAAAAATATTGAGATCCAAGCGACTTATGCGCTGCGTTCGGAGGCGCCAAAAAAAAGTTCCTCCACTGCTGACATGATTCCGGCCGATTGAGTAGCTGAAACCGAAAAAGTAAAAAATTTCGTTAAACCGGAAGGTATTTCCTGTAAAACGACGTAGGATTTTCGAAAAATATCAAAATCTAACAAAATGGCGTAGTTATGAAAAAAAAGTCTGTTTTCTTGCCTATAAAATGGTGGTTTTTTTCAATGCCAAATCGTCAATTTTCATCCAATCGAAAATATCCTACGTCATTGTAGAGTAAATATATTCAAGAGTATTCAGTTCAAATTTCAAGTTAATCGGATAATTGCTCTTTGAGTTACAATGTCAGCAAATTTGAAAAATCTCATTTCGAGAAAAACGCGTTTAAAGATTTAACTATCGATTTTTGCACGATAAAATAATTAGATTTTTTTATCGTGGCCTTGAAACTTTTACAGGATATTCTTGAAAGTATAGTCTGTCGAAAAAGGCAAAAAAAATTGATTTTCTTAAAGTGTCACACTGGTATAGCCCCTTAATAGTTTAAAGAACTACGCGTGACTCACAAACTGTATTATACTGAAGTTTGCATCGTTGGAACGCGATGAAAGTTCCGAAGCCCTATTTTTTTGGTAAATTAAGGCCTCCAAAATAACTTTAACTTTTTCAGGATCCTCATTGGAGCTCTTCGACCTAAATATTTAAAGAAAATTTTTGGATGATAATAAAAACGAGGCAATAAACAAAAATAAAAACGAATTTTCGTTGCATTCCAACGATGCAAACTTCAACATCGTCAAAATGTTACATTGTATGCTTGTTGCATTGCCAAAATAAGATATCATTTTAACACTTCTTCGTGTTGTTCACCTTCTGTTGTTGTAGGACACATTACTATGCATTTAGCAGGTTGTATTATATAATATGGTGCAAATCACACTAGTATGGTGAAAATCACCATTATGCATTCGTATGCATTTAGTAGACGGTTCGATGCATTTAGTAGACGGACATTGATGCTTTGGACCAACGCTTGAATAACGTACCAAATACGCATATAGCAGGTCGCGTCTTATAATATGGTAGAAATCACTATAAACATCTCCGCAAATCACAGGCAACATATTAAATCAATTTATATATATCCCAGTTCTGGTCACTATTCGGATCTTGGGGAAGTAATTCTTTGATAGTATAAGAGAATATCCATTTTATGAAAATACTATATAGCATTAAAAAATAAACGTATGTGTGTAACAATGGTGGTTTTGGTTAACATATGTGCATAATGCACGCAACTGCTAAAATATCAATAAGCAGTACTATACTTTTCGCAGTAACTATGGCTATAAAATATTATTGTCTCCTTGGGAAAATATAAAATATAGTTAAAGTATGATTGAGAACTCCATATATTCCTCTCAGTTTGGTTTTTGGGACATTCGGCCGATTTGAGGTTCTCAACATTTGTTTAAACGAAACGTTGCCGTTCGAGAACAGTCGTTGAAATGAGCTTTCTACAAGTATGCTCAGATTCATCCAAAGTGATGTCGATGCCGTTGAGCTCCACATGACGTATGACCATTTGCCACCATTTTGGATCACAAGGACCTCGACGGTCTTCAACATCACCCTTCCCATATATCTTCACCCCTATAATATGACGAAATCCATTACCTCTACAACTCGAGGCTACACTCATTTCGATTGACTCCTCGAACAATGGGTGTGACTTTATTCCTCCTCACGTACCTCTACCATCACACACCCGCTGTTGGTACACGTATCCTGTGGATTTGTCCATAAAAGCATGAAACCGACTGGCCACAGATTTCAGCCAGTTGGAAGGAAAAAGGGTCCAGGGAAAAAGGGAGCAACACCCTTTTGGGGTTCCTTCAGACACGGTTCAGGGTCAGTGCCTATGAGTCTTTTTGTCACACATACACATTTGTATGCGCGTGTGTGATCACGCATATTGTACACGCCCCCCCGATGCATTACAACTTCCGACCCCTCGCGAGCTCACCAACTTCTCACACCCCGTTTCAACACCCACGGCACAATGAGACTCATAACTCGATTGCTCAATCAAAACCCTCAATTACGTTGTAAATCTCGGGTGACACAATGTGTGCTCCGTAATGCTCGAGACTGAAGATACACGCCTACCCGTGCAGAAGTTGACGCAGTGATCCAATTGGATTTCCATACTCGTTTCTAGTTCCTGAAGGGATCCAATGCGATCAATTGGATCCCAAATATACCAAATACATTCCATACCAAACACCAAATGGATATACCAAAACATTGGATCTATAGCATTGGATTCCTATACCGAAACATTGGATCCATCGCATTGGATCCCTACACCAAAACATGGAATCCATCGCATTGGATCCCTATACCAAAACATAGGACCATCGCAATGGATCCCTATACCAAAACATTGGATCCATGACATTGGATCCCTATACCAAAACACTGGATCCATCGCATTGGATCCCTATACCGAAACATTGGATCTATCGCATTGGATCCCTACACCGAAACATTGGATTCATCACATTGAATCCCTATACCGAAACATTGGATCCATCACATTGAATCCCTATACCGAAACATCGGATCCATCGCATTGAATCCCTATACCATAACTTCGGATCCCCATACCAAAACGTCATGGGCTTGATGTTTGCATTGTTGGTATGCAACGAATAGTTTTTTCATTTCCGTATTTTTATCATATCTTGTAGATTTAGATTGTTGATAGCTAAATAAGGATCCTATAAAAGAGTCGCGGGATTTTCATAGCTAATCTATCAAAGAAAACTTGAAAAGTTTAGGGAAAAAAAAATTTCGTTGCATTCCAACGATGCGAACTTCAACGTTATAAAACGTTACGCTGGTACATTGGATTCTAATGGGGATTCCACGATGGAATCCAATATACGAATTCCAATCCACAGTAATTATCGTTTGCTATTTATTGTACTGCACTTTGACATAATATCAGCACAAGCGTACATGCTCACGGAGCTTGCAGGTTTTGTTTTGACATACCGAGTTTTTTCTCGTGACTTTTCACATATTTTCGATTCGAACGTGGTAAGAATTTCCAAATGGCGTTCATCGGGGAGCAGTGCGGAATCCAATTGGATTCTAACGAGGACTCCCTATTTGCGGTGTCCCTAACAAATCCCTATAGAGATGTGGCTGCATCTTGGTGCCCAACAAGTTTGTGCACAGCATCCCGAAAGGATATTTTTTGGGAGATCCAACGAATTCCCTTTGAGAATTTCAAATAAGCAATTCCCGAAAGACGTAAATCGGGAAATAGCGCGGAATCCACTTGGATTCCAATGTGAATTCCCTACGTGCGGCGTTCCTATCAAATCCCTATAGGGATGTGGCAGGATCTCGGAACTGCCTAACAAATTTCTGCATGCCTACATGTAAATCTTCGCGGATCGAATACAATCACGTCGAGCACGCTCGGTTTTTTTTTCCTGTCGGTGGTGGATCAAGCGAGGATTCTCGTGATTCATTCCGTATTTGCCTATTGAGTAGTCCAATCTATACACACACATGAGAAGTGGTAGAAGTATATTTCAATGTAGGTGTATGTGTCTCAGGGCAACCATTCGAATGATTCGAGTCCTTTCTTACTCTATCTCAATCCATACGTACGGACGAACGAAATTCTATGCTCGAACCATATACATATACCGGCTGTAAAATACAGCCTCCAGCAGACTCATTCTTCAACGCGGAGTGGTTTAGCACTGGCCATTTGGCCTCTTCCTTTGCTCACTCATATTCTCTCTTGCTTCTCGCTCGTCCGGTTCTCCCGTTGCAGAGAACAAACGAAAAAACAAACCTAGAATTCGCATGGAACATTCCGAAGACGAGAAAATCCAGCTGTGACGCGTGCTAGCTTGGATCTTTTTTGTTCTCCATTCATTTATTTTTTCATATTCATTTTTTCGTGAGTCTTTTCAGAGACGGCGCACGACCCTGGCCAAGGAAGCCCCGAAATAGATTCCAATGGTGTCGCAAATAATTATGAAGATTCGTACGTAGCAGATTCGCCACAAATAGTGATGGCTGTTAAAAAATTGAGTATGAATTTCGAAGAACCTGGGGTTAATGAAATGGACGATGAAAAAAACATCTCGAGATATTTCTCCGAGTGGAGAACATCTTTGAGAATCTTCGAATTTTCAAAAATAAATTGCGGGATGTGGTACAGTCGTCCTGTATATTGGAATCGGAAAACATTAGAAGAAGGCTAGTTTTTTGGCGGCTGATTTTGTAGGTGCCGCGGTTGCTAAATCCAAGTTTGCCTAAAAATCGGGGTGTAGGGTTTTTTTTAGGGGATGAAAGGGGATGGGGGTGGATTAATGCCAAACTACAACCCCCACGAGGTCGGCGCCGGGAGACAATATGTTCAGATAAATCCGGGTTTTATTTTTGTCCACAGCGCCGAAGTCGTGGAAGTTCATTTTGGGGGTGAAAGAGTAGGGTGGAATTTTGAAAAATCAATTTTCATTCGATTACTCTTTAGGAAAAATTCATACAATTTTTGTTTAAATGGGAACGTTGTAGCCCTTGAAAAGACGCGTCGATCGAGTGCTTGATCAACCCTCTCCAATAATATCTTCACCCCCAAAAGAATTATTGAAGTATTAACAAATAAATTGTTTATTGAACAACTCAAAAACGATTTATTTTTCGGGGATGGTTTAAATGTACGAAATGTAGAGAATAATTTTCTCTATATTTTCGTTCCTATGGACCACCCTTGAATTTTGCTTTTCGAACCCGTCTCAGGGATTGAAAATTCAAAATGTAATTCTGGGAAAAGTATTGACCGAAAATAAAGAGATGCAAGTTTGGCGCTGTGGACAAAAATGTAGCTGAGGGTTCAAGCTACAAATTCTTCCCCGGCGGCGAATTCGTGCGGTCAATAGTTTTCCCAGAATTTCATTTTGAATTTTCAACCCCCGAGAGGGGTTGGAAAATCAAAATTCAAGGGTGTTCCATAGAAACGAAAATGTAGAGAAAATTATTTTCTACATTTCGTACGTTTAAACCATACCCGAAAAATCGATTGTTTTTGAGTTATTCAATAAACCATTTTTTTTTTGGTATTTTAACAATTTTTTGGGGGGTGTAGATATTATCGAATAGTGATGATCGAATACTCGATCGACGCGTCTTTTCAAGGGCTACAACTTTCCCGTTTGAACAAAAAGTGTACGATTTTTTTCTAAAGAGTTATCGAATTAAAACTGATTTTTCAAAATTTCACCCCACTTTTTCACCCCCAGAATGAACTTTCACGACTTCGGCGCTGTGGACAAAAATAAAACCCGGATTTTTCTGAACATTTTATCTCGCGGCGACGACCTCGTAGGGGTTGTAATTTGGCATTAACCCACCCCCATCTTCTTTCATCCCCTAAAAAAAAACCCTACACCCCGATTTTTAGGCAAACTTGGACTTAGCACCCGCGGCACCTACAAAATCACCTGTCGAAAAACAAGCCTTCTTCTAATTTTCTTTGATTCCGGGGTTTTTCGGCGACAGCACGACTAGCGATGAATCAGTGTCTGAATTTCCAATGATAATTCCCCTTTCAAGCCCTCAAGATAAAAAAATGTACCCGACATAGATTTCTATAATTCTGTCTTTCGACTTCAAATTTGCAATAATAGACGAATAAAGCATTGATTTTTTAAAAAGTTTACCATGTTGCACGAAACATCAAACGAATCCAATTTTACAATCATAGAAAATACAAGGTTTTCAAAGTTATGGTTATTGCCTCGTGAAAGCTGATTGGTGCTGAATGGGTTCAGAAAGGATACATTGCATGGACATGTAAGCTGCCCGAGCCTGGTATAAGAACAAGCATAAAATCATTCCACACGTGTACGTAGTCTAACACCGACGAGGTTTTTTACAATGATTCGGTTTCCCGCAGAAACGCTCCTGAGAAGACATTAATCTTGTTACACAAGCTTCACGAAAAAGCGTTTGATCTATGATTTATATATAGCTCTCGAGATGTCAGTTGGGCATATACATCGCGTTGCAGAGATACATTCGTGTCTCGTTACGACCACCGATGTTTACGCGTCAAATTAACTGCTGCGCGTATATTCTTTACAGGAATTTATTTCTCCACCTATAACGGCATATTTTTTACTCCGAATTTTTATTAAGGCGCTAGGCTACTGTGACCACCCGAAAATCAGGGTTATTAATTTTTTTTTTAAGGAATAAGTAAGATTATTGAGAAATCGTTGGGATGTTTATTTGTATGTACATTAACAAAGTCGTGTGCCAAATTTCATTAAAAAATACTAATAATCATGGAAGTTATAAACACTCTCGTGAAGGACCTTTGAACGCGAGGGGCTCAACGGTGTACTTGATCCTGGCCTCCTGGTTGATCCGAAACAAAAAAACCATTTTTTTTCTCAAAATAGATAATATTGGCTAAGACTTGACCGAGATGTTTTTTGTTATCGTCTTTCAATAATGTAAAAAAAATCTTGATTTTTTTTCTGGGAAAAATGACATCATTATTGTTAATAACTAATGGAAAAAAAATGTTAAGAAAAAAAACGTCGGTCAAGACTAAACTACCATTGCACTGAATGAGTATACGAAATTTCAAGTCAATCCGTTCGCTAGATGTCGATAAATCGTGTACACCGTTTTGAAAAACGCGTTTAGAAGTTTTACTTGTAATCATAAGTTTAGCTTCAATCTGCGATTCCTGCACCATATGTTGGACCTTCCTCTTCAATTTGAGTTGTCTCAAGTACCGTAAAAATTACGAACGATTTTTCGAAATTTTTACAGTAGTCCAGCTCTAAAAAAAAATCCGCATACTCGACGCCCGATCTTTTTTTCTTTTCCGATTCATAAGTTGACTTGCTCGTAAATTAACCACGATTTTTCGTCGTTAATTTACGAGAAATTTTTTTTTTTGTTTTTCTTCTTTTCGTACTAACGAACTCGTTGTCGAGGATTTCGAGCTGAGTATATTATTCGGGCAGCGAGTATACGGGATACGGTCCGCGATCGGGCCCCCGTTATAACTAACGAGCCGCGACAGGCGTTTGATAAATTATATATACTTTATAAGCGTCTCTCGGGAGCTGCGCAAGTGGACCGACCAGTTCTCCAGGCGATCGTGCTCGCCAAGTTCCTGTATGAGATTCGAACACACACACACGTCTATACTCACTTACGACGAATAATAAACTGATATACGTGTGCGTTATCGAGTCTCGCGAAAATATCGGCGGACATCGAACTTTGCGATAAAAAAATCCAACCGATTGTACGCCACACTTGTTGACCGTGTATCAAGAACGCAAAAAGTCACGAGCTGCGAACGAGGAGGCGAGAAGATTGGAGAATACGAATGATCGGAGGCTGCCTGAATCACACGTGGATCGATTCGTAATTATGTTGTTTGAGTTTTGCATTGTTGGAATACAACAATAATTGATTTTTTTGCATTTATAAAATGTATTTTTTGGTGGATTTGGGCTACAAACATTACCCAGATGTTTTTGAGAATCGTTTTTATATATTATTAAATTATTATTGCCAAAATATATTTTTTTAAGATCCTTATCAATTATTGTTGCCAAAAAATATATTTTTCAGATCCTTATTAATTGTTGTTGACAAAATGGATTTTCTAAAGACTCTTATTAACTATTATTGCATTATTATTGCGAAAATATATTTTTTTTTGGCGGATTTGGGCTCCAAAAATTACACAAACATTTTTCAATATCTTTATAAAATATTATTGCCAAAGTATATTTTTTTAAGTTTCTTATTAAATATTACTTAAATTATTATTGACAAGATATATTTTTTGGAGAGATTTGGGGTATATATAACCCTCACACGTGTTTCGGGACTCTTGAATATTAATCAAGTATTATTAAATTACTTATTATATTTTTTACAATCTACAATATAAATTGGTAATATGAATTTCAGTTGCACTTCAACACGACGCACACTTCAACACCGTGGCATAGTAATGGACCGGAAGTAAAAATTAGCACTGGCTGTAACCGGCGATTGTTAAAAAAATGAAATTGAAAAAATTAGCACAGGCTGTAATGAGTGATTGCTAAACGAAAAAACATTAAACGGGTCTCTCAACGCGCTGCGACGATCAACGCTGATTTGCCTCTTTTCAAAGTCATCTCCCTCCCTCTCTCTCTTTCTCCCTCTCCCTCGACCCTCACAGCCAAAAGCGAAGTCTCACGCCCTGCAAAAATCTAGCCCGCAGTCAATAACGAATATACAAAAAAAAACGAACTTTTTACATAATAAATCTGATTACGACTAATCTAGCAGGTAAACCATAACCAAAAAATAGGTAAAAACTTGGTTTTTCATCCACTGAATACGAACGCGAAGTCTAAACCGTCAAATTGAAAATAGCGGATCCAATATGGCGGCTGTAAATGGCAAAAACTATAAGTTTTTCCAAATTTGAATTTGTTTTTTTTTAGATCATTTCATGTAACAGCGACCCCGAAAACTCCCGAGTACCAACTTTGACTATCATCAACCGACGTTTTGCATTTATGGTCCGCCATATTGAATCCGCCATCATGAATTCTCGAATTTTGAGTGCAAATTTGTAATCAGCGACACCGAAAACCCTCGTGTACCAACTTTCACTATCATCAAACGACGTTTTGCATTTATGGTCCGCCATATTGATTCTGCCATCTTGAATTCCCGAATTTTGAGTGCAAATTCGTAATCGGCGACCCCGAAAACCCGCGACTACCAACTTTCGCTATGATCAAACGACGTTTTGCATTTATGGTCCGCCATCTTGAATTCTCGAAATTTGAGTGCAGATTTGCAATCAGCGACGCCGAAAACCCCTGGGTACCAACTTTCGCTGTCATCAAACGACGTTTTGCATTTATGGTCCGCCATATTGGATCCGCCATCTTGAATTCCCGAATTTTGAGTGCAGATTCACAATCAGCGACTCCGAAAACCCCTGAGTATCAACTTTCGCTATCATCAAACGACGTTTTGCATTTATGGTCCGCCATATTGAAGTCTCGAATTTTGAGTGCAGATTTGTAATCAGCGACCCCGAAAACCCCCGAGTACCAACTTTCGCCATCATCAAACAACGTTTTGCATTTATGGTCCGCCATATTGGAACCGCCATCTTGAATTCCCGAATTTTGAGTGCAAATTTGTAATTTGCAACGCCAAAAACCCCCGAGTACCAACTTTCGCTATCATCCAACGACGTTTTGCATTCATGGTCCGCCATATTGGATACGCCATCTTGAATTCCCGAATTTTGGCTGCAGATTCGTAATCAGCGACCCCGAAAACCCCCGAGTACCAACTTTTGCTATTAATAAACGACGTTTTGCATTTATGGTCCGCCATATTGGATCCACCATCTTGAATTCCTGAATTTCGAGTGCAGATTCGTAATCAGCGACCCGGAAAACCTTCGGATATACTTTCGCTGTCATCAAACGACGTTTTGCATTTATGGTCCGCCATATTGAATCCGCCATCTTGAATTCTCGAATTTTGAGTGCAAATTTGTAATTAGCGACGCCGAAAACCCCCGAGTACCCACTTTCGCTATCATCACACGACGTTTTGTATTTATGGTCCGCCATATTGAATCCGCCATCTTGAATTCCCGAATTTTGAGTGCAAATTTGTAATTAGCAACGCCGAAAACCACCGAGTACCAACTTTCGCTATCATCAAACGACGTTTTGCATTTATGGTCCGCCATATTGGTTCCGCCATCTTGAATTCCCGAATTTTGGCTGCAGATTCGTAATCAGCGACCCCGAAAACCCCCGAGTACCAACTTTCGCTATCAACAAACGACGTTTTGCATTTATGGTCCGCCATATTGGATCCACCATCTTGAATTCCTGAATTTCGAGTGCAGATTCGTAATCAGCGACCCGGAAAACCTTCGGGTATACTTTCGCTGTCATCAAACGACGTTTTGCATTTATGGTCCGCCATATTGAATCCGCCATCTTGAATTCTCGAATTTTGAGTGCAAATTTGTAATTAGCGACGCCGAAAACCCCCGAGTACCCACTTTCGCTATCATCACACGACGTTTTGTATTTATGGTCCGCCATATTGAATCCGCCATCTTGAATTCTCCAATTTTGAGTGCAGATTCGTATCAGCGACCCCGAAAACCCCCGGGTACAAAATTTCAAGTACGTAAAGAAAAATGTGTGCTTCAAAGGGTTAATTATCGAGATACGGCAATTTTTAAGTTTTCAACCCCTATTTCTTAGGGTTGAGGCGAGTTGAGCGGCAACATTTTATTAGGGTTACTTTTAGCATGCAACCATCTACCATCAGTCAAAAATTCATATTCTACGTTAAAAAGTGTTGGGTTTTCGTCTCTTTTACTGGACTAAAAACCGTCAGCTTTCTCGCGTCCACGCTCACGAGAGCGATTTAGGATTATCCGGATGTGCGTCTTCGCGCATCGGCGCAATCTCAATATCGATAGGATGTTTGACTTCTTTTGGCAAAGCCGCGCCAGGCAACTATATAGACATATATATCACGGGCAAAAAAGGGACTATTCCATCTCCTTGATATATACGTATACATTTGCGGAGCGCATCGACTGTTCCTTCCACAAAGCCGGGGAAACCTCAAAGTCGAGCGCCGTTTCGAGTCCTCCCCTAATAGCGTCCGTGACCCATACATATGCATGGAGGGAACGCGGCTCTATCCTTTGCCAGTCCCGTTCATCCTCCTTGTTGTCGGTGCATTCGGTCCAACGAGCTTCCAGAGAGAATCGTATTACCCTCATGCGAATATATAAGGCTACAAAAGCTGTCTAGCTCAACACACAGCGAGTGTAGAACACTTATATAACACGATGGTGAAGTACGCATCGTTGGAATGCAACAATTTGCTTTTTTCTGTAATTGCGTGGTCTTGAAGTTTGCATCGGTGGAATGCAATGGACATTTTTTTTTCTCTTCAGGCCCAATTTTTTTTTGCCGATTTAGCCTCTTTAAATTAGGGATGTGTAACGTAAATCCGAAACTTTGACGAAATTCCGAACTTTGAATGCGTCGACAATTTAAAATTCTTAATTTTAATGTTCCGAAATTAGAAGGTTCGTCAAGATCAGGCCAGCGAAAGTCTACACAGTTGACTGTAAATGATGCAGAACGTATAACATTGTCTAAACAAATTTCAATATTGACGTAAAATCACTTCTCAAGGCCTTCGGCCACCCTAGAGGCCGAAAAAATAGGCTTTTTGGGGATTTTTTTCTCAGAAAAACTATAAAATAAATCGGGATTACAAAAAGGGTGTTTATTATACATATCAGTGACTGTATACAATAATTTTTTTGAAGCGATTCATTCCAAAATGGCGGCTGTGCAGCGTTTATCTCAAAACTGCATTTTTTAAGTTGGCTGCAAACATAACTCAGACAATATTCAACCGACTCACTTGAAATGTTGAATATATCTTGAACAATACATTGTCTATGGAAGTACGTAGGATTTTTTTTATATTGCATAGTTCATTTGCCATTAACAATTATCTGACGATTTTTCAGGCAAATTTTTGGAAAGTGAAAATTTTGCAAGCTTCAACAACATATTTTCTGTCAATTTAGGCTAGGAAAATCACTTCAAAGTTTTTTGTCGTATACTTAGCAGAGACTTCGATCTTCGAAAGAAGATTCTGGCCAAAAATAAAACTGAAGAAAAAAAAACATCGTCAACGCGTTTGTAACTGCCACAAATGTCATGGGCCTCTTTTTACAATGAATTTTGTATCGTTTGAATGCAAGGAAAATTCGTTTTTATTTTTTTTTCTGCCTTATTTTCATTATCATCCAAACATTTTCTTCACATATTTAGGCTGTAGATCTTTAACGAGGATGCTGAAAAAAGTTTAAGATATTTCTAAGGCCTCAATTAGCCTAAAAAATATTTATGGTATTAAAGTTTGCATCGTTGGGATGCAGCGGTTTTTTTTCTTCGTATTATCTAATTTTTTCGCCTATTAAGGCTACAAAAATCACTGAAACATTTTTGAAGATCCTTATTAGGGTTCTATGACCTAAACTCGGAAAAAAGGGCTTAGATATTATTCAATTTTTTTTTCTTAATCATAGATTCTATTTTACGGGGCTTCCAACGATGCAAACTTCAACACCACAAATATTTATGGAACATGCTGTTGAAGTTTGCTCCGTTCTTTTTTATTTCCTTTTTCTCCATTTTTAGAATTATCGGAAAAAAATTCCGACAGAGTTAGGTCGCAGGTCTCTAATGAGGATTTTTTTTAAGTTTAAGGTTGCTTTGATTGGGCAAAAAAAAATTTGCAATAGACAGAAAAAAAGTTCGTTGCATTCCAACAATGCAAACTTCAACATCATTATGGAACGCGTGACAAAAAATTGTTCCATTGACGAGTTTAGCACCAAACAAAATTTCGGTCGCAATTTCGCGAGCAAACGATTCGTTCGTGCCAATTTTTTCTTTTGCCATTGTCCTGTGTGATTTTCATCAAAATGACGATTGGTGATTTAAAAAAGTACCAAGTACGGTAGATGACGTAACTTTTGGAGTTTAATCGGTCGGTTCCTCCCCTTTCGCGTGTGAAGGGTCTATGACGGACAATTCAAATGAATTCGCGTGTGAATTTGTACAGTCGCTGCGTGCGTACGTGAAATTCGCTCTCATAGACTTCCGCTAGGGAACGGACGAACTCCGAAGTCAACCTGCCAAATATCATCATGCATTCCGCTTCTCGTCGGTCTCGTTCAATTCTCATGGCGAAGGAACTTAAGAGGAAGGGGTACTTTTAGGCGAGAGAAAAATGCCGATTTTAATGATTTTTTTAAGGGGTTTCGTGGGTTTGAAAATTTCAAAAAATCCATTTTTTATTTTTTTCGATTACATTTTTTTTATTTTTTTCGATTACAACTAATTTTACATGACTATACGTAGTGTAAATTGTACGAAAAATTGAACTATTTTGCATACAACTCTGTCAAAAATTCAAATTTCAATTTTTTTGGAAATCCTGTGTTCAATCAGGAGCTGTACTCATCTACTAACATAAAAAAATTGTTTTTTTTTAAATTCAGATAACGCTATCATGAGTTATCCTGACCACCACGAGGACACTTTTTTTCAGGGCCTACGGAAACCAGGTCCAACTGGCTGAATATCCCAAATTTTTAAAAATATTGTTGAAATGTTGCTCTTTTATGTGCTTAACATTTTGAATAAAATAATTTATATATTATATATTTTTTTAATAGAGAATATATGCTTTTTTTGCTTCGAAACCCACGTAACCCCTTAAAGAAAGATTACTTCACCATTTTTGAGACTCAGGGTATGTTTTATTGTACTTTTGGCTGTTACATGGTATTTCTTTTTATTGATCTTAAAAAATGGCGGTGGTATGGCACAGTCTTCTAAACGGGTTGCGGCGGATGTTGTCAGATGGCGTGACACATAGCATCGGCGGCATTAATCTGAAGAAAAAAACCAACCAAGAATTTTCTTTCATTAACACCCATACGCAGAATATGAACCAAGAAAAAAGTATGAAATGTTGAAAATCAATGAAATGGTACGCTTTGAAACAAAAAGATTGAACTTTACGAAAAAAAATGGCTACATTTTGCGATAAAAAATAGTTTTTGTTTTAATTTTTTAAATCATTCAGGGTCATGTTTTAGACAATAAGGTTAGAAAGATTTGTACAAAATTTAATCAGAATCGGTCGATTAGTTTTTTAGCTGTACGTTACGCCAGTTTTGAAAATGGAGTTTCGAAGACTGTACCGTACCTCCGCTACTTTCAAAGATTAATTTAAAAAAATACAATGCAACAGCCAAAAGTACTAATGAAACATACCCTAAGTCTAAAAAATGGTGAAGGAATCTTTCCCTCAAGAAAAATATTTAAAAAATCACGAAAATTGTCTTGCCTAAATCTCCCCCCTTAACTGTGTTTCGTTTTGGCGATTGAGTGAAGAAACTTTGTTTTTGGCCTAGATGTGGAATTTTTTATTACGTGCCGATGGGTGTACGTTTATCCCCTCGATACGAATTCATCATTTGTTTCCTCCGAAATCCTAAATTTTTATTAAAAAATCGTCAAAAGTTTATGAAAAGATGTTTTTCGCCTTTAGCCGGCATAATTTTGAGCTTTCGACCGAAATTCGTTGATATTCTTAATCGGCGAAAAATTTCCCATTAAATAGACCGGCAAAATAGACTGAAAGTCGAAAAAAAAAATTCGACCCTTTTGGGCCACTCTTTCGGAATCGCCAAAAACGAGAAATATCAAACAGTCGTAGCGTCAGTTCTATTTGAGTGACATAGATTTATAGGGGGAGTTTTAAAAAGTATTTTCGTAGACTTAGAGAATGCCGCTTGATTCATCCCTATATCTCAATTAGATTTCCCGCAAAAATCGCTTGAAAAACGGCCAAAAAGAGGAAAAGATTCAAGGGGCCAAATGCTGCCAAAATGAATTTCTGCCAAAAATCGAAAAAGCATCGATACTCCGTGCATTCAACGGCATTAAAAAAAAACTATTACGAAAAAAAATACGCACCAAGCGGAGTGCCAATTCTATACAAAAAAAATGAATTAACGAGGATTCAGTGAAGCCATCTATTTTTGGCCAACATAGGAACATTTTCTAGATTAAACTTTTGTTTTCTTCTAATTTTGTATCGATGTATGTTTAGCCCCAGAACACGAATCCTCCCTTAATTTTCCCCACAAACAATAATTTCAAATAAAAAATCATCAAAAATCTGTGAGAAGACATCGCATTGAAGTTTGCATCGTTGAAACGCAACGAAAATTCCCTTACAAGGAACATCCCTCAGGTGATACCCTTCGATTTTGTTGAAATTTGGATATGTTATAAAGCACCGAAAAGTAAGCGATACGTATTTTTTTTACCGGCGGAAAAACGATTTTAAGGGCTGAAACGCACCCTCAAAAATGGGGATGTTTTTCGTTTTTCGTCGATAACGTTTTAACGGTACGAGATATTAAAAAATTTCAAATTGCAACAATGTTTATTTTTTTGTGCACTTTTCATTGGAGATGAAAACGATAACGTCATCGACGAAAAACGAAAAACACCCCTTTTTTCGAAGGTTCGTTTCACCCTTAAAACTGTTTTTCCGCTGATAAAAAAAATACGTATCGCTTACCTTTCGGTGCTTTATAACATATCCAAATTTCAACAAAATCGAAGGGTGTCACCTGAGTGATGCTCCTTGTTAGTATTCCTTTATTTCTTTATTTTCATTACTATCGAGCATTTTTTGCCAATTTATGATGTAGACTTTTGATAAGAATCCCGAAACAAACGTTTGAGAGTTTTCCGCAGTCCAAATCCCAAAAAAATATTTTACCGATAAAAAAAGAATTGTTTTTGTGTTCCAACGATGCCTACTCGAACATCACGAATAGCCGTCACGTGTATATATGAAGCAGGCCATTTTCAAGACTCTCGTGTGTACGCTTTTCATTCAATGCACTGGAATAAATGAAGAAGTGAATTTCAAGCTGCTATTGTACGTGAAAATGAAGTCCTTTTTATGAATAAGAAGTGAAAAAGAATATACATAGCCATACGTACAAAGTACACGACTCCTCGTTGTCCTATGTAGGTGCACTTATTCGCGTTCTTTTTCCGGTACACGCGGAAGTACCTACTTTCTGGTAACGACGCGAAGAAGAACAAATATTAGCACCTACTTCCATTCTTCGCGGAGTTTCGCCTCCCGTCCCCTCCTGTCTTTCTCTTTCTTTCCCCTCGTCTCTTATTCACAGTCTTGGCGAACTACACTTCAAGTTCTCTTTTTTTTTTATTAACCTTGCAATTGTATTGCCGCGTGCGTGCTCACCTGTTCTTTCTCCGCGTTGACAGCACTCCCCGATGCACCCATTCACGGCCCTTCATCAATTCGAGTATTCCGTTCCGCAAGCTGAGACGAGCAATTTGTACTGGAAAAGATTGTCTCGTGCTTTCTGTCGTTGTAGCGGGTAATTGAAGGGACTTCGTGAAATATCCGGTCGCATCTCCAGCACCGATGACGTTTGCATCGTTGGAGTGCAACGATTTCTTTTGTTGTTACCTCATTTTTATTGGTATTCGAAATCTTTTTTCTTCAACGCGAGGTTGTAAATCTATAATAAAAGTACGTAGACACGTTCGAATGATTCGCGCAGCCTAAATCGGCCAAGTAGAAATTTTAACAATGCAGAAGAATTAATTTTCGGTGCGTTCCAACGATGTCAACTTCAGGATAATAGCATCGATGATGTTGCAGCCTGGGTCGTCGACGTGCAACGATTTTTTTTACGTTGCTTTTCATTTTTATCATTATCCAAAACCTTTTTTGCGAATTCAGGTGATAAATCTCTTGTCAGAATGAAACTCTAATAGGTGAAAACGTTTGAGTGATGTTCACCGCCTAAAGTCGTCCAAAAAAGAGCCATTCGAAATAATTAGTTTACGTTGCATTTCAACGATGCAAACTTCAACGTTATTAGCAGCGGGAGAAAAATAGAAAATTGCTTCAACCTTTAACGGGTTATGCCCAGCTGTAAGAGTCGAAAACAGCTCGTTTTTGGGATTTGTGTTTGAGAAAATCGTGATGATGAATTTCTACAAACATTTGATACTTGAAAAAGTATCATCTGAAGAACACTCTGTCATTTTTTAGTGTAAAAATATTTTATTATAATCGATTTATAGCCGATGTTCGGGAAGTACCCCTCGAAAACGATGTTGCTCAAGTTTGCATCGTTGGAATGCAACGAAAATTCTTTTTCATTTTCATTTGAGTAACTACGGTTAACTTTTCTAAGATCCTTATCAGAGACCTACAATCTAAATCTATCAAAAGTGATTTTGGATAACAATGAAAATGGAGTACATTTTCATTGTTATCCAAAATCACTTTTGATAGATTTAGATTGTAGGTCTCTGATAAGGATCTTAGAGAAGTTAACGGTAGACTTGATTTGCGAAACAAAAATTGGCAATTGGAAAAGTATTATTTTCGTTGCCTTTCAACGATAAAACGTTGAACATCATCGAAAACGTCTTTTCTGAATCAGGTTATCTAATATTTAAAAAATCAAACTTTCGTTGGTATATTAGTGTTTGCTATGATTAATCGAAGAAATTTCCGAAACACCAAATTTAAAAAAATTGCGCGTGTTCCAAGTGAGTCTTGATTTTTGCGAAAAAAATGGGCATTTTCCGTTCATCAAATCAAAAGTACACTTCCGAATTAAATCCTTCGATCGAATATTATATTTTTACATCTAGAAAAAGCCCCAAGAAATTCAGAAAATTTGATGCAGTAGTTTTTTAGATATTTTGCTTACCGACTTTGAAAACGTACTTTCGAGAGAAAAAAGCGTTTAAAGTTTCGAACAACACTCCGAGTCTTCCGACGTTCGTTAACACAACAGCCTATAAATCTATCAATTTTGATCCAATCACCTTGAAATTTTCAGGAAACATTTATAAGATGATATACTGTCAAAATATAGTGGCGTTGAAAAAAATGATTTTTCAACTTTTACAAACTCGGCATAACTCCTTAATGATACGTGAAAGCGTTGGAGTAATTTTTACAGCCTACTATGACGAAATTATAATTTTCGTTGCATTCCAACAATGCTAACTTCAACGTTATTGAGATGCGATGCAAATGATTAACAAATTTCAGAGAACATCTATAAGCCGATATAAGTACTGTCAAAATATATTGGTTTCGAAACAAGTGATTTTTCGACTTTTACAACCAGGCATACCCCTTAAGGCCGGAGCCTGAATTAGAAGGTCCAAAAAAGCGTTTTTTCGAGATTTTTTTTTAGAATGAAAAAAAAACCAAGTGAGCCCAGTAAACATTAAGATATCTTTTCATGCATAAAAAAAATGTTCAACATGAAACAATAAATGACTAGATTTATCAGCCTATTCCATGCGCTTCTTGCCACTGCAGTCCCCAATCGGCGGGAAAGGTGCAACTCGTAATTCTTGACTGAAACAAAAAAAAAAACAAAAAATTTCAATTGTCATATATTTTGCTTCTGGGTGAATTAAGAAAAAGTTGAAAAAATCGTGAAATTGTAACTTTTCTCAGGTTTGAAAAAAAGTGTGTTTAAAAAACACTCTAACGTGCTAGAAAAATTATTTAAAAATACGATTTTAACGGCTTTTTTAATCCACTTAGAAGAGATTTTCATACTGAAGAAAATAAACTTCGGTTTCATTCAATAGGTCGTTTAGTTTTTTTGCCATGACGCCCGGCAATTTGGAAAAATCGTGAAAATGAAAACTGGAGAAAACGCACTTCAAAGTTTTCAATAGGAAGAAATATCAATATCAAATATCAATCGCTTCTCTGCCTTTGACCTTGTATCTTCGAAAATATTTACAATTGGCCTCTGTAACTTTGTAAATAAATCCTTGGATAGTTTCTCTATCGATTCAGGCAATGAAAAAAAAGATTTTTCGGACCTTCTAATTTAGGCCTTAACGCCGCGCCCGGACGCCGTCCTCGCTCCTTTTTTCTGTCTCGCCCCGCCAGACTCGGAGGGATTCTCGATACAATCTCGCTGAAGTGTGCATTCGAGAAATTGAAAGAAATGTAGTGCGAACGCCTTTAATCTACCGTTCGGTGATTAAAGAGAATCCGAGAGCGCAACAACCGGCTCGTCGTTTTATCTCTTCTATATTCATATATATTTGTGCACGTATCTTCGTACAGAAGTTCCTACGCATGGGTCATTCCAGGCCGAATTTACATGGCGTTCAAGTTTGCATCGTTCGAATGCAATGATTTTTTTTTCACTTTTTTCATTTCTTTATTCTTACTATCCAAAGCTTTTTTGCCAATTGATGTCATGAATCTTTAATATAAATACCTGAAAACGTTCGTGTGATTTTCACAGCTTAAATCTTGAACGTGCAACCAAAATCAGAATTAATTTGAGTTGTATTCCAACGATGTAAACTTCAACGTGATGACGACAGTGGTGAGAAAAAGATTCGAGTTTCCGAGATTATATCCGAAAATTCTGTACTTATGCCAAATGTCTGGACAATGTTTCAAAAGCCTTGGAAGTTCGTCATCAGAGAATTTCCAACGCCATCCGGGAATAGAATCTCGAACGTACCAAAAAAACATCTATTTTTATCGCCTCCATCCTCATTAAAGATCGTGAAACTCCGAATTTTCATGAAATATGGTTTAGGAACCGAAGGGCATTGATACACAAAAAAATGAGTTGATTGCCTTGAATTCTCAGATTTTCGCCGCTTCTCCAACAATTCTTCAGTGGAAACTTCATTTTTATGAATGAATTAGCGAAAAAATGATTATCTGAATAACTTGAACATTTAAATATCCTATCCAGTAGCAGAAATAAGAAAAAATTGGGGACATAAGTTTGCTTTTTCAAAGGTATATTTTGTTTGAAGGTTCATTTTAAGGGTTTTTTTTCGTTTCGATTGAACATGAAACGATAACTTTTTTAAAGTTTTTTTTTCGTTGTAGCCAAATCTACAATTATTCTAAATAAACAATTATTCTATTATTGATTAAATCAATCATTATTTTATTATTGATATTATTATCGATTTATTATTCTAAATAAATAATTATTTGATTATTGATTATTGATTATATTCTAAATGTTCCTTTACAGAGCCTTGCCCACTTTGACTTCATTCCTATTGTAAAATTGCACTTTCGCTTTGATCTCTCGCCCTTCCTGTCTAGTAAAAGAAACAAAATGTGGAAAAATACAAATGATCAGTGATTCCCTGTTCATTATGAACGGAATGTTCCATGCACGTACGTTTCTCGATGAACGCGATTTTCACCGATGAAAATATCGATATACCATGAAATACAAGACAAATAAGTACGTGTGTATTTGGTCGTACGTGTGGGTGTGTCTGCTCATACCTAGCACGAGCTCTCCCGGGATTCTACTCATCCTGAGTGGAAGGATATTTAGGTCGCCTATTCAAACTCTTCTGTTCCAGCATCGAGAGCGATTCACGAATCTATATCCCCCCCGAACACGTACGCGTCGTATTACGCGAGTACCAACCCTTCTGATTCTTTTGTTTTTCTTTTCTCTCGGGCCGCGTGAAGTTTTTCGGTGCCATTTCTCCCGCAGCCGATAATTACGTCTGTCTCGATGCTCTCACGTCGGTAACACGACCATTTTTTTATTCCTTTTTTCCCGATAACACTGCCTTTGAACACTGCGGCAATTTTTATTTTTTCGACTTTATTAAATATCTAATAACGCCTAATAGTGTAACGATTGTTTTCTTTATTTATTTGTATCATTATCCAGAGCCTTTTTTGCGAACTGAGATTAAAAGGCAGTGTCCTGCTTTACGACGCTAAAGAAAGCTTTTTTTTGAGAATTTTTTTAGAGGGGAAAAAAAACTGGGCACAGTAAACTTTGCGGTATATTTTAATATGTATTTGAAAAGTATTACAAAAATGTGTTCAACGTGAAACAATAAATGACTGCAGAATAATCAGCCTATTCCATGAGCGCCTTGCCACTGCATTCTCCAGCGGGAAAGATGCAGCTCGTAATTCTTGACTGAAACAACAAAACCAAACAAATATTCTATTGTCATATATTTTTCTCCTGGGTGAACTAAGAAAAAGCAGAAATAATGGTGAAATTATAACTTTTCCAGGTTTGAAAACAAAATGTATTAAAAATTTTGTTAAAAACCACTTTAACGTGCTATAAAAGTTATTTGAAAATACTTTTTTAACGATCCTTTTAGTTCATTTAGAAGAGAATGTAATACCGAAGAGGAAAAACTTTGGTTCGATTCAATAGGCGGTTTAGTTTTTTTGCCATCACGCCCGTCAGTTAAAAAAAATCGTGAAATTGAAAACTGGAGAAAACGCACTTCAAAGTTTTCAATAAAAGAAAATATCAACTTTTGGTAATTTACCCTAATGATCTGCAAATCAGCTATTCCTGGCTCATGGTATTCGAACCAAAAAATAATGAAACGTTATCAAAAAAAACTTTACCTACAAAAGTTGTTAGTTTTGACCTGATACATTTTTTGGTAAAAAGAATTCATGATCCCATTTTAAAAAAACATGTCGACCATCTTAACCTCGCCATTTTAAAGTTTTGAACCAAAAATATTTTTTTAACGTTCCTTTTTGTACCCTAAAAGTTTTATCATACTCAATAGTTGACCGGAGAATTATTTTCCGAGATAAATCAGGTGTAAGATTAAAATGGGACCCTGGTATGTACATACTCGTGCCACTGAAGGGAGAAATGAAGCCAGCTCGGGCTTTACTTAGGTGGGCACATATAGGCAAAAAGTTTCACGAGCTGGTGAACCAACCGGCCACCCTGGCCGGCTTTTGCTCGCTTGTTTTCCCGGTTTAGTCTCTGGCGAGCCTACGATGGCAAAGGGTCAGTATGGTCCTTGTCCGGCGTTAAACCATTTTACGCAGACTCTCGTCTTTGAGGCAACTCGCTCTCCGCTGCCTGTGAGAGAGCCCACCAAAAGGAATAATAATGCGTTAACGTGCATAATGAGGTGATGAAACTCTTCGGCTTTTCTCCTCCACGAGTTCAAAGTAACGAGAGAACGAGGGAGGAAAAAAGATGACGGCAAAAAGAGTCTCATCCGCGACGGAGATAAGCGAAGTGAGGAAAAGTCGAAAAGAGTCTTTCCTGCGAGTATCAAGAATCGACTCGAATCAAACCTCAATATTTTCTCTTCCCCGTCATCTTATCGACAAAAGATCAAGTTTATTCCCGAATTCAATGTTCTTGTAATTGACAGAGGTGCTGTCAGTTCGCTAAAGTTACAAAGAAAGACTCCATCTTCATTTGCATACAGCTATCGCTCAAACGTTTTTTTCAACGCCCTCACCGAAGATTCCCAACCGAAGTGCTCCAGAGAAATATTAGGACGTTGAATAAGTTCTCGCTGTTTTCCAACAGATGGCGTTACCAGCACTGCGTGTGTAGTGATCACGGTCTTACATACAGGTCTTACAACGAACATGGTGGGGGGTTGTCAGTTCACGACCAAACAAAAGTACAACTTATGACCACGAGAGCGGCGCAACGAGTTATTCATAAGCTTCATAAGTTTATAGCGCGGATTCAGAAAAAAACCGGGCTTCATTTTTGTCTACAGCCCCGAAGTCGTGGAAGTTCATTTTAGGGGTGAAAAAGTAGGGTGAAATTTTGAAAAACCAGTTTTCATTCGAAAACTCTTTAGAAAAAATCCATACAATTTTTGTTCAAACGGGAACGTCGTAGCCCTTGAAAAGACGCGTCGATCGGGTATTTCATCATCTTTCTGCAATAATATGTTCACCCCCAGAAGAATTGTTGAAGTATCAAAAAAAAATTGTTTATTGAATAACTCAAACACAATCGATTTTTCTGGGATGGTTTAAACGTACGAAATATAGACAATAATTTCCTTTATATTTTCGATCGTATGAACCACCCTTGAATTTTGTTTTTTTAAATCCCTCTCAGGGGTTGAAAATTCAAAATGAAATTCTGGGGAAACTATTGACCGAAAATGAAGAAATACGAGTTTGGCGTGTAGACAAAAATGTAGCTGAGGGTTCAAGCTACGAATTCGTCCACGCCGGCGAATTCGTGCGGTCAATAGTTTTCCCAGAATTTCATTTTGAACTTCCAACCCTCGAGAGGGGTTGGAAAATCAAAATTGAAGGGTGGTCCATAGAAACGAAAATATAGAGTAAAATTATTCTCTACATTTCGTACATTTGAACCATACCTGAAAAATCGATTGTTTTTTAGTTATTCAATAAACATTTTTTTTTTGTATTTCAACCATTTTTTTGGTGGTAAAGATATTATCGGAGAGTGATGATCAAATACTCGATCGACGCGTTTTTTCAAGGGCTATAACATTCCCATTAGAACAAAAATTGTACGAATTTCTTCTAAAGAGTTATTCAATTAAAACCCATTTTTCAAAATTTCACCCCACTATTTCACCCCCAAAATGAACTTCCACGACTTCGGCGCTGTGAACAAAAATAAAGCCCGGATTTTTCTGAACATTTCGTCTCCCGACGCCGACCTCGTGGGGGTTGTAGTTTGGCATTAATCCACCCCCATCCCCTAAAAAACCCTACACCCCGATTTTAAGACCATCTTGGATTTAGCACCCGCGGCACCTGCAAAAATCACCTGTCAAAAAACTAGCCTTCTAATTTTGTCCGATTACGGGGGTTTTCAGCGACAGCCCGACTGTACTATTTCGAAAAATGTAATAAAACAAAATCGATTTTTTGAAATTTGTAAAGTGAAAATACACCTCAATTATCATAAAAAAACAGCGTGAACTCATTCAACATTTACCGCAATGAGAATGTAAAAATGAAAAAGACTCGCTGTATTAGGCCTACATCGAGGTCAGCCCACACCCGATCGTCCGTAAGACCGAATGACAAAGGATCCTACATCGGTGTTTCAGGATCCCCCATGCTGTTGTTCGCGACGCACAAGGACATCCGTGCGGCAAACGTCTCCCGGGGCAACAAGGTGACGACGTTGGTGAAGGATCTGTCGCAGGGTGCTGCGTTGGATTTCTATTGGGAGCGTAGTTTGGTATGTTGGTCGGACAGTGACCTCGAGATGATCCAGTGTGTGCATACGAACGGTACTCAGGTGGGCGAGCGTACGACAGTGGTGAATTCGTCGTTGATATCACCGGACGGTTTGGCATGTGACTGGTACACGGGTAAATTGTATTGGACGGACGGCGACAAGAATCGTATCGAGGTGACGAGTATAGACGGCAAGCACCGCAAGGTACTGTTCTGGACGGAGATATACGAGCCCCGAGCGATAGCTCTGGTGCCCATGAGGAGGATAATGTTCTGGACGGATTGGGGTGACGTGCCGAAGATCGAGAAAGCCTCGATGAACGGTGACCCGAGTACGCGCGAGGTGATCGTCTCGGAGGATATTTTCTGGCCGAACGGCATTACGGTTGATTACGAGAACGAGTTGATATACTGGGCGGACGGGAGGTTGCGCTTCATCGCAGTGATGGATTACAACGGCAAGAACAGGCGCAAAGTCGTCAGCCAGGGCCTCGATTATCCCTTCGCAATATCGTTCTACGATCAGCATCTCTATTGGACCGATTGGAAGACCTGGTGCATTCACTCCCACGACGTCCGCTCCAGTTCCCAATTCACGCATCCTCGGGCTCTTCTGCACGGTGAATACATACCCGGAGACATCGAGGTTTGGGATCCCCGTAGGCAACCCCAAGCTGACAATCCCTGCAATCACGCGAACGGCAATTGCTCCCATCTCTGCTTGCTCAGCAGCAAAGAGCCCGGCTACAGTTGCGCCTGTCCAACCGGTGTTAAACTCGTGGACGAACACACGTGCGCCAAGGGACCCGAGGAACTTTTGCTGATCGTTCAACGCAACGCGATATGCAAGATATCGCTTGATTCGCCGGACTACACGAACTTCGTGATACCGTTGAGCGGTATCAAGTACGCGATAGCCATTGACTTTGATCCGGTGGATGAGATGCTCTATTGGACGGACGAGAAGGTTTGCGCCATCAGGAGAGCTCGCTTGGACGGCAGCGGACAGGAGGACGTCGTCACCACCGAAGTGTCCAATCCCGACGGTATTGCGATCGATTGGATAGCGAGGAACATCTACTGGTCGGACACCGGCACCGATAGAATCGAGGTTGCTCGCTTGAACGGCACCAGTCGGAGAGTTCTCATCAACGAGGATCTCATCGAGCCACGCGCCATTGCCCTGGCACCTGAACTCGGCTGGATGTTCTGGACCGATTGGAACGAGAAGAGACCCAAAATCGAGCGCAGCAATCTCGATGGCAGCGAGAGAATCTTGCTTATCACCAAAGACATCATATGGCCCAATGGGATTGCGCTTGATCTCGATCGCAAGAAGATCTATTGGTGCGACGCGAAAATGGACAAGATCGAGGTGTGCAATATGGACGGTACCGAGCGTCGCGAAGTCATCACTGATAATCTTCCTCATCTATTCGGACTTAGCCTGCTTGGTGATCATCTTTATTGGACCGACTGGCAGAGACGGAGCATCGATCGGGCTCACAAATTGACCGGTAGCGAACGCGAAGTTATCGTCGAACAAGTGCCCAATGTGATGGGACTGAAAGCTGTACATCTTGGGCACGTACGAGGCACCAATCCGTGCGCACGCAACAACGGTGGATGCTCACATCTTTGCCTCAACAGACCCGGCAATAATTACGTTTGCGCATGCCAAATTGGATACGAACTCGTCAGGGACAAGAGAACGTGCGTTGTGCCCGATGCCTTCTTGCTGTTCTCCAGGAAGGACAAGATCGGACGGATCAGCATCGAAAATCCCAACAATGATAATATCATACCGGTCGCCGGGGTCAAAGACGCTAGGTATGCCTTTCGGTCGTCTTGGTAAACTTGGTAAACTTGGGCCCATCGCGGGCAATCGGAATGCCGTTGAAGTTTGCTACGTTGGAATACAACGGAAATGACTTTTGTCTTTATCTGGCGAATTTTCTGTGGCAGATTTAAGGCCTTGGGCCACAGTTACGGGTACAAAATCATGTGAGAATTCAACAATTTTTTTCGTATGAAAAACATCCATTCAGTATGAATATCGAGCTGTTAGAATTTTTTTCAATGTACAAAATGGCCGACTACTAATATTTTCTTTTGTTATTTTTTGACCTGGAAGAAAAAACAAAAATTCTCGTCAATCTACATTAGAATACCTAGAGAAGTACGTACGGAATTAAAAAAATATTGTTTTATTCGAAAGTTGTAGGTATTTGAACTTGAGAAATGAATTTTCGGTGAAAAATTTCGTTATAACTACTCATAAACTGCTCATAAAACGAAAAGTTTTCGATTAATCAGAAATTCCGTACGTACTTCTCTGCGAAATGCAATTAGGAACATAACTTTTAAATTTGAAGTAAATCGAGTGAAAATTGTCGAAGTTATTTATCACGCCAATTGGAAAAACGATGTTTCGAGAAGTTTCGAGTAGTCGGCCATTTTGTACATCGAAGAAAAATATATATATTACATTTTCTAACAGCTTGACATTCATACTAAATAGATGTGTAATTAATTTGGTAATTATGCAGTATGAGGACTTTTCCGAAAAACGACGGAAATTTTTTTTTCACCGCCAACTTATTTATTCCACTATAGTAAGTGATATTCCGTCGGGGGAGGCTGACATTTTCCATTAATTCCACAAGTTATGGGGTTTTGAAGTTCGCGGAAACACGTGATAACATAGGGAATTTTAAAATATTTCGACGCCTATATCGGGGAGTTTGTTTGGATTTGTCTGTTTGGGTTGGCCCTCAGGAAACACGTGGCTGTTTAGCGACAACAAACAAGAGGCGTCGAAATATTACCTGTTTCCGGAATCAGGTCAGCTGTGGTCACGAAATCGAAACATATACATTGTTACCTTCATAATACACCATCCATAAGGAAAAACGTAGCTGTTTAGCGAGGCGTAAAAATATTACATGTTTCTGGAAACTTCAAAACCCCGTAACGTATGGAATTAATGGGGAATGTCAGTCTCCCCCGACGGAATATCACTTGCTATAATGGAATAAACAACATCATGGCGAAAAAAAAACATTTTCCGTTGTTTTTCGGAAAAGTCCTCGTACTGCATAATTACCATTAACTTTACGAGTGAGTCACTTTGTCATACGAAAAAAATGGTTAAATTCGCACATGATTGTATACCCGTTACTGCGGCCTAAGGCCTTAAGCTACGAAAATCATGCCAAGTTTTATTAGATTCTTATTTAGCGATCTACAACAAGTTTGTTAAAATAATAATGATCGTGGGGGTAAGTTCCAACACACCGGCGTATATATGGAAAATGGAGACGAGGAGGCTAAAAATCGAAGTAGAAGCGAGAAAAAGAACGAGTGTCTACATATTGAACATATTAAAAATGGATAGCGAGAGATGGCCAAGAATTCGTCTCTGTGGAGAAATAAGGAACTGGGCAAATGGAAACCCCTCCAAGTGGGGTAGAGAAATAGAAAATGCCTTCAGAAAAGTAGGAGATGGGGGTCGATGCTGAGAATAGGAATAGGTGGAAATTTGAGTCAACTAGAAGCAAAGGAAAAAACTGGATGTGAAATATTGAATGATCGAAGAATGCAGGGAGACTGGTGCAGAATAGAAAGCTCGAAATACTGCATAGAGTATACATATCGCGTAAGCAATGTAAGAATGCAAAAATATTGGGATCGGGAAAAAATAATAGGAGAAGACAAAGAACAGTGGGCCAGAATGAGATGCGGCAACGTGGGGAGGGAGGGAAATAAAGGGTTTAAAGAGGAGTCGTACCGACTGTGCCGGAAAGGAAAAGAGAATTTGGAGCATATTAGGCCATGTGAGGCATTTAAAAAAATGATGACTAGAGATGTGAGAATGAACGTGGAAGAACTCTTTATAGGACCAAAGAAGTAGATAGGATAGAGCGAACTGTTAAATAGAGAAATTAGGCCCGTACTCTGTGAATACGTGAGAAAGGAGGAAAGTCAGGTACCTCCCCTTAATAAGAATAATAATTTAAAAGAAGAAATTTAATATACAGGGCAAGGCACATAAAGTGTTACAGAGCAGGAGCACTCAAACTATTGATCATATCCAAAAAAGTTTCAGTGTTCGAGAAGACCGTCATACTGGACCACCCTATTTTTTTTATCGCTGGAGGCACTGAAGCTACGTCAAGGTCAACTTCACTTTTTTAAATGGATTGGTACATTTTTTTCAACCACCTTGTGGAACACCTCAAGCCGCATAAAAAAAATTAGGGGATCAAAGTCGTTCAAGGTCAGTCAACGTCATCATTTAAAATAAAATACCAATCTAAATATCTCGGATCACTGCCAAATATTTGGTAGTGATCCAAGATATTTAGATTTGTATAATCGATACTGACCTTGAATAACCTTGAACGACTACGACCCCCTAATGTATATATCTCACCCTGTATATATCTTATAATTTAATACAAGAATGAAAAAAATCATTTATAAGAAGAACGCAAATCAAAATAAGAGAAATCAGAATTAATAAAATTAAAAGAATAAGATTTTGGATAACAATAAAAATAACAAATTAATAAGAATTTTTAAATAATAATGGGGAATCCGCAAAATATGATTTTGGATAATAACAAAAATAAGAAATCAATGGGCATTTTCGTTGCATTCCAACGATGCAAACTTCAAGCCCATCAAACAGAATCAAGAAAAAGGATGTTCAATAACAACGACTATTGATGTCATGCTATTTTTTTTTTTTTAATAATTGTTCCGCAAATGAAACGGAACCGAAACGTTTTGGGAATGAGAGACCTGAAGGGTTCCCGATATTGGGCTCGCGGAATCTTGATGTCCAATTTTGTTGCTCATTGTTTCAGTGCTCTAGATTTCGACATGCACAATCATATTTACTGGACCGACGTGAAAGTCAAAGCTGTCACCCGAGCCTTCATGAACGGTTCCGACGTCGAGAGGGTCGTTGACCTCGGCCTCGAGACACCGGAGAGCCTCGCGGTCGATTGGATAGCTCACAATCTTTATTGGACCGATACGGGCACGCGTAGGATCGAAGTCGTCAGATTGGAGGGCTGCAGTCGTAAAGTGCTCATATGGCAAGATCTCGTTGAACCGAGATGTCTTGCTCTCGATCCGGAGAGAGGGTAATTATTGTAACGATTCATGGCTTTTACGCATACGGAAAACTGGGAAAACTCGGGATATTTCTTTCCTCCTGGAATAATTCAGTGAATTTTGGAAAATTTTCGGGCATTTTTCCAGAATTCGCTTTTTCCAAGAATCACGAAAAATGAAATCAACTTGGAAAAAAACAACAACTGAAAAGCACAAAAGTGAATATATTTTTACATTTTTTCAGGAATCATCACAGTGTAACAGGTCGAAAAGTATCTGATTTTCGCGATTTTTTTCTTCGATGGTTAAAATACGCTAATCAGTCTGATTTTTTTATGTCAAATCAAAGCACTCATGAAGAACAGAAAAAAAAATTTGTAAACGGTTATTTTTATTTTCATTACGTTTTTTTAACGGTTGAAAATGTCTTCGAAAAAACGAGTCCTCACGGTGTACACGATTGTGGCCGTAAATATTATCTGAAACAAAATTTGTAAAAAGATTATTAATCAGTATGTTTTTTAAAATCAATATTGACAAAATGGCGGTGGTTTAAAAAAAAATATCGAATTTAGTCGATTTTTTCGACAGTTTTTCGTTGAAAAACTATGAAGATTAAAAAAAAAGCTTCCATAGCAAGATAAAAAATGGCGTGAAAAATGTTGTGTCGAAATTTGAGACGGATAGGTTGAAAACTTTTCCTCTAAGAGTATACACCGTTTTGAAAAACGGCGGTTCGAGAAAAACGCGTCCGTCCGCGCCAGGTCTCACGCAGCTGGTCGAATCCATTTTTCTGAGAAAGGCTGTAGCAACCGGAATAATTCGAATTTCACCTAAAAATTTAACAGCAAAATCGATCAGGTCTTGGACAGGTAACTATGTGAAGGACGCGTTGCGGGTCGTCTGATGTGGGCCTGATTAAGGGGCCAGTCCACTTCGGAACCACGAAAAAAAGGCTATTTTACCGATTTTTTTTTTTTGAGGATTTTATAAAAGATATGAATATAAAAGTTGTTGGGCTTGATAAATTAAGGGGGGATTGTCTTTTTTTTTTTGGCAAAATTTACCGCTTTTTGGGAATTTTTTTGTGAAGAAAGTATACAACGGAAAACTTGTGAAACTTGGCATATAGTTTTATTGATCTGTTTACTACATACAAAAAATTTTTTAAACAATTTCATCAAAAAATCCGCCTCCCACCCCCCTCGACGCGCGATGGTCCTTTTTTGATGGTGTGCACGATTACAGCCTTCACGTTCATCCTGCAACAAAAACCCAAAAAGCATTTTACTTTAGACACATATAGCTATCGTTCGATGAAGGGAAGAAAAAAATTGACGATTTGGTGACGTTTTGAACTTGAAGTATCGATTTTTCGAAAAAAATTGATCGATTTTTTGTTATAAACAAAAAACTATTGAACGTATTGCTTTTTTGCTCCATCAAACGATAAAAGGATGTCAGCTGAGCATTCTGTCCAAATTTGAAGGCAATCGGTTGAATAGTTTTTGAGAAATCGTGCACACCATCAAAAAAGGACCATCGCGCGTCGAGGGGGGTGGGAGGCGGATTTTTTGATGAAATTGTTTAAAAAATTTTTTGTATGTAGTAAACTGATCAATAAAACTATATGCCAAGTTTCACAAGTTTTCCGTTGTATACTTTCTTCACAAAAAAATTCCCCAAAAGCGGTAAATTTTGCGAAAAAAAAAGACAATCCCCCCTTAAGTCTTGAAATACATTTTTTTAAAAACATTTTAATTCATTTTTATTCATTTTTAAGTACAAAAATTATAGTTTAACGTAACGCCTCAAAAGCAGGTGGGCTAGATAGCTTCATCACAACTCGGCATCGGCTTGGCTGAAACAAAAAAATCAAAGTCCATTAGATTCAGTATGACACCAGCTACAAAATAACCCTCGGATACAAAGTTTTATCAAAAAATGAAAAAATGGCAGATGAAAAACGAAAAAGGTAAAAAAACGCGTTTTTTTCACAATTGCTCGCAAAAAAAAGAGTAAAAATCAACATTTTAAAACCATCGAGGGTCATCTTGCTGCGAATCATGTTTACAATATGTGGTTCAAATTTCACGAGAATCGGTTTATTAGTTTTAGAGATACGATGGAGCTAGATTTTGAAAACGTTGTTTCGAGAAAAACGCGTTTGAAGTTTATACTATGAACCGGCCGAGCGCGCTATACGCTCAGGTAGACGAAATGCGGTCCTAAAGCTCAGGTAAAAAAAAATACTTAGTGAGCTCGGATTTTCATAAAATTTTGACACAATATTTCTGAATGTATGTATTTTCGAAAACAGTAGAAAAAAATCGATTTTTTGAAATGTCCAAAGTGAACTGGCCCCTTAATGCTGCCTTACATCGGTATCTGGGTACTACTGATCCGGCAGACATACGGCGCCGTTCAGGCACGGATTTTGGCGCCCTAACAAGGTGCTCGCAAGATTACCCGATTCAGGACCGATCAGTTTGTATTTATTACACACGTTCTCCGGATTCACTGACCCAGTAAATTTCCAGCACAGATCAGGCGGGCGCTTCTATGGTATTCCGGACCGTATCTTCAAACCTGCCTGATCAGTGATCCGGCTGCCGGAACGACATTTCCAGTCGGGAATATTAGCAAAGCCTGTGTGGAAAACGTGAAAAATGTCGGGAAATTGCTGAGTCAATAATGCGTAACCATGCTATCGTACTCGAACGATTTTACGGAGTGTTGGTTTTATCTTTGGTTGTAATCACGTCATTCGTGAAATCAATTTCAAAATCTTATCAGCTTTTGGCCTAACATGGCGGTCAGAGTTGGGTGTCATTCTATTCATAAATACAAATACGAATTTATTCACATCGTGATTTTCATGTGAGTATAAATACAAATTTATTCATACTTCACTTATTTGTATTCACATGCATGCATACAAATACAATGGTATTCACAACATTCTGAACATACCAATAAATTCACAGAAAAAATTGTGAATATTCACAAAAAATGTGAGTATTTACGTGAAATTTAAATCGTGTGAATTACGTGAAATTTAAATTAGTTTATTACGTGAAGTCGTATTACGTGAAATTTAAATCGTGTGAATTAAAAAAAAAATTCACATCACAATCTGTAAAAGCAAATGTATTCACAAAAAATTGTAAATACAAAAAAATCAAAAAAAGAAGTTGTGAATTTTTTCGTATTTAAGACAAAACAAAATCAAATTCACAATGATTAAATTAAAATTTACACCAAAAGTGAGTTTGTACGTATTTTGAGAGAAAACATTGCCTCGAGGCAAAGAAATTTTTGCACAAAACTTTTTGTGCGAAGATTTCTTTGCTTCAACACAATGTTTTCTCTGAAAATACGTAAGAACTCACGTTTGGTGTAAATTTTAATCTAATCATTGTGAATTTGACTTTAATTTGTCGTAAATACGAAAAAATTCACACCTTATTTTGTGAAATTTTTTGTATTTATAATTTTTTGTGAAAACATTTGCATTCACAGATTTCGATATGATTTTTTTGTCAATTCACAGGATTTCTTGTAAATATTCACAATTTTTTCTGTGAATTTATTTGTATGTTTAGAATATTTGTGAATACAATTGTATTTGTATGTATGCATGTGAATGCAAATAAGTGAAGTATGAATAAATTTGTATTTATATTCCCATGAAAATCACGATGTGAATAAATTCGTATTCGTATTTGTAAATAGAATTACGCCCAACTCTGATGGCGGTGTAGCCCTTGACGAAAAAGGGTTTTGGTGGATTTCGATAAATAAGGAGCTGGTATTCTTTGCAGCCACATGTACTGGAGCGAATGGGGAAAGACCGGAAGTATCGAGAGATCCGGCCTCGACGGTTCGAGGAGGCAAATAGTACTGTCAAACGTCGGCAGAACCAACGGATTAACGATAGATCATTCCGCTCGTGTTTTGTACTGGGCGGATCTCTTCACACCGGCCATTGACAGCTACGACCTTCGTACGATGAAGCGAAAAGCCATCGTCACCCAGGACATCGTTTATCCATTCAGTATAACGCAGTATCAGGATTTCATATATTGGACCGACTGGAACACCGGCGACATCGAGAGAGCCAACAAAACAAACGGATCTAATAGAACGAAGATTCACGAACGTCTCGAGTCCGTTACCGATCTGCTCGTCTTTCACGGGTCACGACAGTCCGGCAGTAATCCTTGCTCGATTAGCAATGGCGATTGCAGCCATCTGTGCATCGCTCTACCCGAACCCGGAGGTAGAAATTCCGTGACTCACAGATGCGCCTGTCCGACACACTACAATCTCGCGCCGGACAACAAAACTTGCATTGGTGAGTAAAGCAAGTTTCTGCGAAACCTCTGCGGACAAATCGAGATACTCGGCAGGACCAAAAATCAGAGTTATGGCCTAGGCCACAGTTACGGGTATAAAATCATGTGCGAATTGAACAATTTTTTTTTTCGTATGAAAAAGTGATTCGCTCGTAAAATTAATTACATGTCTATGGAGTAGAAATGTCAAGAATTGTTAGAATTGTTAGAAAGAACTGTTAGAATTTTTTTTCGATCTACAAACAAATGGCCGACTACTAATATTTTCTTTTGTTATCTTTTTTTAGGTGCTCCATTTGTGTGATGCTAAATGTCACTGGTGTGACATTTAGCATCTACAATTTTTTACCTAGAACAAAAAACAAAAGTTCTCCGCAATCCACATTAGAATACCTAGAGAAGTACGTACGGAATTAAAAAAACATTGTTTTATTCAAAAGTTGTAGGTATTTGAACTTAAGAAATGAATTTTCAGTGAAAAATTTCGTTATAAATGCTCATAAACTGTTCATAAAATGAAAAGTTTTCGATTAATCAGAAATTCCGTACGTACTTCTCTGCGAAATGCAATTAGGAACATAACTTTTAAATTTGAAGTAAAGCGAGTGAAAATTGTTGAAGTTATTTGTCACGCCAATTGGAAAAAAGCTGTTTCGAGAAGTTTCGAGTAGTCGGCCATTTTGTGCATCGAAAAAAATATATATACAGTAGCGTGCAAAAGTTTTGGGCCATCCTATTTTTCGTGGATATTGCATAGAAATACGATGGTACGAGAAATACAAACGAGCGATGACACTTATAATTGGCGTCGAGATGCTTGATATTTAAAAAAATGAGGTATAAACAGTAATATCACTCTTCAACAATAAATTATCCAACAGTTTTTATTTAACGACTGCAATAATATTGGGCCATATACTATTGCGTATGAAAACAAAAAACAAAACATTATAAAAATAACAAAACATGGTTTAGTTTTCTCTCTAGAGTCAATACTTCGTTGCCATGCCCTTAACAGCGATCACAGCCGCACATCGTCGGGATATAGACGTAATTAAGTGCGAGATGCGATCTTGTGTCATCTTTTCCCACTCGTATTGCAAATGATCCCATAATTCCGTCTTGTTGGAGTGATTCTTCGCTCCAACGCGAACCTTGAGCTCTTGCCACAAATGTTCAACCGAATTGAAATCCGGTGACTGCGAGGGCCATTCGAGTAGCCGCACACTTAGGCTTTCAAGGAAATTCTTCACAAGACGCGAAGCATGTTTGGGATCATTGTCCTGTTGAAATATCCACCCATTCGGCATATTTTTCTTTGCAAATGGGAGCATATGGTCTTGCAATATATTTCGATACATTATAGCGTCCATATTGCCTTGGATTTCTATTAGCGGACCAATACCGTTATCAGAAAATGCTCCCCAAACTTTAACATTTCCGCCACCGTCTTTTACAGTTGGAATTTGATATCTCACATCGTATCTGGTACCTGCAGGACGTCTTACGTACTTGCGAACATCACTTCCGAACAATTGAAATTTGGATTCGTCGGTAAAAAGAACGTTCCGCCAATTCGATACTGTCCAATGTTGATATTTTTTGGCAAAATTCAATCTAGCCTTCTTATTCTTTGTGCTAATGAGTGGTTTCTTTACACCGACGCGCCCAATCAATCCCACAGCCTTCAGACGTCGGGATACCGTACTCCGACTGATATCACCAAGATTTTCACTGCGTAATTCCGGCGAAATTATTGCTGCAGTTTTTCGCGGATCTATGACGCACTTTCTTTCAATGATTTCGTCCACGCGTTTCGAAGTTTTTTGTGGTCTACCGCTTCGACTTTTATCACACAACGAATTTGTTGATTTATATTTCACAGTAATACGGTTTACTGCGCTTTTCCCAATATATAGAGTATTTGCAATATCACGAGAACTCTTTCCTTTTTCAAATAGTTTCAACACAACTTCGCGCACCTCAATTTTTGTGTGTTTCGCCATTGCGGCAGAAATAGAACTGATTTTTTCATGGTTCTTTATGTTTCGAACTAACGCGAAAGAAAGCGCGGAAGAAAACGTAAACAAACCGTGCGGCTGGAGAAGGTGAAACAGCGGCCCGATATTTTTGCACACTGACCAAACGCGTTCGACGCTGTACACAAACCATAAACTATACAAACAAAATACCACGCTGTTATGCATATCATAGCTCCCTCAAATATTTTTAACGGAGAGGTTCAGGCATTAAATATTTTATCGAATAACTGAGAAAAAAGGTTGGCCCGTAACTTTTGCACGCCACTCTATATTTTCCAACAACTTGATATTCATACGAAATAGATGTGTAATTAATTTTATGAGTAAATCACTTTTTCATACGAAAAAAAATTGTCAAATTCGCACATGATTTTATACCCGTTACTGTGGCCTAACCTCTCAATTCGAGTTGCCTCAAGCGACTATCGAATGTCCGAAATTTTCACAGCAATCTAACCCCAAAAAACGTACCATATTGCCAATTACCGTACAGAAAGTTGATATCCACAAAAAACCGAACGAGTAACCACCACCCACATACGTACAGAACATAAGTTTGCCGGTTTCGTTTGGTCGACAGCTCCGAAGAACTTCATGGTCTACAGTCTGCGAAACGTGATGGGTCGTTTTCTGCCGGACGTGAACGACTGTCCGGACATAGTGTTGCGTGTCCAAGGCCTCAAGAACGTGAGATCGATAGAATTCGATCCAATAACGCAGCACATATACTGGATCGACGGGCGTACGATGTCGATACGTAAAGCGATGGAGAACCGTACGCACGCGTCGCTCGTGGTATCCGGTGGTTCCGGTCATCCCTTCGATCTCGCCCTCGATCCCCTCGGTCGACTGTTGTTCTGGTCGTGCGCCGAGAACGACGCGATAAACGTCACGAGGCTGGACAACGGTTCGTCGTTGGGTGTAGTAGTGAAGGGGGACGGCGAGAAGCCCCGCAACTTGGCGGTACATCCGGAGAAGAGATTGTTATTTTGGTGCGACGTTGGTGGAAAAATGCGCATAATGCAGAGTACGATGGACGGAAAGGAGAGGGTCGTGATAGCTAGCGATCTCGATCAACCGAGTGCCTTGGCCGTTGACACGGTGACCGATACGATTTTTTGGGCGCACTCCTATCATATCGAGGTGTCCGATCTGAGCGGAGCGAATCGACGAGTTCTCGTCTCCCTCGATCAACAGACCACCATAGCCCATCTATCGGTAATGAACGATCACGTGTACTGGTACGATCGCGAGACTCAAGCTGTTGCACGCGTCGATAAAACGAACGGTGCAGCACGCAAGGTCATGATGAATCGCCAACTCACCGATCTCGTCACCGTGAGAACACCCGATGATCATCTCATGGAGTCACACGTATGCAGCCCGTTTCACGATTACGGCGGCTGCTCGCACTTTTGCATCGGCACGACCACAACGAGATGCTCCTGTCCGCAGTATCTCGTACTTTCCGACGACGAGAGAACTTGCCGCGCTGCGCCCGCTTGCGGCGCGGACGCTTTCACGTGCGCTCGCTCCAGCTCCGCTGTCACCAAGGAATGCATACCGGCCGAGTGGAAGTGCGATCGGCGCACCGATTGCACCGACGGCAGCGACGAACTCGGCTGTCCCGCCTGCGGTCCCGATCAATTCAAGTGCCACAGCGGCCACTGTATCGGTAAGGTCTACCGGTATTTATTAGTTGGAAACATTGCACGCAGCGCCCGCAGTGGTCGGAAATTGAAATAAACTCGGCTAGTCATCGGTCACATTTGTATTAGCGTAGCAGGAGAGTTTTTCAACCAAATTTGGAATATTGTTTTATCGAGGCCTTAGGCCACTTTAGAGGCCGAAAGGCTTTTTGGGGATTTTCAGAAAAAAAAACTACAAAATAAATCGAGATTACAAAAACGGGCGTTTGAGGGGCCAGTCCACTTTGTAGCCACGGAAAAAGGCGATTTTTTTTTGAGGATTTTATAAAAGATATGGATATAAAAGTTGTTGGGCTTGATAAATAACGTCTTGAAATACATTGAAAAAAAAATTTATTCATTTTTAAGTACAAAAACTATAGTTCAACTCAAGGCCTCAAAAGTAGGTGGGCTAGGTAGCTCCATCGCAGCTCGGCAACGGCTTGTCTGATACAAAAAAATCAAAGTCCATTAGATTCAGTATGACACCAGCTACAAAATAACCTTTGAATATAAAGTTTTATAAAAAAAAAATAGAAAAATGGCAGATGAAAAACCAAAAAAGTAAAAAAAAACGCGTTTTTCGCAGTTTATCGCAAAAAAAAGAGTAAAAATAAAAATTTTAAAACCATCGAGGGTAATCTTGTTGCGAATCATGTTTACAATATGTGGTTCAAATTTCAAGAGAATCGGTTTATTAGTTTTGCAGATACGATGGAGCCAGATTTTGAAAACGTTGTCTCGAGAAAAACGCGTTTGAAGTTTATACTATGAAAAACTCTTACCTAAACTCAATCGGCAATTCCTGCACCGTACGAAATCCCTTCTGATTGCTCATCATCGTCGATTTCTTAAAGTCTTGCTTGCTTTTGATTTTTTGAAATTTTCAAAGTGGACTGGCCCTTTAACATACATATCAGTGACTGTATACAATCATTTTTTTTGAAGCGATCAATTTCAAAGTGGCGGCTGTGCAACGTTTTGCGATGACGTCTCTGTTTTTCCAGGGTCCACGGCCGGACAAACAGCTACTGTAATTTTTTAATTATAATGAGCCAATGAATTTTATTCGATTTATATATAATAACTGCTATAGAAGTACGTAGGATTTTTTCGATATATTGATTTTTGGCCAAATGGCGCACTTCTGAAGTGGAAAGTGAAAAATTTGCCTGAAAAATCGTCAGATAATTGTTAATAAAAAATAAACTATGCAATATAAAAAAAATCCCACGTACTTCCATAGGCAATGTATTTTTCAAGATATATTCAACATTTCAAGTGAATCGGTTGAAATATGTCTGAGTTATGTTTTCGGCCAACTTTACCAAAAGGAAACGCTTCTTGCCATATTTGGCCAGACAAATTGATGCAATGCAAGCAAATTACATGCAGTTGAGGCGCGATTTAATTTTTTATAATTTTCACAACATTGTAACCGCAATCACGGAGCCTTCGACAGAGTCGACAAATATACGAACGCTACGCGGCGCTAGTGTTGCGCACGGAGCCAATTAGTTTGGGCTCCTGCCTCGAATCATTTCGGATCTTGAAAGTCTCTTTTCGAACGGAAAAAATGGTCGCTTTAAGGGGCTATACCAATGTGAACGCTGAAAATTTGGCTGATTTTCGGGAATTTTTTGGAAGAAAAGTACTCGATTAAATGTTTCGGAAAATTAAGAATATATTTGGCTATATTTGACCTATATTACATAATTTTATCATCGAAAAATATTGAGATCCAAGCGACTCATGCGCTGCCTTCGGAGGCGCCAAAAAAAAAGTTCCTCCACTGCTGACATGATTCCGGCCGATTGAGTAGCTGAAACCGAAAAAGGAAAAAATGCCGTTAAACTGGAAGGTATTTCCTGTACAATGACGTAGGATTTTCGAAAAATATCAAAATCTAACAAAATGGCGCAGTTATGAAAAAAGTCTGTTTTCTTGCCTATAAAATGGTCGTTTTTTTCAATGCCAAATCGTCAATTTTCATCAAATCAAAAATATCCTACGTCATTGTAGAGTAAATATATTCAAGAGTACTCAGTTCAAATTTCAAGTCAATCGGATAATTGCTCTTTGAGTTACAATGTCAGCAAATATGAAAAATCTCATTTCGAGAAAAACGCGTTCAAAGATTTAACTTAAACTGTCGAAAAAGGCAAAAAAAATGGATTTTTTAAGTGCCACACTGGTATGGCTCTTTAACGTATTTCGTGTTTGCAGACATGTCGTGGGTGTGCGACGGAACGGCTCAGTGTCAGGACGGCCTGGACGAGGCCCACTGCTGTCAGCCCGGCCAGTTTAGATGTACGGGCACGCGCGTTTGTATCTCAGGCACGGCACTGTGCGACGGCTGGGAGCATTGCGAGGACGGCAGCGACGAGAAGACGCCCGTATGCGCCGCGGCGAACAATCATCGTCAAGACGTCGGTCCACCCAGCGACGCTGGCAAAAGCACATACGTCATAGCTATACTGGTGGTCCTCGGGGTGACGGGCGTCGCTATACTCGGCTTTTTCTATTGCCGCAGAAAATTGGTTGCTAACGAGGAATTGCCCGATATACTTCACGATTCGGCGGGCGACCCGCTATCGCCGAAGCCCAGCCGATCCGGAAAACCTATGATACAGAAGAACAGCGCGAAAAATCTCAAAGCCGGATTGAAGACCGTCAGGATGTCCAACCTTACGGGGAGTAGTATCGGCTCGAGCTACGATCGCAGTCATATAACAGGTGAGATTAATCGCGGCTCTAATGTTCTGAATGGACAACATTACCGGGACGGTCGGAAAAATGATGTCGGGACTTTGAAGTCGATGTAAAATTAATGTACTAAAAAGTAGAAAATGATTTTTTTTTACCAAGGCACCGATATGTGACTATAAATCAAAGAATGGGGCGCGCAACTTTTAAAATGTTTCATCAATTTGATGAATTCGGTTTCATTAAGAACTTTTCACATCATAAATCTGATTACTGAATACAAACCCGAAGTCTAAACCGTCAAATTGTAAATGGCGGATCCAATATGGCGGCCGTAAATGGCAAAAATTATAGAATTTTTCCCAAATTTGATAATCTATTTTTTTTGGAGGTTATTTCATGTAACAGCGACCCCAAAAACCCCCGAGTACCAACTTTCGCTATCATCAAACGACATTTTGCATTTATGGTCCGCCATATTGGATCCGCCATTTTGAATTCCCGAATTTTGAGCGCAGATTCGTAATCAGCGACCCCGAAAACCCCCGAGTACCAACTTTCGCAATCATCGAACGACGTTTTGCATTTATGGTCCGCCATATTGAATCCGCCATCTTGAATTTCCAAATTTTTAGTGCAGATTTGTAATCAGCGACCCCGAAAACCCCCGAGTACCAACATTCGCTATCATCGAACGACGTTTTGCATTTATGGTCCGCCATATTGGATCCGCCATCTTGAATTTCCAAATTTTTAGTGCAGATTCGTAATCAGCGACTCCAAAAACCCCTGAGTACAACATTTCAAGCCAATTGCACGTAAAGAAAAATGTATGCTTCAAAGGGTTAAAAAAAAGCTGAAAAAATCGTGAAATTATAACGTTTCTCAGGTTTGAAAAAAAAAGTGTTAAAAAAAACACTTTAACATGCTATAAAAATTTTAAAAGACTTTTTCAACGACTTTTTTAATTCACTTGGAAGAGATTTTCAAACTGGACGAAAAAAAAACTTTGGTTTGGTTCAATGGGGCGTATAGTTTTTTTGCTATCACGCCCGCCAATTTGGAAAAATCGTGAAAATGAAAACTGGAGAAAACGCGAATCAAAGTTTTCAATAGGAGGAAATATCAATATCAAGTATCAATCGCTTCTCTGCCTTGTATCTTCGAAAATATTTCCAATTGGCCTCTGTTACTTTGTAACTATATTCTTGGATAGTTTATCTATCGATTTGGACAAAAAAAAACGATTTTTCGGATCTTTTAATTCAGGCTCCGGCCTTAACCGTATTTAATTTGGCATAATAGTAATTAGACAAATTATTATCACACGTTTATTCTCAGTTTCAAGGTCTTTATTTAAGAAATCAAAGGTTCTTTTACAGTAAATGAAATACAGTTGATATGTCAATCCATCTAGTTCTAAGCTATGTTTAAAGTTTCAAGTCTCCCGGTCATCCGGAAGTTAGTGTAAAATCGATTGCAAGTTAAAAAAAAGCGAGTTGAAAAAAACGTGGTAAAAAATTCACTGACTACCGTCATTTTAAATTAAAAGAAATTTCAATTTTTCGGGAAGCCTGTGTACGGCTAAGCGGTCACCCATCCAAGTATTGGCCACCGACTCTGCGTCCTCTGTCCATTCGGCCCTTCCAGCCAGTAGTCTCCTCCACTGTATTGCATTGATTTTATCGCATTTTATTTGTGGAAAAATGCTACAATTTCTCAAACCGTTTGAACAGGCGCTTCGAGCTCGACGAGGGGTAGTTCCGCGTGCGGATATCCCCAGGAGACGCTGAATCCACCGCCGAGTCCAGCGACGACGGCGAACTCGACGAGATGCTCGAGCAGCAACGCCTCGCGTTATCGTCCCTACAGGCACTACAGGAGCATAAATCAACCGCCTCCTCCGACGCCCTGCAGCACCGACGTATGCGACGAGTCCGACAGCACTTATCCGGCTCGTTATCGCTACGAGATCGAGCCCTTTCCACCGCCACCGACACCGCGTTCGGTCTACCACAGCGACGCGGCTCTAAGTTGTCCACCGTCGCCCAGCTCGCGATCCTCCACTTACTTCAGTCCGTTGCCACCCCCACCCTCACCCGTGCCGTGAACTCGTTCGCCACCTGAACGACGCCTCGCCTGCACGGCGTTGATATCATTACGGGTACATCGACCATATTGAAGTTTGCATCGTTGGTAGAGTTGGGCGTAATTCTATTTATAAATACGAATACGAATTTATTCACATCGTGATTTTCATGTGAATATAAATACAAATTTATTCATACTTCACTTATTTGTATTCACATGCATGCATAACAATGCAATTGTATTCGCAAATATTTTGAACATACAAATAAATTCACAGAAAAAATTGTGAATATTTACAAAAAAACCTGTGAATTAAAAAAAATTCACATAAAAATCTGTGAATGCAAATGAATTCGCAAAAAATTGTAGATACAAAAAAATTCACAAAATAAGTTGACTTTTTTCGTATTTAAGCCAAATTAAATACAAATTCACAATGATTAGATTGAAATTTACACCAAAAGTGGGTTCTTACGTATTTTGAGAGAAAACATTGCGCCGAGGCTAATAAATTTTTGCGAAGAAAGTTGTGAATTTCAAATATTACATTATAAATATGAAAAAATTCATAAAATGAATTGTCAATTTCCTCAAGTTGGAGAAAAGAAGGAAGGAAAGAAAAGCATACGAACTCACTTGTGGTGTAAATTTTAATATAATTGCCGTGAATTCAATTTTAATTTTCTTCAACTTGAGGAAATTCACAACTCATTTTGTGAATTTTTTTCATATTCATAATGTAATATTTGAAACACAACTTTTTTTGCAAAAATTTATTTACCTCGACGCAATGTTTTCTCTCGAAATACGTAAGAACTCATTTTGGTGTAAATTTTAATCTAATCATTGTGAATTTGATTTTTATTTATCTCAAATACGAAAAAATTTACAACTTATTTTGTGATTTTTTTTGTATTTTCAATTTTTTGCGAATACATTTGCATTCACAGATTTTGATGTGATTTTTTTCAATTCACAGGATTTTGTATAAATATTCACATTTTTTGTGAATATTCACAATTTTTTCTGCGAATTTATTTGTATGTTCAGAATATTTGTGAATACAATTGTATTTGTATGCATGCATGTGAATACAAGTAAGTGAAGCGTGAATAAATTTGTATTTATATTCACATGAAAATCACGATGTGAATAAATTCGTATTCGTATTTATAAATAGAATTACGCCTAACTCTGATCGTTGGAATGTAACGAAAGTTCATTTTTATTTAATCGCCTCATTTTCATTATCCAAACGTTTTCTTTGCATATTTAGGCTGTAGATCTCTAACACGGATCCTGAAGAAAAGTTAAAGTTACTTTGGAGGCCTAAATTTGCCAGAAAAATTGGGCTACTCTCGTTGCGTTCCAACGATGCAAACGTCAATATCATGTACATTGATAGTCAATCACGACCATTAACGATTTTTCGCATCTAAATGGCGAAGTGTGTGATAACGTATGAAAAAAGTCAGTATCCGTTAACATTCATCGGCAAAACTTTCAGCCCTCGCTACGACAGTGGCAAAAATTAAGGGGGGATATTTAGGCGACGAAAATATTGATTTTCATGATTTTTGTTTCTAAGGAAAGATTTCTTCGCCATTTTTGAGACTTAGGGTTTGCTTTATTACTACAATTGGCTGTTACATGGCGTTTTAAAATTAATCTTTAACAATGACGGAGATATGACACGATCTTCTAAACGGGTTGCGGCGGATCTCAGACGGCGTGACGCGTAGCGTCGACGCGATTAATTAAAAAAAACAACCAAGATTTTGCTTTCACTAACACTCGTACGCAGAATATGAACCAAGAAAAAGTAAGAAATGTTCGAAATCGATGAAATAGTACACTTTGCAACAAAAAGATTGAACTTTCCAAAAAAAGATCTACTTCATACAATACAAAAGTACTTTTTTTCATTTTCAAAAACATTTAAGGTCATGTTTTCGACAATGAGGTTAGAAATATTTATACCAAATTTCATCAGAATCGGTCGATTAGTTTTTAGCTATACGTCACGCCATTAAAAAAATTAATAACAAAAAAAAATACCTTGTAACAGCCAAAAGTAGTGATTAAACGTAGTTCAAGCCTCCAAAATGGCGAAGAAAACTTTTCTTTAAAAAAAAAGTCAATGTTTTCCTCGCCCAAAAGTATCTCCCCCCTTAACATTCATCAGCGAAACGTTCAGCCCTCGCTCCGGCAACGTGTCAAAAACTAATCATTTTCTCAGCATCCCTCAAATTTGCAAGAAGAAAAGTTGACAAAAGAAATGTCTAGAAACCAATTCATACGTTTTGTGTAAAATCGACAGCTTTCTTCGAAATGACATAATTTTTTTTCGTATCGCGTACGTACCAAAACTTGACTATAATTGTGCCTGCGATGGAGCCTGGACACGCGTGCCGCGCAATGCAATTTTCTTCCACATATCCGATAGATACATCGTTATATCATCTGCATATCAAAAAAAAAAAAAGGAAGACGAGAAATCGAACGAACAAAAAGAACAAAAATGTGTATGTGTGTGTGTGTATATATGTATGTATGTGACTGATGATGTTATGCTCGTTACCGCCACTCAAACGGCGTTTTCCGGTTCACTGAAAGTGCAAATATTCGTTTTTACATAGATAATAATCGCTTCGTGTACAAATTTTATGAGATATACCGGTCGTGCCTGGCTAGGCCTGATCCCTACCGTGACGAGGCGGCGAGGATCCCTAGCCGTTACCTTGTAAATATAGTTAAGAGTTTGTATGATACGTTTGCAGAGACAAAGGCTCGGACAGCCCGATCAGAGCCGAAGCGGAAGGAACCGAGGCATCAAACCGTGTAAAAATTGTACATGACATTAGTACCGTAAAAAACATAGACGAACGAAACGAGAGAAAGGGAAGGGAAAGGTGCGCGAATGGATAATTTTATCCAGATACGCGCATGTTCGTTATTTTAACTATTACTCTGTTGATTGTGATGTAACATATATCACGATGTTATATATTCGTACACGTGTATATTAAGGTGTGGCAAAAAAAATCAACTTTCACTCCTGAAAGATGCATCGGATATTGGGAACATGTGAGCTAAATCAAGTCTAACTCAGGTCTAAGTCCAATAGCTGAAAAACGACTTAATATTAGGCGAACCGGTTTGAAGATTCTTAAAGCTTTGCAGAACATTGTTTTGAGACAAATGCATGTGTTTTATCGAAAAAGCATTTTCCAAAAAAAAAAAGGTTTTTCGAAATAAAGGTCGGTTTCAGAATCTCTAAACGGATTTTACAGAAATTAAGTGGATCGCGTAAGTAAAATGATGCAAAAATTGTACAGCCTACCACTAAGGAATCGGAGAGCTCAAATTTGGCACGCATTTTTCTAGTGCGTTTTTGAACTAGGATTTTTTGGAAGAATTTCGTTTTCGACACACCTTAATATAGATGTGCTGAGCTAGTTGTTAAGACGATTAAAAGTATTTAGAATTTGTTCCTCAATCGAGGTGGGAGTCCGATCACAAAAAACGAGACGCTTACGCGACGAATTTCTTCATTTCTTTTTGCTTTTCAGTAAGACAAGTATACTCGTGTATATATGTGTACATATATAAATGTATATTAAAACGTGCACGCCGACTCACAATATCGGTATACCAGTTACCGCAAAAAGGAGCGTCGCGGATTCCCACCCGTGACACACGTAGGCGTTTAACCAAAGGCTGCTTTGATTTTAACGATCGCACCGCGACGCGGTATTACCGCTGGTGCCAATTATTTATCGACTTGTACCTACCGGCGACGCGCGAATGATCACCAATAATAATTTCTGTGTCGTCGTATGAATTTAAGTTAGGAGGAATGCGCGACGAAGTAGCCGTGCGACTGTGCCAATGCGTAATTTGTCGAATCGATCTTACGTGGGTGCAAAATAATTGGGGAGTCTCGAACGTTTTAACGCCGAGTGTCGGAGGATACGGATTTTTTCAGAAAAACGTTTACAAAAATGCTGAATAGGGGGATTTTTAAAATTCAAATTGCTCAAATTAAAAAAAAATACTTTTGAAATTTTAATAGTTGTTTTCTATTATTTTTTAGAACGGTTTTTGAAATGATAGCTTATATTTTTAAATATTTGTTTATTTTTGAGTTGATAATAGTTATTTTCTCCTACTTTTTTGTCAATGTTTTCTCTTTTATTATTGCCAAAAATGTATATATATTTTTTGAGATTTCAACAGTTCGCTATTATTTTTCACACCAGCTTTTTTTCTTCCATCACTGCCTTCATTTTTGAGTATTTTTTATGTTCGAGTTTTTAATAGTTCTTTTCGTCTATTTTTTTAAATCCGTTTTTCCTCTTTTATTATTACCTGAATGCTTGGTTTGTTTTTATTTTTATTTTTGAGATGCCAATAGTTCTCTTCAATTATTTTTATATATTTTAATCATTCTTTTAATTTTGAGTGTGGAAACTACGAAACCGAAGTTTTTCGAGGTATTTGCGTCCGAAGAAAAGATCAGTATCCTTTGAAGGCTTGACGCTCGAGCTTTCGTCTAACGTTCGAATTTCAAAGATTCTCGCGACGCACGTTTACCGGTATACCAACCGGGCAGGCCATAAAAATCATTCATCGACGAATGTTAAAAAAAACACGTAATTATTAAGGATGTAGCATTTAGATAGATACATTTTTTTACCAAATTTGTACGAAGCGAGTGAGCTTTTTGTCCGACGTGCGCGCAGATCATTCCAATTGGAAAGTCGAGTTTTATCGAGTTGCGACGTTATTGCGTGAAAGCGACATTGCGGACCGGCTCGCGTAGCTGCCAAGTCGATACGAGAGTCCGTCGTACGTTTATGCTGCATTCTCGTTTGTTTTTCTTCCTTCGTTTAGATTAACCCGCGAAACTGTGCCATAGTCGTCGTAAATATGATAATAGTCGTAAACCGTATTATACGTGAATGCAAAGCGATATCCGGTCAGATTGTTGAGCCTCGTACAAATGTATTACTTATAACGAAATCTAGAGAGGAGGAACCAAACAGCGAACGTATTCTCGCACTGCCACCTTGGAATCGCCGCGGGCTACACACGCACACATTTCATGCGCTACCGGCGTTTTAAGGGCTTACACCACTCTAAACGTCTGAAATTAAATGACTTTTCGCTATTTTTTTGTTGGCGGAAGGACAAGTACGAGGATAATATTCTCTTAAGCCATCTCTTAAGGCGGGATATACATTCAGACAGAAAAAAAAGCAAAATTGAGGGCTTTGTTGAACTAAGAAATCATTATTCTACAATTGTCGAACTTTAGGTATACTTCAATAGTATATTTAAGTATACAAAACAATTTTTGTTAAATTAATTTATCATCAAAATGCGGGAGTTGCGAATCGGCGTGCAGTCTAGCTTCCCGTAGACTTTGATTTGCAAAAAATTTCAAACATTTTTTCGCTTAGAACATGTATAGTTTCTATGTGACGGTAAGACGGCAATTTTGAAAAAATCAATTTTTCGATAATTCTACAGTGGTGTTAACCCTTAAAGCTCTTTTATTTTCTCTAGATATTTGACTCAAAAGCCCGTAGTTCTCGAGTCGCATTTCGAAAGAATTCCATTACTATTACAGAATAATATTTTTTCACAAGCGAATCGGAGGTTCCGATCCCTCCGAGTCCCTCTAAGAAGAAATTCCTATCGCCATTTACCAAAAAATAACCCACGTGTACGCGGGGCTAAAAGTTTGCAAAAAAAAAACAACCCTGTTCAAACTCACTCCAGTGATTAGAAGAAAATAATAGAGAATAAGAAAGAAAAAAAAACACAATGCCGATTGTTTTTTCGTCGTTCAAGTGTTCCCCCGACTCTTCTGCGTCTTTTTTACCAGCAATCTGTAACTCTCTGTCCTTATCGAAGATTCGAAGTGTATCGACTTTTTTTGCCGGTAGGGGTGTGCGTGTCGTTGATCCAACTCGCCTCGTTTCGCGTCGAAGACTGAAGGATACGAAATTACTACTCAATTCCCGCTTCTTTTTTTTACACGTACACTGTTGTAATATATCGTAATTATTACGTAACAATGATGTAACATATTTGTACAGAGAAACAAAAAACTAATACATAAATCTTTTTGTTGATTCGTCATTGTGTTTCCATTTTGAAAAATGGTGGGATACTTCATTGCAGGGTGGATCTATAATTGACCAGTGTTATTTCCATTTGTTGGAGGAACGCGACTTTCCCGACAGATTGTCCCTCTCTTCCTGCGCCGACAATTCCTCGTCGAGGAGCAACTCGAAATTTCCCATCGCCTCCGGACTCGGACATTTGTTCCATCTTACGCTTCAATATGGCAATGCGATGATCATTGGATAGTTTCAATTATGAGCAATAACGGTGAGATAATTTGGTGTAGGAATAGGCTGTCACTCACTCGGGCACTCCGTCAGGTGGTACGACCACGGATACTATATTGTCGATCAATTTGTATTTTAATATTCTATCGTTGACGGTCGTCGAGGTCAGAGAGGGCGATGCATTCACCTGCAATTGTAAGTGCCAGCTAGCAAGTAAATGAGGTGAAACCAATGACATTTGCATTGGTGGAATGCAATGAAAATTAATATTTATGCATTCCTTTGAGGCGGGAGCCTGAATTAGAAAGTCCGAAAAATCGTTTTTTTTTTTATCACTGTCGTCGAATATCCATAAGTATGAATATCCATAAGTGAGTATAGAGTAAAAATGAGTGCCAGAAATGGCGGGAGTAGACAAATATAGTGAGTATTGAAGGTAAGTATAGAGTTTGTTTGGTTTTGTTTGGGTTCCCAAACCCAAACAAACTTATGGATGTTCGTACTTATGGATATTCTATCGCAATCTTTTTTATTGCTCAAATCGATAGATAAAATATCCAAGAATATATTTACAAAGTTACAGAGGCTAATTGTAAATATTTTCGAAAATGCATGGCCAAAAGCAGAGAAACGATTGACATTTGATATTTATATTTCCTCCTATAGAAAACTTTGAAGCGCGTTTTCTCCAGATGTCATTTTCACGATTTTTTCAAATTGGCGGGCATGCTAGCAAAAAAAACTAAACGACCTATTGAATCAAACCAAAGTTTATTTTCTTCAGTATGAAAATCTCTTCAAAGTGAATTGAAAGAGTCGTTGAAAAAGTCTTTTTAAATAATTTTTATAGCACGTTAAAGTGTTTTTTAAACACATTTTTTTTCTCTGATTTTCAGGTCGCCTAACCCCTTAACTTATTTTGGCATATTTCGCCTTAAGGAGTTTCGGGACAATTTACAAAACATTACGATTTGATTTTAATTTATACAGCGAATTCTTTGTCATTTCCTGAAGGTACCCTCCAAATTTGGAATGGATCGTCTACAGCGTTTCCATAAAATATATAATTTAAAAAAAACACTTTTTAACATAGGAAGACGCCTACGCTTATCGCTCAATGGCAGTTTTACGCATGAAAAAGTATGAAAAAGTGTGAAAAAATGTTGAAAATGTTATGCAAAACCGTCAAATCACTCAGTACATTCAGATAACTTAGTCATCAGTATCATAATGTACTCCTTATGTTATCTGATCATAGGTATCTCCCTATGTTAAAAAATATTCTATCAATCGTAAATTTTATAGAAACGGTGTGGACGATTGATTTGAAATTTGGAGAGTGCATTCAGCTGTACTTTCACTAATTGACTGTGTAAATTTGAAGCAAATGGTCATTTCGTTATTTGTCCCGAAACTCCTTAAAAAATCCGACGATAAATTTTTAGGATACTGATTCAGCTATCTACAGAAAGATTCTACAAAAAAAGATCTTGTATAATAATAAAAATAAAGAAATTAAAATGTAAGAAAAAATATCGTTGCGTTCCAACAATGCAGAATTCAACACCATACAATTTTAACTACTGCGAATTTCCATCGCGTTCGAAAAATTAGGTAAAGAGCATGCTCCGATAAAAAAAATAAAAATAACAATCTTCCATACTTTTATCCTACAGCATAAGAATTTCGTGTCCAAATGATTGAAGAAGAAAAAACTTTCGCAACGCAAACAAATGTTGGTGATTTTTTTTTTCATTCCTTGCAGAGTCCAGATTTCGATAAATTATTAAATTTGAAAAAGTTTTCAGCTACTTCGAAACTAATTTTTGTTGAATTATTCGTTGTGGCTGACCTCGATTAACCAGGGCTTCAACTTGTTGTCGATAATGATGTCGTAACCGTAACACTCAAAACAGTGTCGATCGTTCGCCATAACTGGCGCAACGGCTTTCAAGGAATGCACGATGCACCAAGATATATTGGCGAATAATTTTTCGGTGACCGCTTTGCCACGGGTGCTCTCCAAATACAAACGCAAATTCTGAACGCTCCACTTTCCACCGTGGAGGCTGTTGTACTCTTCCTGGACGGACGAAAATTGTGGTCCGAGGAATCGAAAGATGGCAATGGATATTTACAGATAAAAAATGGTACTGGGGAATAATAGTAAAGGCAGGAACAATTGATGGAGTGGAGATATGGGGAATGGTAGAAATAAGCGTATTTGAAATAATACAGAGCAGGTATTGCAAGATGGCGTTAGAGGTGGACAGAATGACACCAAATCCTATATGGAGGACAGAACAAGGAGTACTTACTATGGAATATGGGATAAGGGAAAGAGCGTTGAGATATATTAGAGAAGTGATGAGACAAGGTGGCCAAAAAATTGCTTACTAGACGAAATTAGAGCGATGACAAACGGTCATCGATCGAAATGGGGGAAAAACCTGGTGGAGATATTAAGAGATCTGGAGATAGAAGATATAATAACAATGATAAAGGAGCGAAAAGAAGTAAAAAAAAGTAGTCAAAGGATAGAAGAGGGACTGGGAAACTTAAAAAACAGAATTTTAAGGAGGGAAGAGGAACAAATCAGAAAATCGACGTATAATAAAAATAAGTATAAATATATTATAGAAAAGAACGGGGCGCCATGGAAATATTGGTCAGAGGGAGTAAAGGGTAGGGACAAGGAAATATGGGCGAGGCTTAGACGCGGCAACATAGGAAGAGCGGGAAAGAAAGGGGAAAAGGATTGGAGGTGCAGGATTTGTAAAGAAAAAATGAGATATTGGAGCACCTACTGATATGTAAAAAGGGGTAGGGAGTTAGTATCAGAGAAAGCAGAGAAGAAAGCAGAGGAGTGGATGGAAGGAATGGATGATTTGACAGTAAAGGTGGAAATCATAAATATGTTGGGAGGAAAAATACAAATAGGGATATGCGAGTACTTTAGGAAAATAGAGGAAATGTGTAGAAATATGAGCAAAGGAGCATGGGGAGGAGAGATCGACGGAGTGGACGAATAAATGGGGAAAGGGAGAATGTGAAAATAATGCGGAATGTAGGGTGTAGATGATAAGCGAAAAGTATGTATGTGAAATATTAATGTTTTGTAAACAGCTTTGCAAAAAATTTGTGCAAATGAAACTCGATACTAGTACTGGTACTGGGGGATCGGTATCGAGTCGTTTTGAAGTTTTACAATTTGTGAAATGTTCCCATATAAATTGGGACCAACACTGTTCAGATATCTTAATCATTGACATATTATCTATAGATATTCTATCGTCGAAACGTATGGCTTATTATTCTACGAGTTTTCCCTAGGAACGAAAACAAAGAAACAAGTTCAAATATAATTATATACAATTTTTTTTTAAACCAGCTTTTATTTAATGTACTAAAGCGTAGACATTTTTTTTTACCAAGTCGCCTATACACCACTATAAATAAAAGCTTGGGACGCTCGACTTTTCAAATGTTTAATAAATATGAACAATAAAGTTTCATTAACCGTATTTAATTTGGCACAATAGTAATTAGAGAATATATCGACACACGTTTATACTCAATTTCAGGATTTTTATTTAAGAAATCTAAGGTTGTTTTACAGTAAATTAAATATAGTTGATATGTTCACGGATTTATGTAAATTAAAGATTATATGTCTAAGTTATGAGCGCCCCAAGCTTTTATTTATAGTCACATATCGGTGACTTGGTAGAAAAAATTATTTTCTACTTTTTAGTCTTTGATTGTACTACTTAGTTGTTACTAGTAATTTAGTAGTTTACGAGTTTGTACGTTAGGAACATAGAATACTTGTAAAAGAATAGCAAAGACTGTAATTGGGATTGAACTTGTGACTAATTGCTGCATATAAACTTTTCACATAAAAACACAGCTGGCTATGAATCTGTATGTGTTAGTGAGATTTTATATGGATGATTAGATATCGCTAATTTTACATGGAAAGTTGAAAATATTATGAATATTTTTTTTTCTTAAGTTGAATAATGCTTTGTCGCATTTTAGATGCATGTTTGCGAAATTACAGAGCTCTGAGTAGTCGGGAAGTGGGTGAAATATCGATTTTCCGTTCTGCATCTCACATCAAGTCAAGTTAAAGGAAAGCTTGTAAAAAAAATAAGCAGCCTTATGCGAGTGTTTGACATTTTTGTGGACCTTTTTTTATTCACTGGGTGTTCTGGAACATGGCAGCGTTTTTTAGGATTCCCCTACTCTCGGAAACTCACATGCCACTATTTGGAAAATGACGATAGAAGTTTATTCTCAAAGGGGCTCGAAAGACATTTACTTCCAATTTGCCGGCAAATGTATCTTTTCCTCTTTTTTTCCCCCAAAGTTATTCATTATTATTTTTAGTATAGTCGTGCAGCTTGCGAACAAGTAAAACGTTTAGGGAGCAAAAGTTCGATTAATCAAAAATCAATTGTACTCTGAAGAAAAAATTGTTTTCACGAGCTTCCAGTCGAAAAATCGCGATAGGTGTCTGCATACTTTCCGCCAGTAGTGTAGATATATCTATGGATTTCTTACAATTTCCTCGTTTCTTCAAAGAATTACTTACACCATGTTTCTGCACGGAAACGTTTGTGAGATGAACGTACATATTGTCGAGTTCTTGAATACTAGTGTCGTACTTGACTGTACAGAAACGACAGAAGCCGAGCTTGAAGAGATAAGCCTTGAGAGGCCTGAACGATGTTATTAGAACGTAGAGACGAAGATCAAATTTTTTGCCTCCTATCAGAAGAGGATTGTCAATGTACCTGAAAGAAAAAAATGCCCGCTAACGAAGAAATAAACGAAATCACACGGATAGTCATAGACAGTATTTATTTTGAGAAAACCGTTGATAAGTTTTTAATTAAGGAAGGACACTACAAGGTGATGGCTCAAAAAAATCATTTTTTTTGTATTATCTCGAAGTATACATATTTAAGGGGGGATTGTCTTTTTTTCGCAAAATTTACCGCTTTTTGGGAATTTTTTTGTGAAGAAAGTATACAACGGAAAACTTGTGAAACTTGGCATATAGTTTTATTGATCTGTTTACTACATACAAAAAAATTTTTAAACAATTTCATCAAAAAATCCGCCTCCCACCCCCCTCGACGCGCGATGGTCCTTTTTTGATGGTGTGCACGATTTCTCAAAAACTATTCAACCGATTGCCTTCAAATTTGGACAGAATGCTCAGCTGACATCCTTTTATCGTTTCATGAAGCAAAAAAGCAATACGTTTAATAGTTTTTTATTTATAACAAAAAATCGATCAATTTTTTTCGAAAAATCGATACTTCAAGTTCAAAACGTCACCAAATCGTCCATTTTTTTTCCCTTCATCAAACGATAGCTATATGTGTCTAAAGTAAAATGCTTTTTGGGTTTTTGTTGCAGGATGAACGTGAAGGCTGTAATCGTGCACACCATCAAAAAAGGACCATCGCGCGTCGAGGGGGGTGGGAGGCGGATTTTTTGATGAAATTGTTTAAAAAAAATTTTATATGTAGTAAACAGATCAATAAAACTATATGCCAAGTTTCACAAGTTTTCCGTTGTATACTTTCTTCACAAAAAAATTCCCAAAAAGCGGTAAATTTTGCGAAAAAAAAGACAATCCCCCCTTAAGAATTGTAAAAAAGCGTTAAAGATAAAATATTGAAAATTGACCAAATTACAGACGACTTAGTGAGAGCAGATAGCACAACGATTTATGTATACCAAATACTTTCAATCGCTTTTTTTTCGAAACGACTATTTCGACCTAGCCGGAATCATGACTATAGCTATATTTGTCCGATTTTCAATTTTCAAAAACCAAAATATCGGTAAGTGCAGTAGCTATCTTTGTACGTAGTCGTTATTTTTCGAATTTTTAAGCCCCTCAAGTTTTTTGCAAATATTACACTTTTTTTCAACACCTGCCATTTTGTGTTTTTTTTTTCGAAAAATAGCTATGTATAATGAGAACTACATTTATACAGAGTATAAAACTTTTTTATTTTTATTTTTCAGACCAACCATTGTCGCGCTCTCGATTCGGACGTTGGGCCACATTTCTTATACAGAGGCTCTATTATACCTCAATAATAATGTTCATTTTTATTTTTTTAAGATAATTATTTGGAGGAATTAATTTTAATGGTTAATAACATTCCTTTTTGCAAAAATCGAAAATAAATAATTTAGTTAACGAAAAAAAAAATCCAAAACAATCCGTCACAGTCCTCCCTTAAGGGGGGAGACACCTTTGGGCGAAGAAAAAATTTGTTAATTTTCATGATTTTTTTTAAGGACATATTTCTTCACCATTTTTTGGGCCTTAGGATATGTTTTGTTACTACTTTAGGCTGTTGAATGATGTTTTTTATTCATCTTTAGAAATGGCGAAGGTATGGCACGGTCTTCTAAACAGCATTTTCAAAACTGGCGTGACGTATAGCTAAAAAACTAATCGACCGATTCTGATGAAATTTGGACAGAACCTTTCGACCCTCATTTGCTAAAACATCATTCTAAATGTTTTTGAAAAATGAAAAAGGATTCTCGATTGCAAAATGTAGCCATTTTTATCGGAAAATTTAATCTTTTTGTTTTCAAGCGTACGATTTAATCGATTTTCAACGTTTTTCACTTTTTCTTGGTTCATACTCTACGTATCAGTGTTAACGAAAGAAAAATATTCGGTGGTTTTTTTCACATTAATCCCGCCGACGGTACGTGTCACGCCATCTGACAACATCCGCCGCAACCCGTTTAGAAGACCGTGCCATACCTCGGCCATTTTTAAAGATTGATAAAAAACAAAAGTACCATGTAACAGCTAAAAGTAGTAATCAATCATACCCTAAGTCTCAAAAATGGTAAAGAAATCTTTTCTCAAGAAAAAATCATGAAAGTCAACCATTTTTTCCTCGCCTAAATGTATATCCCCCCTTAAAGAATGATTTACGAATGCTGACTAATTTCCGGCCAGTAGAAAAGAATAAATATATAAATGTATTACCTCGATATCACGTAGGATTCCTTGGAAAGATTGGGATTAAAGGGATTTTTCGCTTCCCTCGACCATTTTTTCAATTTGCTCAGTTTGTTTATCAGAAATATGCCAGCTCCTTGGGACTTGCCGCACGGCTTCATGATCCACGTGCTCTGCGGAGATTTTCGATACTCTTCGACGAACATATTGTAATCTGCGCTTACAACAATACGAAGTTAAACTCGCGAAGATATACTGCATTTGCATTTCGGAGGTTGGTATCGTGTTTCGCAAACCTGCGGGTAGTACAAAAGTTACGGGGATGAAATCCAGATGGAGATACTTTCCGGGACCTTCGCCTCTCTCCGCAAGGGGGCTTCCCTCGCGTTCGAGATCCTTCCGGTATCTCTTTATGTTCTTCACCAGTAAATCCTTTCTCGTCAACTCGTAATGATTCGGAAAATGATTTATCATCCTGAACGATATTGCGGCTCATTCTTTCCATTGCTTATCATTCGTTTTCACTTATTCATATTTTCCACAACTCACTGATTGTCGCCCATTCTGTAGCCCGTCTCGACGCTAAATATATTCCTGCACGACTGCGTCACTGCCCTGTGCAATTAATGCATTTTTAATTACCCGAATAATGGATATTAAACATACGAGCAACGAATGAATACCAGTAAAAATTCCAATCATCTTCGGGCCCAACTTGAGTCCATCCTCTCTTCTCGAAATTGTACACGATCACGGATTTTTCCATGTCCGTGCAGAACGTCACTTTCATCTTGTCCGTCCCGATAGTGGGCACCCTTGAAGGAGAAAAAACGTCGCCGCGCCGTTAGCCCTTTATAGCCACTCATAAATGAAAAAAAAAAAAACATTTTTGCCAATTACAAGCTTACTTTGTCGATTGGTGGAGCATTTCTTTGTAATATCTTCTGCTAGTTCTTATTTCAACGGGAATATTAAAATCGCAGCCGATTTTGATAAAACCTATATGCACATACGCATTCGAAAGACCGTTGATCGAAGAGTATTTCGTTCTGGTACTTACCTCCCGTAAATAGTTGCCAAATTGGTGTTTCCGGTTCGTTTAACATCGGGACCCACGGTGCTCGCCATTATTTACGAAGGATTAGAGAAAAATGTTTGATCGATCGATGTATACGTATTAACGTGTGCACATGTATACGTGCTCTATGGAAACCGTCTCAAGGGGGGGCTTGGATTGGAAGATACAATTTGATGGAGCTTACGACAGCCTGATTTATATTTTATTTTCATCGTCGAACATTTCATACTTTGATATACCCATTGTCAAGGAATTAAGAAATTGTGGTTAGGTTACTGCAACGATCAATCGAGAAAAAAAAACAAATGTAGCATCTATGGATAATAAAAATAAGTTCAAAAATAGTAATTAAATTAATAAAATTGAAAAAGTAAAATCGAACGAATTTAACGAATAATAAAATTCATTTAAATGAATTTGGATGAAATAGAAAGTAAAATCAGTTTTATCATTTTTCAATTAAATTGATCAATATTTATTAATAAATAATATTTATTAAAAAAATTAATTTAAATGAATAATAAGATATTTAAATTTGACAAATAATATTTATATGCCAAAAAGTCGTATTTGTATGCCGAAATATATTTATATGCCGAATGGCTGTAGGGACTAATTTTAATTGAAGAAAATAAACATCGATTTCGATCCTCAGGGTTGGTTGAATTCTTGTCATATAATTTACAATTGGAAGAAAATAGTTCGAATAAATTGGGCCTTAGCAATCGTAAATTTTCGGTTGAGTAAGAAAAAAATACTAGAGCTGCCAAATCCCCGCGCCATCGTCTCTCGTTTGTTTACATTCGCGTCTATCGTCGCTCGGCCGAGAAGGTCATGGACAAAGGACGCGAAGCCTAGGCATTCAAAAGCGTCGTTTCTCAAGTATCGTTTCCACCAACGATCATTCCCCGTGAGCATAGACGCCTCGGCGAACACTTTTCAGTGCAACTCTCGAATAAATTGTCCACTGCCCCGATCGTACGCACGTACAAATTCATTGAAGAAATACTAATAGAGCGCGCGTGTGCACCGAGAAGTCTCCAAGCGCGTGTGAGTTCACGTTGCGAATGTTAATTAGTTCCGTCCTCTTTTTTTTTTTCGTTTTATCTTCCGGTCTTCTTTTCTCAGCGCGCAAATTTTGTGCACGGCTTTCAGGCAGCTGTCACAATAGACGCGTTTTATCGCGAAGAGATAATTTTGCGTCGTTCAAAAACTACGCGAAACGCCAGGTCGCGCACAATTTTCAGCGTCGCGAGCGGAAAGAAGACGAGGATCTTCATTGTTGGGAGAAGATATTCACGAGGGCGCGGAAACGAAAGGGAAGAAAGAAAAATTCAGTGCAATGACCAATTTCGTGTGCATTATCCCAAGTGACTTCACGCTGAAGAACGACTCGGTTTCGAGGAACGGGGCAGAAAATTGCGACACAGGCTTTCATACGGGATCAGGTAGAATTAACAGTTGGAGCCATGTTGCACGGTGCGTGGCGGTGCTGCAACGCAATGATTTTGTCTAAATGCAATCTTGCAGCGTGGCATACAACGGATTTTTCTATGTACAACGCCGTACCGCAGCGTGCATCATACCATACATTTTTCTATGTAGGACGTTGCGCCATACTGCGTGGCATACCACGGATTTTTCTATGTCGGATGTTGCACTACACTGTGTGGGATACCAGGGATTTTTCCACATAGGTCGTTGCATCGGCGCTGATAGCAACGCTGCGACGTCGCCACGCACCGTGCGGGACGACTCTTATGCATTTTGTTTAATTTCATCCCACTCCGTTGTCGGTGCAACGGTGTGGGGCTAGGCGATCGCCCAACCGACTACTGTCTAATGGTCATCGCTCACTCATCAACCCAGGACCTGACCAGCACCGCGTCACCTTGAGCGGTTATCATTAGATGGCCTTTCCATACATATGCACTCACTTGTCAACTCTTGCGATCGGGCGATGCTACGGAGTTGACAAGCGAGTGCATATGTATGGAAAGTCCATATAAGAAACGACAATCGCTCAAGGCGAAGCGGTGCTGGTCGGGTGCTGGGTTGATAAGCGAGCTACGACCTTTAAGGCCTTAGGCCACAGTGACGGGTATAAAATCATGTGCGAATTTAACAATTTTTTGCGCTTGAAAAAGGGTTTCACTCATAAAATACATTACACATCTATTTAGTATGAATATCAAGCTGTTAGAAAATATTATTGTTTTTTTTCGATGTACAAAATGTGCCGACTACTCGAAACTTCTCGGAACAGGTTTTTTCCAATTGGCGTGACAAATAACTTCAACAATTTTCACTCAATTTACTTCAAATCTAAAAGTTATGTTCCTAATTGCATTTCGCAGAGAAGTACGTACGGAATTTCTGATTAATCGAAAACTTTTCATTTTATGAGCAGTTATAACGCAATTTTTCACTGTAAATTCATTTCTTAAGTTCAAATACCTACAACTTTTGAATAAAACAATAATTTTTAAATCCCGTACGTACCGCTCTAGGTATTCTAATGTAGATTGACGAGAACGTTTGTTTTTTGTTCAAGGTAAAAAATTGTGGATGCTAAATGTCACGGCGTGGAGCGCCTAAAAAAAGATAACAAAAGAAAATATTTGTAGTCGGCCATTTTGTACACCGAAAAAAAATATATATATATTTTCTAACAGCTTGATATTCATACTAAATAGATGTGTAATTAATTTTATGAGTGAATCACTTTTTCATACGAAAAAAAATTGTTAAATTCGCACATGATTTTATACCCGTTGGCCTAAGGCCTTAAACTGCCCAAAATGGGAAATTGGTGAATGGCGAACCGGACGCACGCCCGCTACCGTTGCTATCTTCCAATATCCTGACACTATCAAGCCGTTCTACAAAGCAAACAAAGCCCAGTGACTAGCCCTGAAGAATGAGGCGCCTTCGTGACGCGCACTCACCATTCTGACTTTTTAACACCATTTCCCTCATCTAATCTCACGACAAATTTCTAGCTTCCGCGACAACAGAGGAAATGAGTTCGCCCTTGATGAGCGCGAGCAGAATGCAGAGCGCACTCAATACCGTGTCGGATTCCTCAGAGTGCTTGTGCTACAGGCCTTGTCGGTTCGTTCTCTGCAGGAACTGCGGCTTCAAAGCGTTGGGACGCGTCTGCTACATATGCAGGAAGCATCCCGAGGTTCGTTGTCCTTTAGCTTTAGCTTGAAGTAAAGCTTTGGTTTAGCAACAGCTTTACTTCAACAGTAATACTGTTCGAGTAAAGTAAGTAAAGTCGTTGTCCTTTAGCTTTAGCGTGTTGTTACTTAATTACTTAAACAGTAATGCTGTTGAAGTTTACATCGTTTTAATGCAACGGAAATTCTTTTTTATTTCCTTTTTCTCCATTTTTACCATTATCGAAAATATTTCCCGACAGAGTTAGATTGCAGGTCTCTAATGAGGATTTTTTAAAAAGTTTAAGGTAGCTTTGATCGACCAAAAAAAATGTGCAATAGAAAGGAAAAAAATGTTCGTTGCATTCCATCGATGCAAACTTCAACATCATGTGAAGTAAATACAACAAGAGACAGCATTTTTCGCTTTCCACAGACGAGCTTCTTGCACGATTGGCCTCTGTGTCCCAACTGCAGGGGATACTGTCTCAACGAATATTAAGATGCAACAACCTCGCGCGCCACGAGAACGTACAAATATTCAACACTGCGTTCCGGCGGTTGAGGCATTCGCGGTTTGGGTCTTTGGACACCCCGGAATCGCGACTCTGAGGGTCTGAGAGTTGAAGAAAATACGATGGCGATCAGGAGCCTTAAGCGCGATTTTTCGAAGCGTGGCCGTGTCCCAGGCTTTTGACTTGGCTAAAAGTCTGTTTGCGAGCAAAAGTATTTAAACGATAATTTAACATTCACAAAAAGTATTCTTGTGTTAAAAAATTTAATATAACGTTATGATAAGTATATATATATGCTTATATATTCATAAGGATAGTTCTGCGGTAACACTGCGAAGGATTCAACGATTAACTGAGAAATATTCACACTAAACTTCCTCAATATCGCGTCACCGTGAAGGAAAATACTTTTTCGTAAAATCCGGTGTATCGAAATGTACGAGCGACGAACTAAAATTCGAGTTACTTTTTCTTTGGACGCTCGAGCGGTTCATCGTTGAATGTTGCAGAATACCGATTTCTTTCGCACCTAGATAGGTCGAAAAACGTGCAAATTAAAAGTTTCAATAAGTTACGTTATTTCGTCAATAAAAAGTGCAAATTAAAAGTTTCAATAAGTCTTATATGATTTTCGAGAAAGAAAAAGAATTCTCTCTTATGAAGAATTCGTCGCAGGAGTTTGTGGAATTATCTAGATGATTATCTCGAAAACGATGTAGTGGAACCGAAGCTTCGAAGTTGAGCGTTTTTCGGAAAACATTAATCGGTATCCTTCAGCATTGATCGATGAAACATTCGGCCCCTCGGTAAATGTTCCCGAGCTGTACGGTATTTGTAATCAAATTACGTTAATATTACGCCCCTTCAGCCATAAATCCCCAAAACAGCTATTAAGAAGCGTTACGTCATGGAAGTTGGTTACGAATTGGGCACTTGAGTTCGTAAGGGCCGACACTCTTATACGGGGAAACCCGCAAGTTCGAATATCTCGATGTCGATCGAAGAGAAACGGGTTTATGATGCTGCAGTTTGCATCGTCGGAATGCAACGAAAAAATCTTCCCAATGATTTCTTAACTTTTTGTTATTGAAATTTTTTTTTTTCAGCTGATTATAATTTTTCGTTACGAATTCTCAAGAATGTTTCAGTAACTTTCGTAGCCTAAATGTGCAAAAAAATACGGAAATACGAGAAAAAAAATCTCTGCATTCCAACGATGTAAGGTGCATAACTCATGCGAGTTTCCAATTATCTCAGAAATCATAAGTTTTTGTAACTAAATTATTCGAGCAATAAACATAAGTGTGTCATTAACAATTCTTTATTTTCTTTTGAACTTTTTTTCGCGCTTTTTCCACCGGATTTTCTATAAATTACGTTTTCACGCGGAACAATGCGATTCAACAGTTATCTACAAGTCTCTCTCTCTTCGATCCGCGAAACGTAACATCATATGCTGAACCAACCTGGTGCGCCAGGTTTGTTGTTGGCTTTGAGAAACTTTATGTACCCTGCTTTCATTTCTTCCTGCGATTCATCGTCGAGTTTTTTATCCTTCTTCTGTGCCTCCTCGTCGATGAGGGCGGGAAACTCGAATTGTTCGTTCTTGTCCTGGAGATTGGACGGAGGCGTGTGAGTGTCAGGCCGGGGATGCGGATATATTTTCGGAGTTTATTTTTGAAATAAGTACTCGGTGTGACTCACCAAAACGGCGTACGCGACTTTAACGTCGTCCTCTTTGATGACGCATTGCATCACCGGATGCCTCTTTATCCTTCCCATTTGTATTCTCGTGCGCACGTGCACCGTCTTGATGTTGTATATTTTCTCGAGATAATTTTTTACGTCGTATCTAGTCATCTCCATGGAACAGTGGAACTGAACCACGTTGGGGGGCGACTTCACCGTCGGCTTTACGAGCTTCATCCAGAAATTTGGTAGGAATACCCGTAGTTGCGGATTCCCGCGCTGATACAGGGGATACCTGAGGAATGTTTGCCGTATTTTATTTTCTATTTATGTTCGATTAATATCGTTCCGAGCGGACACCCAACCGAGTAGTGGCTTTGGGCGATTAGCGTCACCAGAATCTTTTCTGCGGGCTGGCCTGACGAAAAAGTGGTTTTGTTCACAATCATCTTTGAATAATATTTACATTGTAGTCGATGATCACGTAATACACTCGAAATGTGAAGCTTCAATCACACGTTTAGGTTAAGGCCTTAGGCCACAGTAACGGGCATAAAAGCATGTGCGAATTCAACAATTTTTTTCGTATGAAAAAGTTACTCCTTAAATTAATTGCACATCTATTTAGTATGAATATCAAGCTGTTAGAAAAAATAGATATTTTTTTTTTCGATGTACAGAATGACCGACTACTAATATTTTCTTTTGTTATCTTTTTCTAAGCGTTCTGCGGCGTGACATTTAGCATCCACAATTTTTTACCTAGAACGAAAAACAAAAATTCTCGTCAATCTACATAAGAATACCTAGAGAAGTACGTACGGGATTTAAAAAATATTGTTTTATTCAAAAGTTGTAGGTATTTGAACTTAAGAAATTAATTTTCAGTGAAAAATTTCGTTATAACTGCTCATAAACTGCTCATAAAATGAAATGTTTTCGATTAATCAGAAATTCCGTACGTACTTCTCTGCGAAATGCAATTAGGAACATAACTTTTGAATTTGAAGTAAATCGAGTGAAAATTGTTGAAGTTATTTGTCACGCCAATTGGAAAAAAGCTGTTTCGAGAAGTTTCGAGTAGTCGGCCATTTTGTACATCGAAAAAAAAATATATCTTCTAACTTTATATTTAGAAAATATAGTATTTTCTCCCCAAAAAAACTCTGACGGTTTTTTTGGGGAGTATAATAAAAGCAATGGGAATTCTTTTTAGAGGGATTATTCAGCATATATTTAAGTAGACATTTTTTTTGTTCATTATTTTTGTAAAAAATGGCGGTGAGCCAATCTTCGAAATGATCTTTTTGGTTCCATCTTTCAGCACCATACTTCAAATTTTAAACGCGTTTTTCCTCGAAACAATGTGTTCAAAGTTGGTGGACGTGATATCTCGAGAACCACTTGATGGGTTGTTTCCAAATTTACAGGAGATACTATGAGAAACATTTAAAGGTTGTTGACGATCTCACTTTTGCAAAATCGATCTTCATTTTTCAATAGTTACGTAAAAATGACGACTTTCTTCATAGATTTTGTATGCTCGAGTTTCAATTCTTCGCCACGTTGTTAAAAAATATATATTTTAAATATCGACGATCGTCAACGTCTCGTATTTATTGTTAACTTGAATAACCCGTTTGTTTTTTAGCTTTCGGATGGACCGTTTAAGTTGGAGAGTGTGCACCGCCAAACGTCGCGAAAAAATGTCATCATGTGTTGGTGGCCATGTGTTGTTTTTCTGCATTTTATGGTAACATTTTTAAGGTTCTCAATGTATGAAGCTTTGTGTTTGAAAAAAATGCGTTTTTCCCACCAACCGTTTGCCAGAAAAAAAATCGGAAATGCGCATTGTTTTCGGGCCTGTAGGTAGATGTGGCCCTATAATATGAAGCTCTTGCAATACTTTGAAAAATAATCAACTAATCGTTCATCATTCTTTATCCAGTTACCAGTCTTTAAACTTTATTTCCAGTAGATACTTAAATAAGTCTCAGTTTTCTATTCTACAGCAAATTGGCCCAGCACTTTTTTAGTTGGAATGTTTTTTTTTCTTTTCAATGTAGTTCTCTATATTTAGCAATGACCATGATGAGCCGTGCTATTATCCGTCTCATAGCAAAAACCCCTTCCCATAGCGGGCGAAACTGACTGGGAGTATTATTGCCGCATGGAAAAATTCGTACAATTTAGGGCAGTACTCCTTGTTAATGTGCATCCATTTTCCAAGGAAGGTACATCAGGACCTTGCTTATCCGAGGTAATGTGGGGAGAGTGTACCTCGGATAAGGGAAATCTCGGATAATACGGAAAACAGTAGCAATATAGGACTACCCCACCCATAGGCATAGCAGATTCTTCCGTTTAATCCGCGATTCTCCGTATTATCGGAGGATACAACATCGTATAACGCGGACGACTCGGACGAGTTAGGTGACTCGGATAACGCGGAACGTCGATTAATCGAAGGTCGGTTAAACGAGATTCTATTGTATGTTTTTCATGACCATCGCTTCGGCTTTTAAGGCTGACGTATCAATAATTAAGATTTTTTAATAATCATTGATAAAATCCTCTCGGTTCTTCATATTCAATTTGAAAAATACGTCAACTACAAGAGCTAATGGTAGATTCTCAAATTAGCGTTTTCGATTTACAATATTATCTATTACTTGGTATTAAATGTTTATCTTCCAGTATCCTTCTAGTTGTGTATCGGCCGGTGAATCCAATGCATTGCTTTTGCGCACAGTTAACTGAATTGTGAAACTTGAATCTCTAATTTATGTAAGGAAATAGCTCCTTTTCATACAAGTTACGAAATTACGGGAAAGTCAATTGTTCGAGTGTTATTTAATTACTCAGGGGAGGGTAGGGGTTTCAGCGTGAAAAAAAAAACACTTTTTTGTGAATTTTTTCCATCTATATGGATGGAGTAAATTTATTGAAAGCTTTTGTACATTGTTAAGTGTCATTTCAAGAACATTCCGTGAAATTTGTACGAGAAAAAATTTACAAACAAGCCGGTGCCGCGTTTTTTCTCGAAACCACTTTTTCAAAGTCCGTGTTCACTGCCATTTGAAAACTACATGACTGATTTATTTCAAACTTGGTACACACTTTCTACATATAAAATACCTCCCCCCAACGGTTAGTTTGAGATTTTTTTTTATATTGAGGGGGTTTTCCACCCCCAAAATGGCAGAATTTTTCGTGAAAAATAGCACTTTTCACTTTACATGACCGCCAAAAATTTAGAAATGAAAAAAAAAATTATCAAAGACCGTTGGGGGGAGGATTTGATGATACTTTGACTAAATTTTGATGGTACTTGATTTCAGATAATTTTTAGCTAAGATACAATGAACACCGCAAATTGTGTTTTTCCAAAGGCATTCTTGGAAAAGCTTTGTCACCGGCTTGTTTGTGGATATTTTCGCGTACAAATTTCATGGAATGTTCTTGAAATGACACTTAACAATGTATCAAAGGTTTCAGTAAATTTACTCTATCCATATAGATGAAAAAAATTCGCAAAAAAGTATTTTTTTTCATGCTGAAACCCCTACCCTTCCCTTAATAATTTAATAACACGTGAACAATTGACTTTGTCGTAATTTCGTTACTTGTATGAAAAGGAGCTATTTCCTTATGCTTGCTTGGGTGAAACAAATGAAATTCATCACGGGGTGGTGCTGCTTGACACAAACGATTAGTCTTGGAACACAGGGGAAAAAACCAATATTAAGCCTGGTGATATATTAAGTCTAATATATCAAACCCAAAATCAATATATCAAGTTTATAACCAACATTTAGTGTTATAAAGCCAATATGTAAAATTCTAACCTAAAAATGTATGCGAAAATACGGGGTAAAAATGTACCCCGTAAGAACGAAGTAACAATTTTTGTTTATTTTAGCTAAAAAAAAATTAACGATACTGTCTTACGTTAAAAATGCATTTGTTTGGGTTTGTTTGGGTTAATATGAACTATCTTATTGACACCCGGTCAGAGGAGTAACGGGTATACTTTGTCCATTTCGCTCGACATATCCCTAGCGTCGTATATTTTTTTCACGGCACACTGGAAGACAAACGTCTCCAACTCACCATCTCGTTGACATTTCTTCAATGTCTTTCAGAGAAATATTACGTTTTGCAACTTGCGCGCAACAAGCAAAGAAGCAAACGGAGTTAACCTCGTCCCAAACACCCGTGCAGCCCGTGCACGAGAAGCAGACGAGTTTTGCGACCGTGGAGGCTGGGATGGAGTAGAGAGTCCGCAATTCGGATAGAATAAGTTACTAGACCGGCGTATCGCGAAATCAGGCACATTGAGGTATATCGGTAGAGTCATAAAATGCGCGAGAGATTCTAAAATTCGATAAGTTTTCGCCTGAGCGAATAGAATTTGGAAAAAAGAGATTTTGTACTGGTCTATGCAACGTGGAATAGAAATGTTCTATTCTCTTTCGCGGAACAAGCGTTTGGGAGAATGTTGGAGAAGAATTTTTACCGACTGAGCGTGTTTGGTGTTGCTTCGGGAGCTTCCTGATTTGAACAGAAGCGTCGTCTTGTTTCACGAACTAGGGACACCAGAGATTAGTAGGGAGATGTACAACCATGGAGGCTAGAGTGGGAGGAGGCCGATCTGTGCATTTCAAAGTGGCTACAAAAATGTGGTCAGACCGGGATGGCGCCACTATCTCTAAAACATCGAGCACGAAGCTGAGTATCGATGTCGTGTAAGTGAGATGGAAGAGGATCGAATACGCATCCCAGCAAGCAGTGCAGCGAGATCGCGCGCAAAAGTTACCCCCTCTCTGGTCTCTTACGCGCCCATCACACAATCATAGTAGCGCGTGTCCGTGAGCGAGCGACGCTCGGTCATCTTCGGAAAGAGCCGAGCGCGCCGAAGTTTCCCGACCGCTCCTTCGGCAGCTACACGAACACATGGACGCCGAGCTCGTTCATGTGCGGCCAAGCCGAAACGAAGGCTTCAAGGGAAAAGCAATCTGAGCACGACTCGCGCGTGACGTCACCCGACGGAACGCGCGAGGCTTTTAGATGATTTCGATGCTTATTTAGCTCTTGATTCTCTGCGTTATCAATGTATACAAAAAAATGTATCGCGCACCCTGATTGCTTATTTTTTTAGTTTATACGTTAATTTAAATATAATTATGAATCCAAATTACAACTTATTTATCTTCTAAAAAATTGTTTACGCTTTACTCACACCCGTCCTTATGCCAAATAAATTATAATTAATAAAAGTAAGCGGAAATATATTTATATTCGTATTATTATATTAATTCTCATAATTTCATTAAACGATAAAGCATTATCCCCAAAAGCAAGCCAATCAACCATCCGGCCGCGAATCGTCAGTACCAGAAAGTGTATATTCTACAAGCGATGGGATGGTCCCGTTGGTAGCGTTCCTGGCTTCGGTCCGCAGAAGCGTAGGATCGTTCCTCGCGCTCAGTGCTTTTTTTAAAATTATTATCACTATTAATTCTTGTTTGATTAGTTATTTTTATTAAGTTATCATTATTATTTTTATCAGTTATCTTTTAGTGCCGAAAAATTTATCGCACACTCCGACCGCTTATTTGATTAGTTTGCACGTTAATTTGAATGTAATAATAAATCTACATTACAACTTATGTATCTTTTAAAAAATTGTTTGCGCTTTACTCACACCCGTCTCTATGCCAAATAAATTGTAATTCATAAAAGTAAGCGCCCTGTCATTTTGGTCAACCGGTTGTACAAGACAGTTGAGTCAACGTAAAAGTTCAACGGTTGAATTTGGACAGCTTCTCAACTGTTCATCTTTGAAAGTCGACCATCCTGCGTTTTCTGTGGATGGTTGACTCGATGGTTAACTCAGCGGTTGATTGGATGGTTGACTCGACGCAATATATTTAATGATTAATCAAATTATACAGTCTTGATAATTAAATTGATGATTTGCGGAGAATTGAGTCATCAAACATTGGGGGGGGGGGAATATCTGCAGCAGATTGTGCGACGGAGTGAGACAACCATCCAGCGAAAACAAAATGGCCGCGGTTAAACAACCGTTGAATCAACCATTAGGATTTTTTTTACGGTCGACTTTATAGTTGTAAAGCTGTCCAAATTCAACCGTTGATTATTTCGGTTGACTTTGCAGTTGCCAAAATTGCTAGCGCGGAAATATATTTATAGTCGTATTATTATACTCATTCTCGTAAGTTACGATTCGCGGCCGGATGGATGTGGCTTGTTTTTGGGGATAATGCTTTATCGCTTGATGATAGTATATGAGAATGAATATAATAATGCGAATATAAATATATTTTCGCTTAGTTTTTATGAATTACAATTTATTTCGCATAGGGACGGGTGTGAGTAAAGCGCAAACAATTCTTTAGACGATAAATAAGTTGTAATTTAGATTTATTATTAAATTAAAATTAACGTACAAACTAATCAAATAAGCGGTCGGAGTGCGCGATAAATTTTTCGACACTAAAAGATAACTAATTAAAATAATAATGATAACTAATAAAAATAACTAATCAAATAAGAATTAATGGTAATCAGAATTTTAAAAAAAGCACTGAGCGCGGGGAACGATCCCGCGCCCCTGCGGACCGAAGCCAGGAACGCTACCAACGGGACCATCTCATCGCTTGTAGAATATGCACTTTCTGGTACTGACGATTCGCGGCCAGATGAATGATTCGCTTGTTTTTGGGGATAATGCTTTATCGCTTGATGAAAGTATGAGAATTAATATAATAATACGAATATAAATATATGTCCGCTTACTTTTATGAATTATAATTTATTTGGCATAAGGATGGGTGTGAGTAGAGTGTAAATAATTTTTTAGAAGACAAATAAGTTGTAATTTGGATTTATTGTTATATTTAAATTAACGTATAAACTAAAAAAAGCGATCAGGGTGCCCGATACATTTTTTTGTATACATTGATAACGCAGAGAATCAAGAGCTAAATAAGCATTGAGATCGTCCAAAAGCCTCGCGCGTTCCGTCGAGTGACGTCACGCGCGAGTCGTGCTCAGATTGCTTTTTCCCTCGAAGCCTTCGTTTCGGCTTGGCCGCACATGAACGAGCTCGGCGTCCATGTGTTCGTGTAGCTGCCGAAGGCGCGGTCGGGAAACTTCGGCGCGCTCGGCTCTTTCCGAAGATGTCCGAGCGTCGCTCGCTCACGAACACGCGCTACTATGATTGTGTGATGGGCGCGTAAGAGGCTAGAGAGGGGGTAACTTTTGCGCGCGATCTGGCCATATATCACTTTGCATCTCTCTCGCACGCAGCCTACTTCTCAAGTATCATGCTGCCTTATGCACAGTTCACTTCTCATTATTTACTTGTTCCGTCTCTGTCACACGCAGCTCACTTCTCGACGTCTTAGCAATAGTGGCGCCATCCCGGTATGACCACATTTTTGTAGCCACTTTTTTCAAGTCTCTCCATAAGAGATCGGACTCCTCCCACTCTAGCCTCCCTGTGTACAACGTTCCCCTTTTCGGCGTCCCTCAGAAAGGGCGCTAAATCGCGGCGGCGAGTACGGGAATAGGATTTTGTGTGCATCGCCTCTGTCGAGGTTGCAGATTCCCTTGTAGCCGCGCGAGTCGTGAGCACCGCTCAAGTCGATATCGCAGCCAGCGTGCACACGAATGGGTAGCTCGGTGGGGGAAAAGTCTCTACCCCTCGCTCACTCGACAGGCGAACGGAGCGAGGTTTTCCGTCCGATCGAGCTCGACATATGTGTGGCCGTACTGCGGATTGGAATATGCATTGAATGAATTTCAAAGAGAAAAACATGTATCGAGAAAATTGTTTTCTCTCGGTTGGCCGTTTATGCCGAGAATGCGGGTTAAAAAAATTAACGACGAACCGCGTTGAAAAATAAAACGCCGAAACGACCGTGGAAGGTTCAAAAAGAAATCTTGAGCCTTTGCCGCGGTCGTTACGGCGTTTTTTTTTCAACAGTAAACATTATGAATAAGCGTATATCATAAATGTTTTTCTATCCTCAATGAGCGTCGTGGCTCAGTTGGCAGCGTGACGGATTGACGATGCTTGCGGTCCAGGTTCGATGCCTGGTTAATCGACTTTTTTAATCTATTTTTTTTCTTCATTTTATATTCAAAAAATTTTGAACTTACTCTCGCGAAAGCGAGAGTAAGTTCGTAATTAGTTCGTAAGAGTAAAGAGTAAGTTCGTAAGTTCGTAAGAGAGTAATGCCTGGACATGCGAACTTACTCTCGCATATCCAGGCATTATTTATGATATTTAATTCATATATGTTTAATTTAAAAAAATACATTGGCTACCGGGGATCGAACCCGCATCTTCTGCACTCAGAGCCCGCAGGCTGATATATCAACCGCGAGGCTCTTGTGACTGCAAACCTGCCTTACGCATACGCACTTATCCAACCTTAAAAAAAATTCGCTGCATACCATTTGCATATTGTTTTTATGACCCCAAAGTATTATTGAAAACAGAAGAAAACGATTTTTCCAAATTCCTAGAGTGGGATTATCCCTTAAAGAAAAGAAATTGATTTTTTGATCGTTGTAAATGTATATCCCCTCTTAAAGACTTTAAGGCTTCGAAAAAATCGTTTTCAATTGTCTTCAATAATACTTTGGGGTCATAAAAACAATATGCAATTGGTATGCAGCGAATTTTTTTTAAGGTTGGATAAGTGTGTATATGTAAGGCAGGTTTGCAGTCACAAGAGCCTCGCGGTTGATATATCAGCGTGCGGAATGTCTTTTTTAAAATTAAACATATATGAATGAAATATCATAAATAATGCCTGGACAGGCGAGAATAGTTAAAGTGAGAGTAAGTAGGAAATTTTTTGAATATAAAATGAAGAAAAGAAAATAGATTTAAAAAAGTCGATTAACCAGGGATCAAACCCGGACCGCAAGCATCGTCAATCCGTCACGCTGCCAACTCAGCTACGACGCTCATTGGGGATAGAAAAACATTTATGATACACCCTTATTCATAATGTTTACTGTTGAAAAAAACGCCGTAGCGACCGCGGCAAAGGCTCAAGATTTCTTTTTGAACCTTCCACGGTCGTTTCGGCGTTTTATTTTTCCATGCGGTTCGTCGTTGATTTTTTTAACCCGCATTCTCGGCATAAACGGCCAATCAAGAGAAAACAATTTTCTCGATACATGTTTTTCTCTTTGAAATTCATTTAATGCATATTCCAATCCGCAGTACGGCCACACATAAGTCGAGCTCGATCGGACGGAAAACCTCGCTCCAGTGCAGCCAGATCGCGCGTAAAAGTTGCCCCCTCTCTAGTCTCTTACGCGCCCATCACACAATCATAGTCGCGCGTGTCGAAAGCGAGCGACGCTCTGACACTGTGTCAGAGCGTCGCTCCGTTCGCCTGTCGAGTGAGCGAGGGGCAGAGACTTTTACCCCACCGAGCTACCCATTCGTGTGCACGCTGGCTGCGATATCGACTTGAGCGGTGCTCACGACTCGCGCGGCTACAAGGGAATCTGCAACCTCGACAGAGGCGATGCACACAAAATCATATTCCCGAACTCGCCGCCGCTATTTAGCGCCCTTTCTGAGGCACGCCGAAAAGGGGAGCGTTGTACATCTCCCTACTAATCTATGGGGACACGGTCTCCGCGACTAGGGAGAACCGAGGGCTGTGAACTTTGCTGCAAAACGGACAATCAAAAATAAAAACGAGCGAATGCCCCGAAAGATTGGCAATCCAAGTGTAAGAATTACTTTGTATTTTGCTTAAGTCCTTTGACGCTATTCGCGCGCTTTTTCATTTACAAATTAACGCGGTCCTCTAGTTTCTCGACAGTTTTTTTACGGCTTTTTCAATAATTTTTTACGGGCAAAGCATCGAAATAATCAATCTCATTGTTTTTGCATAATCTTTATTAACATTTAAATAAGCTTTACAAATTTTTTGAAGTCAAAATATATAATAGAATATAGGTTATAGTGGTCGACAGGAAGACATCAAGTAAAAGAGGTGCTTGACGGTGACCAAGATTGCGGCCGTTCTGCTTATCTGAAATAAAAAAACCAAACGGCATTTTAATCTTCATATTTAAGACTAGCGATTGAACTAGAGTGAATTCTAAATTACAAAAATTGACTTTTTTATACACTTTTGAAAATTACATTCTATTTTTTACTCATTTTTTCTTAAGTTTTTCGCTCGTACAAAAAAAAAACTATCGAAGCGATCATGATAATCCTAGTTCAATCGCTGGCTTATAACATATTAAAGATGCTGTATAAATTTGAACAAGATCGGTGCAGTAGTTTCTGAAATATCGTGGTCACCGTTTCGAAAAATGGTGTTTCGAGAAAAACGCGTTTGAAAGTTCGCGCATGTGATTTATACTAAAAATTTCATCTCACCGTCAATCTGCTATGCCTGGACCATACAATAGGCCTTCCTCTTCTTCTTGGAAGTCGCGCAGAGCTGCTCCGTCTTCCCTTTTCGCGATTCGGGCCTGTTTTACAACATCACTCGTGCGCCTTTCTGAACGGTCGATCCGAGAGCTATTACGCTGTTGAACATATCCTTTAGCTTGTGGGCCGATTTTCACTCCCATGGTTTCCAAAGTCTTCAGGATAGATTTGAATCCTTCGTTGAAGATTATGACAGCGAGAAACATGGCGATTTCAACCACTTTTGGCCCAGAATGGAGGTGCTTCGGAGCAAAAGTCCAGATTAACGAATTGAGCGACTCGTCATTATTTTGACATTCCGCTCCCAGGCATCTGCTTAACAATTCTTCTTTGGATAAATCCTCATAAATTGGCTTTATAACTTTTTGAACTGTTTCAGAAAGAGGCGGTTTATTGTGTTTGAATTGCTCAGCCTCTCCGAGAAGCTCATACCTGCTCCGTTCCAGGGCCGTAACTTGTAAACCACTTCGAATATCGAAAAATCCTTTAGCACACATTTTCTACACATGCTGTAGATATGATTTATAAAAAAAATCGATTTTTTCGACCCGAGAAACTAGAGGACTGCCTTAAGGGCTTAGGTACCGCTGACAAAAAAATCATTATTTTGAATGGCTTAAATTATGTATAAACATTCGTATAATGATATGGTCCGAAGTAAAAATGGTTGTAGAACTTAAAATCCGTTCTTCCTGAAACCATGTTTTCAAAATCGGGCGGACTCGTAGCTTGATCCTACAATTTCCAACCGATTGACTTTAAATTTCAACTGTAGCTTCTTAGATAGCTTTTCTAGCCAAGTACACACGATTTTCACGATCGATTAACAATTATGGTTTGTATAAACAAGTTAAGGCCGTTTTATAAACAAAAATGCCAATTGTTTTTCAAAATGGTGCTAAATTGGCAAAAATCAATATTTTGTAATAATCCTATGTACTTCGCCAGCAAAATTCATGTAGCTTAGGGGAAAAAAAAAATTTTGTTCTAGGTGTTGATGTGCGTCTCCATCGAGTCCGCCCGTGAAGGGTCTAAAAAAGGCGTTCTTTTCCTAAGTCAATCCAAAAAAAAAAAAATGGCAATGGGACTTAGGAAAAGTCCTAAGTCCCATTGCCATTTTTGTATATCTGGCTTGTGCCCTCTCCACTCTCGCTCTCCTTTTCGACCCCCACACCTCTGTTCCATACAACAGCCCACTCCTCGCTATTCATTTTTTTGCTGTATAATAAACACGAATAATTTATCTGCAAACGGATTATACTGTTGAATAATTTTTATTTGTTAAACGAGAGTATCAGTTTTATTTGATTTTTTTTTCTGGAGGTTCATCTTTTCTATTCTTGTTTGACATTTTTGAACTCACTAGATTTGAATTGTTGAAAAAAAATGAAAAAAAAATCGAAGTGTGTTCCGAAACCACTGGTCCATTGTTTACTAAGCGTCGGACTTTACGCGTGAATATCTCGACCAATTTTTGTTGCTCGACATTTAAAAAAAACGTTTTGGTCGGATAGAGACACCGTATATGCTCACGAATGGAAAACTAGAAGTTAAGATACATTCTGTATAAGGTCATAAGCCAAAATAAGCTGCTGAATAGGAATAAAGTGAAATCTCATTTTGCACAGCTGCGTTTTTAACATTTGTCGACTCTTTTCTTTATTCCTTACTAAAGTTTTGTTACATGAGTCATTTATTTTTTGTTTTGAATAATAATATATAGCAGAAAAAAACACTCCTGCTTCTTTCTGCATTGATTTATTTAGTCTTCTGATAAGTAGCGGTGAATCTTCGCAGGTACAGCACAATTAGTGTATTTGAAAAATCCTCGAAAATATTTTGTCTGCAAAAAACCTAATTACCAAAGCTTTTAACAATTAAATCGATATGTAGTGCACTATCGCTCGTGTGCATTCGGAATGTAATAATTTAGCCTATTGGTATTTCTTTTACCATCGCCAGTGAATAACAAATCACAAATTGGCAGACGAGAAAATCAGTCTTCATAATATTCGAGACTGAGTTTAATTACAAAGAAATGGCAAACGTTCGGACTGAGTGTTAACTTAACAAAAAGAAAATCGCTTCGTATGGTATTTAATTGATAAACTGTGTACGCGTATTCACAAGGGTTCGTAGTCATTGAGGGCTATAATGCGTTCGTAGCAGCTGGCCTCGGAGCTCCGGCATGCCGAGTACAGTGGGTCTTGAATCGGAAAAGTTTTCGTGTTATCGCATACTTTGATAATGGCACTCTTGAGAGAAGCGTCACCGTGAATTCTCTTGACGTCTTGGTCGGCAACGAATTCGAGCTTTCTGCCAATTGTTCTCGCGACGAAGTTGTACAACTGACAGAAAAGTGGGAAAAATAAGCGCAGTGATCGAAATTAACAATTAAAAATCAAATTCATTTTAAAAATCGTTTTTTCTTCATTATTTTTCTCCCAATCTCAAAAATGCTGTATTCATATTTCAAAACACAAATTCGACATTTTTAGAACCTCTCTTTTTTTTTTGCAAAAGTACCCTTCTTTAGCACGCTTAAGGTATTCTTTTCACGAAGGGCCGTGTTTTGTGGGGGCATAAGGAGCGCCCTTCGGAGTTATTGGTAAACTTCGCTGGCGCTTAATAAAAATAAGTCACAATAAATTATTATACCCAACGATAAATTGGAATAAAAAATGTCTCGAACATTAGTAGATTTTGACTTTTTCTCCGAAAAGTCTACGAATATTCTTCTGCTAGTCACTTTTTTCGAAGTTTCGTCATTAATATTTTCTTTTAACATTCGATGACCCCCTGGCTTTACTGTCGTTACGGAATCTTTAGAATTTTTTGCACGCATAAGCAGTCTATGCCAGGCATTTAGAATTCTTTAGTGCATAAATTGTTACATAGAAATGTGACCAGTCGGCTCCATAAAGTTCCGTATAAATGAGACGATTTTTAGAGTCGACATTTTTTCGTTAAAAGTGTGGTAACTCAGCTTGAAATTTTACCACTATACCAGAAATTTTACCACTATACTATAATAATATAATATTAATAATATAATATTAATAATATATTATTAATAATAATAATCAGTTAATTAATATTCGAGTTCGGTAAATCGTTTTTTAGGAAACACTCTTAAAAAGCCCTTAAACCTTCGAAAATATGGTGCATATTCGTTTATAGCTGAAAAACAAACAGTTTTAAAGTGGTTTTCGAGCTATCTTTGAGTGGAGTCTTCGAGCGCTGAAAAACACCACGCCGGTAGACGCAGTACCATCTACACAAAATACGGTCAAAAATTTGATCCCGAAGTAAAAACCATTCCCAATGAGGATCACGTAACCCACTGACTCGAGAAACTCCCACGCTTCTGCAAATTCACTCGTGCATTTGTTTCCTAGCGGGTACCGAAAACTTCACACACGTTTTTTTCAAAATCATGTTTTTTTAAATCGGCACGCAGGAGAACTCGAACAATTTTCGTCCAATCGACTTGAAATTTAATTTGTAATTTTATATCCAATCGACGATTGGAAATAAAATAAAATAAAATAAAATCGACGATTTACACTAATTTTATTTCCAATCGACTTGAAATTTTATTCGCTTCTTAGATTGCTATAACAGTCAAGTATGAGGGATTATTTCGATTAATTGAAAATAGTAAAAAATATATCACTTTTTATATAAAAATTATGGTCGAAAAAACGAACTTTTTTTCAAACTCGTCTCTATTATTTTTTTCATTATTTTTTAATATCCACCCGTACTTGACTACTAAAACTAATCCAATAACCGAAAATATTTCACTCTCAATTCCAGGATTGAATTTACGACAGTTCTACTGCGTGCTGCGGAGAAAGTTGGCTGCAAAAATCAATTTTTTTACATTCTTCAATATATCTCTAATAAAGCCTAAAAGTTCTTTTGACTATGTATTTCATTCCTCTCTTTAAAAAAAAATTCCAAAGAAAACGATCGAAAATGGGCAGTTACAGTGGTGTTCTCCCTTAAGGGATAACATCACTCTAGGATTTTGGAAAAATCGTTTTTTTTGCTTAAAAAATACTTTGGGGTCATAAAAACAATAAGCAATTGGTCCTGTAGCGATTTTTTTTAAAGTTTCAATTATTGATTTTGCCGCCGCGCCTCGGGCTTCTTTCAGGCGCCTCGTATAACTTGCGCGTTTTTCTCGAAACAACTTTCTTCAAACTGGGAGGCCGTATTACTCGAACACCTTTGCATGGATCGATTTGAAATTTTGATAGTACCTTCACAATTGCATCCTCTATGGGAGTACGTAGCCGTTTTTCGATTAAACGTAAACTGTTTTTTTTTTATAAACAATTTACTGCTTATTTTTTGGGAAAAAATCGATTTATTTCTTTCGAAATGCGCCATATTTTCAAAATTCGATAAAAAAATCCCTACGTAGTCCCATAGCTAATAATATATAGATTATAATTTTTTTGGTTTTTGTTCCAAGTCTTATACTTTACGAGAAAACCGTCCTCCCGTGAGGCTATTTGTAAAAAACACGTTTTTCAAGATGGGCTCTGTCGGCGCCATTTTGTATGAAAATTATAATAATTTTTTTTCATACTTTAGAATGTGTTAAATAAACCCTCATAAAAGACGTCCTATTCCTTTCTCATACTCGCAAAATAAATTGTCGAAGCTAGGCCTTATTTTATGCCGCTGGAGTGGTGTTATCCCTTAAGGCAGTAGTCTGGTCTAGAAATTTGACAAAATCGATTTTTTTTCTTTCATTTTATTATTCCTTAGACCTTTCTTAATACGCTCGTGAAAACCGTTTATTGATATTTCAAATATTAGCAGAGTAATAGAAATTACAAGCAAGCCGCGCGCAAACCTCATCCAACGGTATCAAAACTTTGAACGCGTTTATCTCAGAACTATGTTTTTCAAATCGGCGCCCACGATATCTCGATAACTAATTGACCGATCGAGCGCAAATTTTGCACATACCTTCGGTAGCCTCTTTCCGAGGACTGGTAGCAGAATTGAGTCGAACAATAATTTTGCCGACATTTTATAACTCGTCGAATACCCGAAAATGTATGAAATATCGTTAATCAAAGATTAACAGGCCGCGATTTTGTAACAACATTTTTTCAAGTACTCATTCTGCTACCATTGCTCAGAATACTCATACAGATTGAGAATATATATATTTTTTTCAGATGCACACAACATCACCTAGAGTGGGCGCCGATTGAGGCGGTTTTCGGCGTACCATGTTGTAAAAAAATAAAAAATTACATGTAAATATTTAAAATAAGTTTTTTTTTAAAATGTAGATACATTGTCAAAGGAACAATAAATACATATGTAAAATTTCATCAAGGCAACTTCAACGGTTTAAAAGTTATTCCAATCAAAAAATGACGTCAAAAATCTCGCTCTAGACCAGACTACTGCCCGAAAGAAACATTCCTCGAATCGAGACTCACATCGAACAGTGGGCAGTACTGAAGAAGAGTCAATCCGATCGCGAGTTGTCTGTTCTCAAAGCCGAAGGCCTCGTAGAGTCGTTCGGCGTTCAGAAATCGATGCATCGTGTAAAGACGCAGACACAAGTGAGTCTGGAATACGAGTACCCGTTAAAACAGTCACGCGATCGCAATTGCGAAGTACAAATGGAAAGATAAACATTCACTTGATCAATGATAAAGTTTACGAAACGATGATTACGACTCCAATGGCTCATTTCGCGTGCGACAATGGCGTTTATCTCCCGATCGGTGAAATTAGCTTGTCCGCTCGTGGACTCAACGAGCGTGAGCTCCTTGTCGAGAACAACGTTACGAGCTCTTGGAAAACCTCGCAAGGCCACTAATTTTTGCCGACTCGAACGTTGCGTCACGAATACATCTTGCAGCGGGAATTTGTATTTTTTCGCGAGTTCCCTGAGCTCGCGACGCAACTCGTCGTTCTCCAAGCGTTTTATCGGCTCAGCGTCGAGCAACAATTCGTTGAGTAGCTGAAACTCGGCGAAGCCGAAAACCCAAAGCATGGTCTTATCGCCGCCCAGCTTGAAAGCGAGAACAAAGAGGCAGACGAAAGGGAACAGGAGGGTCTGAGCTACGCAGTGATCGATAAGAATACTCGCGACACTCGTTCGCTTCTCGCTATTCTGCGGTTGCCTCGAGTAAATCTCGAGCATCGTGAACGGCAAGCTGACGAGAAACGTCCCGGATGTCAACATCGTTAGGAACAATGCGTTTTTCACGATCTTCGCGGAATCCTGAATGTTGAAGTAGGCAACGATCTCGCTCGATGTTTCCCAGATTTTGCGAAAACCTTGGAACACGATGAGGGTCTGAAACAGTGTGTATTTTGTTGGCTCGTTTGGTTGTGTATTTTGGTGAAAAAATACACTTTCTTCTTCGGCTCACCATAATTTCCCTAATGGTCGAAACTAAAGGTAATTCTCTAGCAGAGATGGGCATACTCGAATACTTTTGGTATTCGAGTACGAAAATAATACCGAATACATGTCAGATGGATATTCATTTTTTTTTCGATAATGAATCCACCTCGATTCAGTATTCGTTCTGAGAATGAATAATGAATCCTACTCGATTCAGTATTAATTTCAAAATGAACGATGAATCCAGCTGGATTCTGTATTCATTCCGAAATGAATAATGAATCCAACTGAATTCAGTATTCATTTCAACATAAGGGGAGGGTAGGGTTTCGCAGTTTTCGAATAATCGATTTTTTTTTGTATTTTCTTATAGTTAAACATTTCAAGAATATAATCCCAAAATTTCAAGTCAATCAGAGCAAAACTCTCGAAGTTATTGACTATTTAGTCCCGCTCCTCTAACACTGTAGCTCCGACAGCAAAAACTTCAAACGCGTTTTTCTCGAAACCACTTTTTCAAAGTCCGTGTTCACTGCCATTTGAAAACTACATGACCGATTTATTTCCAACTTGGTACACACTTTCTACATATAAAATACCTCCCCCCAAAGGTTAGTTTTGAGATTTTTCTTTACATTGAGGGGTTTTCCACCCCCAAAATGGCGGAATTTTTCGTGAAAAATAGCACTTTTTGATTTACATGACCACCAAAAATTTAGAAAAGAAGAAAAAAATTATCAAAGACCGTTGGGGGAGGATTTGATGATACTTTGACTAAATTTTAATGGTACTTGATTTCAGATAATTCCTAGCTGAGATACAGTGAACACCGCAAATCGTGTTTTTCCAAAGGCGTTCTTGGAAAAGCTTTGTCACTGGCTTGTTTGTGGATATTTTCGCGTATAAATTTCACGGAATTTTCTAGAAATGACACTTAACAATGTACAAAAGGTTTCAATAAATTTACTCTATCCATATACATGAAAAAAATTGCAAAAAAGTGTTTTTTTTTTCACGCTGAAACCCCTACCCTCCCCATAAATAATGAATCCAATTCGATTCAGTATTCATTCCGTATTCGGATATCATCAAATTGAATCATCTGGAAAAATTGACAGAAAACATGTTTATTTTATTGAAACATTATCGTCCGATTACATTATATTTACCCAAGGGAAATCGCGCTCTTAGTATTTAGTAACTAAAGAAATGGGGGTAGAAATGGGACATTGTATTTGTCCCATTTCCATTGTCCATTTTTCCAGATTATTCAATTTGGTGATATCCGAATACGGGATGAATACTGAATTCAGTTGGATTCATTATTCATTTTCGAATGAATACTGAATCCAGTAGGATGCACTATTCATTCTTGGAACGAATACTGAATTCAGTTGGATTCATTATTCATTTTCGGAATGAATACTGAATCCAGTGAGATTCTTTATTCATTTTCGGAACGAAGTTCGCGGAAATTTCGTTTGACAATTCGACGCCTATATTGGGTTTGTTTGGGTTAAAGTATGGATACAAGTTACGGGGTTTTGAAGTTCGCGGACGAAATTTAAGTACGAATATCTAAAAGCCGAAAAAGGGCTTGTTTTCCGACCATCCAAGGGAATATAAGGCCTTAAGGTACATACAAATAAATGTCCAAACAATTTTTCAATGGTCTTATTCATTCAACATTGATCTTTTTCAATAACCTTGTTTTTCAGGTTGTCACAGTAGCCTGTTCCCTTAAAACAACATTTGTGGTTGATTTTGCTTTCCCATTGATAGCTTTTCCTTTGCTTGTTCTATTTTTATTTCGTCATGGTGATCAGGGAGTTTTTTACGCTTTCTCACAATTCACGCTGTAAATTTTGGAAATTCACTTAGATTCAAATTGCCCCCCCCCCTCCCCCGAGGAAGCAAAATGCCAGTATTTTATCGCTCGCTGAATTGGCAAACTCACAGTGGCGAGACCGACATCGAGGGTGCCCTTGAAGATCTCGAACGCCGAGCGATGCAGCGCTTCCTTGCGTCGCTTCTCATATTCCTCCTCGTCTATTATCTCGCGTATTTCCACCGGCGCTATTTTATAGGCGTTGAGTATACTTCGCTGCAAACCAAACATTGAAAATAATGTGCGGAGAGTGATTTCGGTGCTGGATAATTCGTAAGGGAATTCTGTTCGACGAACCTGTCTCCTCTCCAATATCTGCTGCCACAAGTATTTCGACCAAAGATAGACGAGCAAACCCGTGTGAAAGTATTGCTCCAGAACCAACATAACTACTCCGGGCTTGCGGGTAGATCCGAATCGATGATTTTGCGGCGCTTCGCCACTGTCTCGAAAGTCTTCGACATCGCAACACGGATCCTCGGCGGGATGAATATTGAGTATCAGGTTAGTTTCGCTCATTGGCGATCAGCTGCTGTTTTCCTTGCAATTCTTTTATTGACAGACGATCGACGATTGTTTCGCGGAGAGCGGGGACGTACATTCCGCGACACGGAGCGATATCATTCGGGAACGGGATCTTCGGTCTTCAGGCCACGACCAGCCTTCTTCATTTTACCCCCGCGTTTTCCGCCTCTGCCGCCTCGGCCGCTTTTGCCACCTAACGCGAAATTAAATGTCCCGTGAAACGACATACGACTCAGAGTTGGGCATAATTCTATTGATAAATACGAATACGAATTTATTCACATCGTGATTTTCATGTGAATATAAATACAAACTTATTCATGCGTCATTTATTGTAAATACGAATACAAATAAATTCGTATTTTATTTTTATTCACATGCATGCATACAAATACAATTCACAAATATTCACAAGTATTCTGAACATACAAATAAATTCACAGAAATCATTGTGAATATTCACAAAAAATGTGAAGATTTACAAAAAATCCTGTGAATTAAAAAAAATTCACATAAAAATCTGCGAATGCAAATGTACTCACAAACAATTGTAAATACGAAAAAAAATTCACAAAATAAGTTGTGATTTTTTTTCGTATTTAAGACAAATAAAAATCAAATTCACAATGATTAGATTAAAGTTTACACCGAAAGTGAGTTCTTACTTGTTGAGTTCAACACAATGTTTTCTCTCAAAATACGCAAGGACTCACTTGTGGTGTAAATTTTAATATAATGGTCGTGAATTCGATTTTAATTTTCTTCAATTTGAGGAAATTCACAACTCGTTTTGTGAATTTTTTCATATTTATAATATAATATTTGAAACTCACAACTTTTTTTCAAAAATTTCTTTGCCTCGACGCAATGTTTTCTCTCAAAATACGTAAGAACTCACTTTTGGTGTAAATTTTAATCTAATCATTGTGAATTTGATTTTAATTTGTCTTAAATACGAAAAAAAAATCACAACTTATTTTGTGAATTTTTTTCTATTTACAATTTTTTGTGAATACTCACTCTTTCTCACTCACACTTTGTGAATACTGCACTCACAGATTTTAATGTGAATTTTATCGATGGATTTTGATGAAATTTGGTGTGCTTGTTGATAGCATTAAAAACTAGTCCTTAATCGAAGGATTTTCATTTTTGTTGAAAATTTCTATTTTTTTTTTACAATAAACGATCGATTTTTTGGTCCAAAATCGAAAGTTATCTGTCGGAAGCCGCCATTTTGTTAATTAAAAAAAGCTTCGATTAAGGACTAGATTTATTATTAAACTAGAGTTTTTTTTTATTTCAGATGATCCAGTAAAATTTTATGATGGTCACCGCAAAGCACTACATGCCGAAGGGGGTTTGACAAAGATGGCAATACTTTAATGAATAATCAATATTTTTCTTTGAAAATTTGTACTAGTCAAGCTGAAATGTAACATAAAAAGTCTATGTAACCACTTTTGTAAAACAAACTCAATTACTATTTAAAAAAAAATGATTGAAAATGCTCATTTTTCACGCCTCTGACCGCATCTCAGCCCTTAATTTGTAAAAATACAAAATAAATTTTAAAATTAATTTAAAAAAAAATACTTTTTCTATCTGTTCAACGAACATGCGAAACTAGCCGTCATAATGGATTCCGACGTGACGTCATTGCCATAGTAAACAAAGAAAGCGGTAGACGTAACACTCTTTAACCTGTGAAAGAAAGCGTCACCAACTATATATTCTCGTTTGTCGTAGTCAATTGTAAATTTTCAAATAGTGATCTCTACTTTAAAAAAGAAGAAATGAGTTTTTTCTTCGGTCTATGACTTTGGATCTTTTCTCGCAAGTTTTACCTCAAGTCTTCCTCATATTTATATCAATTGGCATTTTAATCCACAACTTTCCCGGCGTTTTGACACTAGTATTCTTACGTTCAGGAACAACACACCAATGATAGGGATTGTGACCCACTTTTAACCAAAAAAATTTACGTATTCACAATTGGCCGAGCGTCGATGTTTACTATGCAAGTGACGTCACAAACCGAAGCAGCATGGCGGCTAGCATTTTCGCGTGGAAATTTGAAATGTTAAATTTACATGCATTTTTATGGCATTTATCGATTTCATAAAATAGAAATAAACATTCTAGTAGTTTTTCTTTACCACCAATGAAATTGAGACACCTTTCAAAAAAGGTTGTAATACCGTATCGTAAGAATTCGCGGACGGTTTAACTCGCCTCGTTGATTTTTGTATCCCGGCGTTTTTCTCCCGTCGGTTGTTCGTATTGGGTGAAACATAGCGGGCATTCGCTTGAAGACCTGCAGGGCTGGCGTCACGACGACTTTGTCCAATGGCGGCCACGGTGGGTTCGGTATCGTCGGGCACTCGGTGCCCCAGTAAATCGTTTGTAGGTCGAAAACATTTTTGCTGAAATCCAGGCAAACAAGTAGACGTTGGACACTTTTTCGTAGTACGTATTACTTGTGTTGCGATTCTTTTGAAATCGACTAATGGATTGTAAGTGATGACTGGAAGGCATAAATTACCCAGGTCCATCAGCTTCTTTGTAAATACAGGCGAACGCGCCGTTGCGCGGGGTGTGCCGCATGATGTAACGACCGGGATTCATTCCGGTCATCGTTTCCGCAACGTTGTAAAGCAGAGTTAAAGCAGCCTCGGTCTTCAGGCTGTACAACCTCTTGATTTCGTTGTTTATCGACATCGCGGTCCGCTTTTCGTACTGTATGAATTCCATACTCGTTGCTTCCATTCTCACTGTCAGGGAAGCTCAATATTTAGACAAATTTGTAGCACGTGGCAAACGCGCAAGGATGTGTGGAATATTGAGAGGCTAGGCTACTGTGGACATTTAAATAGTCTCGTTCATTGCTTGAGGCTACACACATTGGAGAGGAAGGTCCAACGTACGATGCGGGAATCACAGTTTGAAGATTAACTTATGATTACAACGATCGAACTGCTAGTAACACTTTAAGGCGGGATATATATTTAGACAGGAAAAAAATAAGCAATATTGAGGGATTTTTCAAACTGAGAAATCATTATTCTACAATTATCAAACTTTAGGTATACTTTAAGGCGTCTGGCCACCGTGGCCCATTGAAAAATGGGTATATTTAACAAAACATAAACTCGAAAGTATGGGTCGGAATATTTTTATGTTTTTACACAACGTCAGAAAGGGCTTTAAGAATAACGTTAATACATTCTTAAAGCCCTTTCTGACGTTGTGTGAAAAAATAAAAATATTCCGGCCCATACTTTCGAGATTATTATTATTTTTCTTTAATATACCCATTTTTCGATCAGCCAAGGTGGCCAGACGCCTTAATGGTATATTTAAATATACAAAACGATTTTTTTTTAATGAATTCATCATCAAAATGACAGAGCTGTGGCAGAGTATTACAGCAATGTCACCGCGGGAGTTGCGAATCGGCGTGCAGTCTAGCTTCCCGTAGAGTTTGATAGATAACTAAAAAAAAAGCTCGGCTCAGTTTTATTATCTATTTTAATATGCCAATATTGTTTATTTTAATAAGGCCAATATTATCTACTTTGAGAGAAAAACTTTTTTTTTTTCGGATCAACCGGGTGGCCAACATCAAGTACACCGTTGAGCTCCTTACATTCAAAGGTCCTTTGCGAGATTGTTTATAACTTCTTTAATTATTTACAGTTTTGAATAAAATTTGGTACACTTTATGCAAATGTATACACATAAATATCCAAACGATTTTTTCATCATCTTTCTCATTATTCAGAAATAATTTTCTTCAACCCTCAGGGTACGGACTGGGTTAGCGTAACCCGAGCGAATTTTACAAGTAGCGCAAAGTAGCAAAAGTAACGTTTATATTTTCAACTATAACTTTTTTTTAATAAAAAATGATTGGAAATCTGATAGAACCATCGTATTTCTGAGAAAATTTCCGATCAATTGAAAAAAAAAAATGTTTTAATTGATGAATTACAGCCCAATATACAGTCGATCAAAGTTCCCGGGTTAGGCTAACCCATGTCCGTACGGACCGTTACATTTTTATAGTCCGTACCCTGAGGTTTAAGAGGGAATGACACCTCATCGCGGTCGGTATGGTAGAACAATTATACATTCCCAAAAATCTCTGAAACGGCTCTTCAGATCCCGTCGAAACTTTGCCAAACGACGTCAAATAGATAGACGAACAGCTGTCTTCCCCTCAAATTTTCTGAATTTGAGGAAAAAAAACTAGATTGGCTTATCATAAGCCAATCTACATAATTCCCTCTTAAACCCTGATTGTCGGGACGTCACAGTAGTCTAATCCATTAAGGGGAGAACCTCCTCCAGATATCAATTTTTTTATTGCTTTAAAAATTCTTGTAGTATCTGAAGAATATATTTCTAATGTTTGAAGCTCAACAGAAAGTCCTAAAGGTCCCTAGGAAGTCACCGAAGCGATGCCCTCCAAAAGTCCTCTACCTTTTAATTTCTTAGCCAAACAAGTTTGCTAGTTTACTTTTCGAATAATAGGGGGCACTCCCGACGATTGTAAAGAAAAATTCGGCCTGCGTAACCGTCGTTTTTCGTTTTCACACAAACAGCTCACACAAAAAGAGAAAAATGCAGCCGAGATTGGTGATTTCCTAGAAGGCTTGCTTCATGTCCCTGGCATCGCAGATTAAGCTTGGGTAATTACAAATCACTCTAAACTCTACTTTTCAAGAACGAAAACTTCAATCGAGTTTTTCTCAAAACGTGCTTTTTTCCGTGCCGTGGAATGTAACTCAAAAAGTAATGAACCAATCAACTTGAAATTTTGTACAGATATTCTTTAACTTATCGGCCTTTGCACAAACCTAAAATTTCGTCTAAATTGTTATAATAAATATTGTTTTTAACGATTTGTTTATTAAAAAAAAGTGTTTTTTCTTTTTGTCCTCAACTTTTGAATTTTTTTTGCTCAATTTAGGTCCATGCAAGCCGGAATTATTTATTTTTATGAAATAAAAAAAAATTGTCCCGTTGATTTTAGTTAACTACAAGTAACTGGGCGTTCCACGGCGCAAATTTTAGGAGCCAAGTTCGAGCACCTCTAGCGCCGCCACTTTGTCTTTATCACTCATGACATTTTTTTGTTGTATTCATTCGAACGTCAATATTATTGTGTAATTTGATTCATTGCAAAAAATGCTCTCAATTTTTTGTCAAAAATTATTTAAAAACCTGTTGTCTGGAGGAGGTTTCCCCTTAAGACATTGGCACCGACAAAAAAATCGTTTTTTTCGTCTTTAAACAATAGAAATATATATGTAGAATATTTTCCCAAAGTTTCAAAGCGAAATTCGAAAAACTTCAAACGTTACAGCCCGTCAACGCCGTGCCTCTCCGTTCGGATTCGGCGTGGGCGTAAACTTCGAACGCGTTTTTCTTAAAACTACATTTTCGAAATTGGTGTGTAGGATTACTCAAAGACTTTTCAGCCGATTGAGTAGAAGCTTGGTAGAAATATTGATAATATTGCTACCTTCTAGTTGACGAGAATTGTTTTTGAAAAATTATAAAGAAAAACTACTTTTTTAATCAAAATTTGACAGAAATGTTGCGTGTAATGTTGATTATTTTGTTGTCATTGCGTGCAATTCTCTTAAATTTCTATTTTCTTCATTTTAATGACTGTCAAGTAGAAACTACGCATATTCCGACTGAAATTTTTTATGAATTCTTTTGCAAATCAAATTCTACGAGAAGCTCTGCCACTTTGATGACAAAAGAATAATAAAAAAATCCGCCTTTTTGATGACAAATGAATGAAAAAAATTGTTTTGCTTAAATATACTATTAAAGTATACCTAGGCCTGGAAAAGAGCGGCACAGTGCTTGGTAGAAATAATAAAGATGGAAGAAGGAAGGTGGCCGAAGATGTGTTTGAAAGAAGAAGTAAGAGGAATTATCAATGGAAACCCGTCGAAGTGGGAAGAGGACGTGGACGATGCCATGCGGGGGAGTGGGAGAAGGAGGAATATGGCGGGCAAAAAGAAGCGAGAATGCGAGAGGAATAGAGCATACAGTTGAGAGAGGTATAAAAATCAAAATGGAACAAGAAATTCAGAACGACTGGTGCAGGATCGACAAATGAATGACGTACCGTAAAGAATATAGGTGCAGAAAAGGAAACGCAGAAATGGAAAAATATTCAGAAATAAAGGGCCTCCAATGAATGTGTAGGGGAGAGGAAGAGAGCTTGGAACACATTTGTGGTTGCAAAGCCGTGAAGGCAAAAATCGAAGTGGGAGTAGTGGGAAAACTGGAAGAAGTGCTGGAGAACTAAGGGGGGGGGGGGGGGACTAAGACAAAATTAGAAGAATTAGTGAGGAATAAGCCGGTCAAACAGATATGCGCGTACGTAAAAGAATTTGAGATATTGACAAAGCAGGTAGCGCGAAGAGAAGGAAATACCGGTATATAAAAATGCTGCGAAAACGGAAAGACACGTATACAGGGTGAGACACATAAAGTATTACAGAGCAATAGCACTCAAACTATTGATCATATCCAAAAATGTTTCAGACAAAAATTTCAGTATTCGAGAAGGCCGTCATACTGGACCACCATATTTTTTTTATCGGTGGAGGCGTTGATGCTACGTCAAGGTCAACTCCACTTTTTAAAATGGAACCATTAATTTTTTTTTCGGTCACATTATTATCGATTTTAAGGGGAGGGTAGGGGTTTGGACTTTTGAAAAATTGATTTTTTTTTGTCTTTTCTTATAGTTAAACATTTCAAGAATATAATCCCAAAATTTCAAGTCAATCAGAGCAAAACTCTCGAAGTTATTGAATATTTAGTCCCGCTCCTCTAACACTGTAGCTCCGACTTCGCTAAACTTCAAACGCGTTTTTCCCGAAACCACTTTTTCAAAGTCCGTGTTCACTGCCATTTGAAAACTACATGACCGATTTATTTCAAACTTGGTACACACTTTCTACATATAAAATACCTCCCCCCAACGGTTAGTTTGAGTTTTTTTTTACATTGAGGGGGTTTTCCACCCCCAAAATGGCGGAATTTTTAGTGAAAAATAGCACTTTTCACTTTACATGAGCACCAAAAATTTAGAAATGAAAAAAAAAAATTATCGAAGCCCGTTGGGAAGAGGATTTGATGATACTTTGACTAAACTTTAATGGTACTTGATTTCAGATAATTTCTAGCTGAGATACAGTGAACACCGCAAATCGTGTTTTTTCAAAGGCGTTCTTGGAAAAGCTTTGTCACCGACTTGTTTGCGGAATTTTCGCGGAATGTTCTTGAAATGACACTTAACAATGTACAAAAGGTTTCAATAAATTTACTCTATCCATATAGATGAAAAAAAATCGCAAACAAGTGTTTTTTTTCACGCTGAAACCCCTACCCTCCCCTTAAGGCGAGTTTAGCGACCTACAACACAAGGTCATTCTAGTCACGCAAAGTATGAAAATAGTAGAAAAATCGAAAAATATCGGAATAATCACTTTCAAAGGATCCACTAACCTTGGTTTGGGTCTACCTACAGAAGATGTTCGAAGTGATGACCCTCGGCTTGTAAGCACTTGTTAATTCGCTGATGAAAAGACCATCTAACTTCAGCCAACATCTGTGGTGTAATTTCGGTACATGCTCGGCGTATTCTGTCTTTCGTGTCGTTAGGCGTGGTAGGTGCTACCGCCATTACGCGTACGTTGACAAAATCAACAGAAAATGCGTACTTGCTGCCAATAAGAAACATTGGTATCGTAAGAAATGAAAACAGCGATCAAACAAGTGTTTACAAGTCGAGGGTCATCACTCCGAGCATCTTCTGTAGGTAGACCCAAACCAAGGTTAATGGATCCTTTGAAAGTGATGATTCCGATATTTTTTGTTTCGACTATTTTCATACTTTGCGTGACTAGAATGACCTTGTGTTGTAGGACGCTGAATTCGTCTTAAAATCGGTAATGTCATCGAAAAAAATACATGGTTCCATTTTTAAAAAGTGGAGTTGACCTTGACGTGGCTTCAGCGCCTCCGCCAATAAAAAAATAGGGTGGTCCAGTATGACGGCGTAAAGGGGAAGAGAAAGTGCGAGAGAGCGAGAGAGAGTATACGTGTAAACATCCTTCCAAGGTGTATTGTGCAATAAATACTGTTGTTATTATTATTATTATTAAAGTATACCTATAATTTGTTAAATGTAGATTAATTATTGTTTAGTTGAAAAAATCCGCCAAAATTGTTCTTCTATTATTATTATATTATTATTATCACCCAAAGGCGAATGAGAAATTGCGCCAATCAGAAGCTTGCCATTGAATTCTCGGGAAAATGCGCGTCCGGAATAAAACTTTTTCTACGAGGTAGAAAAATTGCTGGACCGGGTTGGAAGCAATTACGTACCGCGTATGAGACTCGTATCCGGTCGGAACGTCAGCGACATCCATTGTTTCGCGGCTTCTTCCACGGATACCGCTTCCGCCCCCAACGCCAGTTGGTGCTCGAGCTTCGCCGCGATCATTGTCAGATATTCCTCGCCCGTAATCGCTTTCTACATTCCAAAAAAGCGTCCAATCTTTTAAGATATTCCTTTCACGAACCCGAATATTTAACAATTAACTGATTTGTGTTTATAACGAAGTAAAAATTCATTCAAGTATAAAGAGAGGTAGAGAAAACATTAAAAAGAGGTATAAAGGTTCAAGAAGGAAACGGAGCAAGAAATACAGTATGATTGGAACAAGATCGTTGCGTCGACATATTGTATCGAGTATAAAAATAGGAAAACAGGATTTTAAATGGAAAAATATTGGGAAGATGAGGCAATCAGCAGAGAGATGAAAGAAACGTGGCCAAACAATGAAATCCAAACGAACAACCTAAACAAACAAATCTAACCAACCAAAACCAAACAAAATTATAAAGATTTTAATGACACCCGCCAATTCGATTTAAAAAAAATCTAATTCCATTGGCTCTAAAAGACACCCTGATTTTTTGTTACATTTTTCGAAACAACCCTTATTTAAAAAAAAAAAATCTGCCAAAAAACGACCTGATTTAAAAATCTGAAAAAAATCCCAAAAATGCGTGATTATATGTGAAAATTTTCAAGCTATCACCCGAAGTGGAAGTATGATTTTTTATGTGCTTTCTGAGCGATTAACGTTTAAAAAATCCGAAAAAATTCAAGAACCGCTTACTTCGGGCGGATACTTAAATATTTTGATACCCACAATGAATTTTTTGGACCATTTTTGAATAACCAAATCACAATCATGGACCTTGAACGGTTAGCAGCCAATTTTTCGGATTTTTTTTAACGTTAGTCGCTCAGAAAGCACATAAAAAATCATACTTCCACTGCGGGTGATAGCTTGAAAAATTTCACATATAATCACTCATTTTTGGGATTTTTTTTCTTCAGATTTCTAAATCGGGGCGTTTTTTTCGGAGAATTTGTTTTTTTTTTCACTAAGGGTTGTTTCGGAAAATGTAAAAAAAATCAGGGTGTCTTTTAGAGTCAATGGAATCAGATAAAAAATTTAAAAAATCGAATTGGCGGGGTCAGGGAAAAAGTCCACCGGATTTTAGTGGAATACCTCATATGTTACTCGTCCGGATACTAGCTGACACGAATCACAATAATATGTACGTCTACTGGAAATACGGCGTGAACTGAGCCGCTATCCGGACGAGTAATATACGCTTATTCGTCCGATATCTGGACGGGGAGGCACTCCGATCAAAATATCCGATATGTTCGATATTTATAATAAATATCGGATTTTTACCAATCCTGCTCTAGACGCGTGATAGAAAACGGCTCACGCGTGTAAAAAGTTCTAAAGATTCCGTAACAACAACAAAACGGGGTGACCGAACGTTTAGAAAAAATAAGGAGCTGGCGACAAAACCGGACTTGTCCACACTACGTTAAGGGGGGATTGTCTTTTTTTTTAGCAAAATTTACCGCTTTTTGGGATTTTTTTTGTGAAGAAAGTATACAACGGAAAACTTGTGAAACTTGGCATATAGTTCTATTGATCTGTTTACTACATACAAAAATTTTTTTTAACAATTTCATAAAAAAATCCGCCTCCCACCCCCCTCGACGCGCGATGGTCCTTTTTTGATGGTGTGCACGATTTCTCAAAAACTATTCAACCGATTGCCTTCAAATTTGGACAGAATGCTCAGCTGACATCCTTTTATCGTTTGATGAAGCAAAAAAGCAATACGTTTAATAGTTTTTTATTTATAACAAAAAATCGATCAATTTTTTTCAAAAAATCGATACTTCAAGTTCAAAACGTCACCAAATCGTCAATTTTTTTTTCCCTTCATCGAACGATAGCTATATGTGTCTAAAGTAAAATGCTTTTTGGGTTTTTGTTGCAGGATGAACGTGAAGGCTGTAATCGTGCACACCATCAAAAAAGGACCATCGCGCGTCGAGGGGGGTGGGAGGCGGATTTTTTGATGAAATTGTTTAAAAAAAATTTTGTATGTAGTAAACAGATCAATAAAACTATATGCCAAGTTTCACAAGTTTTCCGTTGTATACTTTCTTCACAAAAAAATTCCCAAAAAGCGGTAAATTTTGCGAAAAAAAAAGACAATCCCCCCTTAAGTTTGTTTTATTTCCTTATTTTATTTTTATTGTGCCTAAACACTGCCTTTTCGCTCGAAATGGTAGTTTTCAACAAATTTTGAGGGGTGTAAAGCCGGATTTGATTCAAAATATTTCGGGAGCTAATAAAGGTGTGCTTGAAAAGCACGAGAAATTAAAATTAAAAAAGGTTTACGTAGTGTGGACAAGTTCGGTTTTATTCGCCAGCTCCTCAAACATTACGGGGTGAGATGTAGTCAGAATAAAAAAAAAATCGACATTTTTTTACATTTTCTTGAAGTATGATGTTTCGAAAATATTCCCTGAAAATTTCTAGTCAATCCGATGAATAGTTTCCGGGATGTCCCACAATTAGCGAAGGGGCGTCGGGTCCCCATGGCAGAATGCTTCGAAGACAACAACAAATTGATATTTTGGAAGCTTCCACATCGGCAGAAGCCGGTATGGGCCAGGAATTGATGATTCGATGTAATTTTTAAATTGGTTTTTCTATACATAAATCAAGTGTAAAATTGGAAAACTCTTTCAGACATTTTCAAAAATTTATTACTCAAAAACTATGAACTATGAACTTAGTAAAATTTTGCGATTTTTTGGTCGAAAATCGAAAGTTATCTGTCGGAAGCCGCTATTTTGTTAATTAGAAAAAAGCTTCGATTAAGGACTAGATTTGTTATTAAAATAATGATTTTTTTTTGTTTTTTTGTTTTATTTCAGATGATCCAGTGAAATTTTATGATGGTCACCGCAAAACACTACATGCCGAAGGGGGTCAGACAAAGATGGCGATATTTTTATGAATAATCAATATTTGTCTTTGAAAATTTGTACAAGTCAAGTTGAAATATAACATAAAAAGTCTGTGTAACCACTTTTGTAAAACAAACTTAATTACTATAAAAAAAAAATTATTGAAAATGCTCGTTTTTTCACGCCTCTGACTGCTTCTCACCCCTTAATGATAAAATTTAGAAAAATGTGTAAATCTACTAAATTTGCGGGAAATTTCTGTTTCCAGTTTACCATTGAGTATAGTAATTGATTGCGACTTATTTTTATTGAGGCATGAGAAATTTTCAAAAAATCGCTTTTTTTTTTTTCATTATCCGATAGTACAGACGGTTGTAAACATGCTGTTCTATTTTTGGGCGAAATTCGAATAATAACAGTCGCTACAGCCTATCTCAGAGAAAGTTATTCGAGCAGCGGCGTGCGCACTCGAAACTCTAAACGTGTTTTAACTCGAAATGTAGTTTTTTAACCGTTGAATTAAAAAAAATAAAAATAATCGTTTAAAAATGTATTTTCTGTTCTTCACGAGTGCTTTGATTTGACATTAAAAAATCAGACTAATTAGCGTATTTTAACCATCGAAAAAAAATCGCCAAAATCAGCTATTTTCCGACCCGTTATACTGTGATGATCCTTAAGCGCCACTGTAATTAACCAATGATTCAAAAGGGCCCTCCTTGTACCCCCGCAAAATACGGCCCTGTGCGAAAGATATACCTTAATTCGATATGAAGACTTGCTCAGTTCGAGCTTGACTGAAAGACACAGTGAGATATCACATTGAAGTCCATATTGGCGCCAGTACTAACCAAGATTCCGTCCGTCTTCGAGCGAACCAGCAATTTGTAAACTTTATCGACTCTGTTCTTCATGAGCTCGTTCTGGGACTCGTCGGAGGAGCCGATGCTGAACAGCCTGTAGAAAAGATTCTGACCCATTGGTGGTGGTACGAAGTTCGGGTTGTTCTTATCCTCGGCAGTTTCGTTCGCATCTTCCTTGGATGACTCGTGCGCTTCGCTTTCGTCGTTTCGCGAGCATTCAGCCGACGATGCTTCCCGCGGTTGGTCGGGATCGTCGTCCAGTCTGAAAATATTTATGTACGCTTACAGTCGCGAACGTCTCGAACGAAAGTGACAATCTCTGCATTCGAATAGTTCTTTTCAGCAAGATCATTGCCATTTAATCTTCCTTCACGAAATTGTTGGACACTGATTTTTTTTAGATGTCCAATAAAAGTGCACCTTCTTAAACGTCGTTGTCATTAAGCGCGTTACAGTTACGATTTTACGCCAGAAATTGTGCAAATGAATTAATTTTTTTCCCTGAAATACGATGCAGTGGAAGTTATTCGAAATTTCAACGAACGCACTTCCGTTAAGGGGTGAGGCCACAGTAAAATTTTCAAAAAATCGATTTTTTTCGCTAAAACGGTGCTTTATCATCATAAGAATAAGTTACTATTCGATTTATAGCAAGAACATTTATTTTCATCGACTTTGAGCGTATAACGTAAGCCCACCGCTGGCACGGCCATAGAGTACCGAAAACTTTAAACGCGTTTTTCTCGAAACAGCTTTTTTCCAATTGGCGTGACAACTAACTTCAACAATTTTCACTCGATTTACTTCTAATTTAAAAGTTGTGTCCCTAATTGCACTTCGCAGAGAAGTACGTACGGAATTTCTGATTAATCGAAAACTTTTCATTTTATGAGCAGTTTTATGCGAAATTTTTCACTGAAAATTCATTCAAATACCTACAACTCAATTCAAATACAAACAACTTTTGAATAAAACAATATTTTTTTAATTTCGTACGTACTTCTTTAGGTATTTTAATGTGGATTGACGAGAATTTTTGTTTTTTGTTCTAGGTAAAAAATTGTGGATGCTGAATGTCACGCCGCGGAGCGCCGAAAAAAAGATAAAAGAAAATATTAGTAGTCAGCCATTTTGTACATCGAAAAAAAAATATATATATTTTTTCTAACAGCTTGATATTCATACTAAATAGAACACAGAAGAAAAAAAACTTCAAAAAAATCATCAGTAAAGCGCTCTATGTTTTTCCCGAAGGGCAGCGCCGCGTGATTCCGCTTACCTGACCGCGCTATAGTGATAAGGATGCGAGAGATGCGATTTTATATTGTACTTGTGCAGCCAAGCATTTTTCTGAAGCACCGTGAGTCCTGTAGGTGGCAGAGCCTTGTCAACGAAGACGACGTTTTTTTCATTGACGCGCTTAACGACTATGGGCAACGTCCACGAAGTGATGACATTGGGATCCATATTAAGGGCGAGGCAATTAAGGCCGCTCGAGGAAATGACCAAATCCACCTCGTGTAACTTAGCCAAGACGTCGCAATTTGGATCTTGGCTGACGGGCGTTTTGAACACCACGCTCTTCTGAGGCCCCTCGTTTTTAGGGGCGAAGAAAAATCGCTGCGTCATCTTAATCGTGTGTGGCAGCATCAAGACGCGTCTCGCCAATTTCGGCAGAAATATCTTCGGCACGGTGCCCTGTGAGAAAATTTCACGTGTCAATGACGAGCTATGAGTGAAATGGTATGATGTTGGAGTTTGCATCGTTGAAACGCCAGTTTCACCGACTTTGAGGACGTAAATCACTCAAATGATATTTCCTACCTTCAGTAGGATCAACGATCTGAATCGATGAAAGAAAAAGGGGTTTATAATGAAATTTAGATGTAAAAGAAAATATTTAAAAAACCATGCTCAAAGGTAGAAAATAATGTTTTTTACCAAGTCTACATGTGACTATAAATAAAAGCTTGGGGCGCTCAATTTAAAAAATGTTTAATAAATTTAGTTTCATTAACCGTATTTAGTTTGGCACAATAGTAATTAGAGAAATTATTATCACACGTATATACTCAGTGTTAGAATTTTTATTGAAGAAATCTAAGGTTGTTTTACAGCAAATTAAGGCCTTAGGCCACAGTGACGGGTATAAAATCGTGTGCGAATTTAACCATTTTTTTTCGCTTGAAAAAGTGATTCACTCATAAAATTAATTACACATCTATTTAGTATGAATATCAAACTGTTAGAATTTTTTTTTCGACGTACAAAATAGCCGACTACTCGAACCTTCTCGAAACAGCTATTTTCCAATTGGCGTGACAAATAACTTCAACAATTTTCACTCGATTTACATCAAATTTGAAAGTTATGTTCCTAATTGCATTTCGCAGAGAAGTACGGACGGAATTTTTGATTAATCGAAAACTTTTCATTTTATGAGCAGTTTATGAGCAGTTATAACGAAATTTTTCACTGAACATTCATTTCTTAAGTTCAAATACCTACAAATATTGAATAAAACAATATTTTTTTATTCCGTAGGTACTTCTCTAGGTATTCTAATGTAGATTGACGAGAATTTTTGTTTTTCATTCTAGGTACAAAATTGTGGATGCTAAATGTCACGCTGCGGAGCGCCTAAAAAAAGATAAAAGAGAATATTAGTAGTCGGCCATTTTGTACATCGAAAAAAATTTCTAACATCTTGATATTCAAACTAAATAGATGTCTAATTAATTTGATGAGTGAATCACTTTTTCATACGAAAAAAAATGGTTAAACTCGTACTTTATTTTATACCCGTTACTGTGGCCTAAGGCCTTAAATACAGTTGATATGTTAACGGATTTATGTAAATTAAAGATTGTATGTCTAAATTTTGAGCGCCCCAAGCTTTCACTTATAGTCACATACACGTGACATAGTAAAACAAATTATTTTCGACTTTTTAGTACATTGAATAAGTTTTTCTTTAAATATTTTTGTACATATATATAATTTTCGACTCTTTAGTCTTCAATTGATTTTACTAGTTAATTGTTACCAGCAGTTTATTAATTTACGAGTTTGCACGTTAGGAACATGGAATGCTTGCAAAACAAAGACTGTAATAGGGATTGAACTTACGACTAATTGCTGCATATAAACTTTTCACAAACAAGCACAGTCGGCTACGAATGTGTATGTATTAGTGAGATTTTACATGGATGATTAGATATCGCAAATGTTACATGAAAAGTTGAAAATTTTATGGATATTTCTTTATTTAATTTTATTTAACGTTGAATCAAGCATTGTCACCATTTAGATCAATGTTTGTAAAATCTCAGAGCTCTAAGTATTCGGGACGTGGGTGTTATATCGATTTTCTATTTTGCATCTCACAGAAAGTCAAGTTAAATAAAAGCTAGTAAAATGAATAAGTTTAAAAAGATACCATTTCCAAGCAGGTCGAATGAAAATTCAGGCCAATCTCTTTGGACGAAACGAAAGGTATGTTCTCCGCTTCCGTGTAATACCTAGGCAGCGAATCCACCACTTCGACTTTCCGCTTCCAATGGAAATTTACAAAGTCCTCTTCTTGTACGGTGAACGACGAGGGGTCCCAATTGTTCTTAACGAATTCCAAGAAAGCGTCTTGCTCTTTGGATATGACGGGCAGCAAGTTCTGAAAGCAAGAGACGTTCAAAGGACCCAGATGAGAAGATTCATCTTCCCTGTTCAATCATTAGGCACTGCTCGTTGGCTGATCGGTTGTTTCTTCACCATATAAGTTTGCAGTTCCTCCTTAAAGGCTGCGCTAAGCACGGGCTTTTCGGAGCTGGAATACCGAAGCAGAACCTTAAGGGACAAAGCGTGCTGTTCGGCGGTCAGTTCCGAGGTTCTTGGAAACTTCAGAACATTCTTCATTATTCCAGGCACGTAAGCCGTGGGAACTTGGCTCTGTTGCTCCTGCTGCGGCGCTTCGGCAGTGGCTTTAACTGCCTTTTTCTTCTCCCTAATCTCCACTGCCATTTGAGATATCAGCTCTTTGGTGACTAACTGATCAAAGTCTTCGTGCAAATCAAGGAAAGGATCGCGCAAACTTCCCCGCAGAGCTTTGTACATCGCGCTTTCCTTTTGCAATCTTTGCAGATTGATGAAGTCACCTTCCAGCATGTCTTCAAGCGGAGGATTCCTGAAATTCATTTGCGGATTAATCAAGCGCACGGGCCTGCAGCGGCTGAGGTTTTCAACGCTTTCCCTGTGCCCTCTCGGAAACGCGACACGGTTGTACATCGGAACATTTTTCCTAACCAGTTGGAACTTACCAGTCGATTTTCAAAAATTCGTCCATGCTAGGAGCCAATTCTTACAGAGAACCAAATTCAATCTCTTTCCGAGGCGCAATTTCTACTTTTAATCCTTTTATTGAATTTTTGTTTTCCGTGTACCACGTAGGTGTTTTTTGTTTGTAGAATTCTGTCTTGATCTACATGGTGAATTTACGGCAGCATCAACTGTTGACGACAAGAATGAGAATGTTTTATCTTCGACGGCATGTACAAGGTCAACATAACCTACGAAATTTTTCAACAGTTTTTTCAAAGCCGGTTAAGCTTGTTATGAGGTTTGGCCGTCGGGGTGAAGTACGAGGAGAGCGCCCTATTGACTGTTACCAACTGTTAGCTTTCAGATAATCGTCACACGTGCGTTCTCGAACTATTTTTCTACATCTATTTATAAAATCATGCATTTTTGAACATTCGGTGATTACATTAAGTGTTTTCATTACTTAGTATAATTATTTTCTATAGGCCTCCGAAGTAACTTTCGTGGTGGCGCCGCGCAACGGCTGCCGGTGGCAAAACTTGGATTGGCGCATGGCGTTTAAGTCAAACCGGCACAAACACGAAAGAGCTAGGCTTGAGCAAGCATCATCGATTGTAGATCGCACACTGTGAATGGAATGTGCTTGTAAATAAAATAAAATAGTGTGATGGAACTAATGACGATTACTTGCGAATTTCAACGTATCCTCATGACTTCCTTTCGCCCTAAAAGCATATCTATAGGTAGGTGACGAAGAGAATGTTGAGAAATTGCGTACATTGGCTGCACACAATTTTTTTTCCGCCGGACAACAAAATTTCTTTTTAAATCATTGTTTGCATCAGAAATTTATATAAAGGATGTTGCGATATAGGCAGAAAACTTTCGATAGTCATCATGTATCGGAAGTTCGCGAAATTGTTGCTGGTGAGAAAAGGACTGTGATGGGAAAAGTTCTTCCTCAAACGCGCGTCAACAATCCCAAATATGACATGAATCGCTGTTTTTACAACGTAAACATCACACGCGGTGCTGTCATTCACCCAAACACCTGATTTAAATGGCGACCGGCATACTGCACTAGCAGACGAAAACCAATCCAAGTTTTGCCAAAACTCGCCGCAAGGACTGCGCCACTAGAGTTACTTCGGAGGCCTATAACTTTTTCTCGCTCCATTCGCGAAACGAATTGGCAATGTCGTGAATCGTGGTATGGCATAATGCCTAGGTTGGCAGAAGTGTCGCGACTTTAGAGACACATGCGCCCCGTTTTTAACCTCAATATCGGCCCAAGGCGCTGTCAAAAATAAACATGGGTCCGAGTAAAAAAAAATCCGCTGGAAAGAAAAAGTGTGTACTAAAGATTTCTATAATCTCGAAGAAATAAAAAACTCTAATAATTTTCCAATATTTCTAAAAAAGAATTATCAATGAAAAAAATCTGCCTTTTGTCTTTGTCTAGAAATGTCTAGAAATGTATAATTTCTGAACATAGTTATCAAATTAATATTGAGTAATTATTACTAATTACAGAATACCGATAAGATAGGTAGCATTTGTGCCGTCTACGACGTTGCCATGATTGCAGTCTAATGTTTTGGGTGTTCGATTTTCGCCCAAATTCGCTATCAAAAACATTAACCATTTTATAACGGTACTGTGAATCCTCATTTTCACGGTTCGATAATTCATCGGACCGTACCTATTTTTTCAGCTCTGTGGTAACATTCACTTAGCAGATTTTAATAATGTACTGTGATCCGGAGTTTTCCGTAAGCGTAATGTAATTAGCCCACGAAATACGTAAAGCCGATTTTTTTTTCTAAAAAATGGTACTGTGGGCCGTATTCAAACTGCACAGGATGATCAGCAAAGAGGTTATAAAGGTCCCAAAAAAATTTCAGTTCGGTGGTAACATGTTGACTTTACCCCATAACAACTTTTGCGCTAAACGCGCGATATGAGTGCAAGAGAGATAGCTGACATTTTCGGAGTGATTCATAATATTTAGGGTAAAGGAAAATCGTCAAGCGCCGCGTCAATAAATCCTCTGGAGCCCGATGCTTTCTTTTTCCTAAAAAAAACTTAACCCTAGAATGGTAACTTAATTTTTTTGACCTATTATGGTAACCTGGGGTGATAAACCACACAAATTTTGAAAATTTCATATCTCCGGTAAAGTTTCACGAAAAGTGTTCAACTTGGGCTCATTCTGTTAGTTTTTTTAATGCAGAATCACGTAGGCCTACGGCGATTCCGCTTGAAGGAGGAAAAGTTAGTAAAAAATGAGGTAAAAGGGTGAAAAACATGAAAAAATCGTAAAAGGCGCGAGATTTAAACTCGCTTGGGGTGGTTTCTCACCCCAGGTTACCGTTCTAGGGTTGACCATCTATGAGAATACTCGGTCCGACAACCCTAGTGCAATTTTTTTTCCGAAAAACTCCGATTTTTTCCGGAAAATTTTTCCGAATTTTTCTATGAATTGGAACAAATATGAAGAATTCGGAGTTTTGCGGACAATTATTTTTACGCAAACATCCGAGTTGATCCGAATTTTTCCGAATATTTCGTCATTTTAATTATGATCACGGGAAAATCTCGGAAATTATATGAAATAAAAAATGAATTCTTATTTTTTGTTTGCCTAAATTATACTTCCTCCGGTTATCAAGTAACGCAAACTAATAAAATGAAAATGCATGATCACCTGTTCATCAGTTATATTTATTAATAGAAAAAGTACAATATTCTAATTATTGAATAAAATCTTTTGCTATTCTTACTTATTGTTTCTCTCATAAAAAATACTTTGATTCTTTGTTCTTAAAAATCTCATTTTTTTCATCTTTAAATTTTCTCCGAATATCTCGGCAGCAGTTCACTAAGGTCATAGGAAAAAGAAAAATTCCGGGAAAAAATGAGAAATCATGACTTTTCAGTAAAAACAAAGTGTTTTTGGGAAATAGACCACTACTTGAATCTGTTTTAAATCATTTTTTCTCCGAAACCTCAAATATGACTAAAATAGAAGAAATTATGAAAGATTTGGAGCAATATTTGCACTAGGGAATTCGTGAGGTTATGTTGACCTTGTACCAACGAATACGTCTGAATTCGTTGCTTGTACATGCCCGTAGTCGCATTTTTAATCTTTTTCTTGACGTCTCGACCAAGGAGATTAGGGGAGGAGTCCAATCTCCGTATTCTGGCGTGTCCTTAAAAGTGCCCAGAAACAAAGTTCGGCATAAGCGGCGCTGCGGTAGCTCGCACCATGTGCTATATATACACGTATGTTTTGCGCATCCATTGTTATCAGCTGTCTGTGTTGTTATTAGCTGTCACATAAGCTGACAACTCTAATTTTCCTAACCTTGATTCATTTTATAAATAAATCTCGTGTAGCTGTAGTAGTACCTTAAGATGTTTCTACATTTAAGTCGTAGTGCAATTACCCACCTAATTACGAAAAAAAAAACACCTAAAAAATGTTATAACAATCTACATCCGGCGTAAATATAAATTCCAATCAAATGTGGTCAGGTGGCTGAGATTATAGTGTGCAAAGTACGTAGAAAATGTCAGCTTCTGGGACGTGATCAGACAAACAGCTCCGCCACTGTGCAAATTGCAGTAACTCAGATCACCCAGTGAACTACAAGTGATGCCTATACAACAAGTACATATGTAAATGCTCAAAAAGTGAGAAAGACATTAGACGACAACTCATAGAAAGAATTGAAGTGATACAAACTAAAGTCCCACCAGACATATCCTATGTATAAGCTATGGCGCCACCTGCAGTGACAGTATCAACACAGAAATTCGCCATGCAGTAGCGAGCATCGTCCGCAGCATCACAAGACTCACCGCTACCATGAGCCATCATCTAACATTTTATATTTATTAAATAAATATCAAAACTCATAGATGCTGATGACAGCTCAAAGTCTGCAATCAAACTACCACAAAGATGTGTTTGTTTCTTAAATTTAATTTCACGCACAATATCCAAAAACTTGATGGCACCGTGCGAGGTACTGGTTTCGATTCTCACCTCGTCAAGTTTTTTTTAACAGAATTTTTGTTTAATTGAAATTATTTGTTATGCCTCTTATCGGTAAATTAGTTTGATTATTTATTATATTTGTTATAATAATCATAATAACCCAAACAAAAATAGTAATAATTCCTAAAAGCAAATAACGTTAATGTAGTTATTGATGGTTGATGGTTTTTTGTAACGATCCAAAAATGCATTACAAACATTATTTACGAGGTTTGTGTACATTTTTCGTAGTTAAACAAAAGTCAAGAACTTTGTAACAATTGTCATACCAATTATTACATTAAACTAATCATATGAAATCATATATGAAATACTGCGCGCCTGAAATAAGAATTTCGACAATCAACACTTGTAATTATAAAAATATATTTTTCATTGTAAGAATTAATCTGTTTGTCTTAAATAAAATTACTTTAACGAAAAAATTATTCATGGTGGAACACATTAACACAGGACTTGTATACCGGCGGCGTTTGCGATTTTTGACCTTTGCCGCTTCAAAGTAAGTTCGCACGGCTTTGTTGAGTTTCGGATAGATTAGAAATGCTGTCCTCACGCGATTTTTTTCCGATTCTCAAGCTCGTTCGTCAAGTCAGCCACATCCGCAAGTAATTTTTTCGTCTGCAAATTAAATGAAGCTCGTAATAATCGAGATTTCAGTTTAGTGGGTGCTAACAACATAAATATTGAACGAAGCAGATATCATGAACCATCATTATCAAACGAAATACGAAGCTTCATTGTTCCACAAATCATTGAGTTTGCATTACGAATACCTTCAACGTTCACTGAGTTTAGATTCTGGAATGGAACAAGGTTATTTCTCAAATTACCTGACGTTTGAGACGTATGAAATTCCGTCGAGCCAAATCGACCTTGTTCACTCCTTGGGACTCCTTGCGCGCCAATTGCTTATTTCGTTCATTCCTTTTTCGCAGCACCCTACGAAGACGTTGACACAGCGTGCACCGTAAGTTTCGTCGCTGATATTTACCCGCTTCGTCCCGATCCAGAATACCGATGCAATTGGGATCACGGCTGTAAAGAAGCAGAAGATTAACGCATAGAACGACGGAACCAGGGATTTATTTAAACACTAAAGGTGAAAAGTTTTTCACCTTTCGCTTTCAATGCCCGTTCCGCCGCACATTGGGGATTTTTTCAAAATCGTTAGATAACGATGAATGTCCTTCATGCACGTTACCTTGTCGTTCAACGGTATGACGGTATCCGTGTTCGTCCGAATCTATAATGATAACAAAGAAAAATAAACAACAATGTTTATCACGGCTAAATGAAAAATCTTGATCGCGATTGAAATAAAATAATTACATGTAAAGTGAGATCCAGAGCGACTTCCAAGTGAAGCTGGGGCTGGAAATTAGATCGACCGACAAGCGTGAAAATCGCTCCTGAAGACTTTTGAGTCCATGCCCACGATTCAGGTAGCAGTCCCGCATTCATCTTATTCGTGAGGGTACCCATAGTGAAAGCAGGTGCAGCCATCTCCACGTTATTAAATACTTCTTCTATCCGCGGTTCAGTGGGAATAGACGATTCTTCTCCTATCCGCGGTCCAGTAGAAATAGACGATACTTCTTCTATCCGCGGTTCAGTAGCAATAGACCATACTTCTCCTATCCGCGGTTCAGTAGGAATAGACGATACTTCTATCCGCGGTTCAGTAGCAATAGACCATACTTCTCCTATCCGCGGTTCAGTAGGAATAGACCATACTTCTTCTATCCGCGGTTCAGTAGGAATGGACGATACTGCAACTGTTGTCTCGTTGAAAACAATTGGCTCACTCGGACATTCTTTTTTTTTTGTGCTGACTGCGTTATCGTCTTGTTTCTTTTGTCCAATACTGCCACTATTGTTCTAAAATGTTTGAATCCCAATGATTATTCTAAAGAACTGAGACAATCTAAGATAACTGACGCGTTTCAGAGAAACCGGAATTAAATATTTCACTGTATACAATATAGTCCATCGTGTATGGTGCAAATATATGATTCCAGGCGAATAATATGATATTGTTCCTGTTTATTAAATAAGTAATTATATAAGAATGCTTACCTCATGTTCCATCGGTTCATGATGTGGAGAAATTGGTAGAGCGTCTGCGGTCAAACGCCATTGAGCCAAAGGCGAAACGAAGACGGTGCCGTCTGCCAAGACAAGTTTGTCAAACTTTTTGATAGATTCCTCCAAGAAATGATTCTCGCACACAAATTGGTTCGCGTCCAATGCACATTCAAGTACTTTCTTCCACTGATTGCGCCTGGCATTGCACTGATAAAGAATAAAAATGTGCGCATGGTTATAATTGTAGACAGTATGAGAGCGTCATATGTTGTGATAATATAATAAGTCTTGAGCGGCTGTTGCTTACACACTAGGGTGGATTTGCGGAAAATTCGACGAAAACGATTCGTCGAAAAACATCTAAACAATTGTTATTGGTGGAATAACAACTCATTGAATTGCAATTTGTCGAATAACAATTCGTTGAATTACAATTCGTCGACAGGAATCAGTCGAAAAAATAATTCGTCGAATAACAAAGCCAAACAAACGAATTCATTGAATGACAATTTAGTGGGTTGTGCTGGGTTCGTTTTGGGTTGAGTTCGTTGGGTTTGTGTTTAGTAAGTTGCGATTGTTTGGGTTGTATTGGGTTAGGGGTTCTGCGTTAAGGCGTTATACGCAGTTAGAAATTTCAAAAAATCGATTTTTTTAATTGCATTTTCAGAATGTACAAATATGTGAGTATATTCCCTGAAAATTTCAAATCGATCCAGCGAATATTCTCGGAAATACACACATATTTGTAAGGACGCTCGGAGCGCTACAAAGTAAGCGCCCGAAACTTCAAACGCGTTTTTCTCAAAACGGTGTTTTCAAAGTCGGTGAGCACGATTTCTCAAAAACGGCTCAACCGATTGGTCTGAAATTTTCACACAACCTTGTCACATATATTCTTCAGGTATTGATCGAAGGAATAAGATTTCCGATAATTATTCCTATTTCTTTTCATCGGTTTAACGAAAAAAATTTGGTCAATAATCGAAATTATTTCTTTCCGGAGCCACCATTTTGTCAAAAATTAAAATTTCGCCTATTCCTTCGATCAATACCTGGATTCATCTATCCCCTAAAAGAATCTTTTTGGTTTTTTCATTTTAGATAATCCAAACCGGAGATATTTTGCTCACCGCCGGACACTTTTTATTTCGGGGACCTCCAGGAGACTTCCTACAGGAGCAATGTTAATGAATATTTTTGAAAATAAAAAATGCCAATCTAAAGCTAAAAGATGCTACTACACTGCCTAATACTGCCATCGTTTTGCCCAAATGAAATCCTTTTCCAGAAAAAATTCGTGAAAAAACGTCTTTTTTTGGCCTTGCAACTGCGTATAACGCCTCAAGTCACCAACAGACCACAAATAGTCGATTAACTGACTGCAAAGCCGTAACGGAGCCACGTTGAAGCACAGTGAAGTTGCTGCAGGGGTCTTTGTCACTGCGGCACAGGCCAGCGAAGGGTCTACAGAGGACTGTGCTGGCCACAGTTCTCCTTCCAGGGAAGTGGTTTCTATTCTATATCGGTATTCGTATAGAGAAAATAGGGTGTAGCATACAAAGTTGTGTGCAAGCGAGGATAGTTTGCACACAACGGCTTGTTGACTTTTTTGAATACTCGATAAAAATAACAAATTATCATAACAAAAGTAACTTTTTGATGATAAACAACACTACTTTATCGTGATAAGCATTGTTTATTCAAAAATATTTTACAATATAGCACCTTCGTTATTATTGTAAAATTCTGTTTTGGTCGAAGACCTGTAACAATTTAATTGATTACATTATTTTCGTAAGCTCAGAGTAGCCATGGTAAATATTTTTCGATACTCGAACCTTACTTAAAGGATATTTTGCCGCTGTTTTGCATGTACTGATCTCTTATTTAATTCTATATACCTCATTTTTTAAATCCGTGTCATACATAGTGTTTGATTATTAACCCTGTATCAGCATCGAATTGCATGCTACAGGAGATGAATAAGAACAGCAATATGCCTAGCAAGTCGTTCGCGAGCATCGAATATTATTTTCCATGGCTACGAAGCATGCAAGCTTCCAAAAATTCTACAATTGTATGTAAGGTGCTGTACTGTAAATATTTTAAATGAAAGCAGGGCATGCAAAGTATAGATTTACTCCGGAAATAATTCTGTTACCGTTGGAATGGAAAATAGAACACAGCGACGCAGTCCTAGTCTTTTTCGCCGTGTATTATCTTTGCCACGTCCACTTTCGCATCCTGGCACTGCACACGTCCTCCCCATCTTTCGAAAATAAAAATATAAATGTATCAAATTGACTAATCTCAAGATATTTTGAAATATTAAAAATCAACTGTTACATTCAAGGTGGGGTTTATTATATTCCAAATTCAGTGGGGTTCGCGATGTCGAGAAAAGCTTCAGAACGTACGAATACTGATCATCAGTGCCAGAAACATAGAACTCTCTGTCAGTGCATAACGGGCAGAAGGGAAAAATTAATATATTACCTTGAATAACCGTGTAGGTCCGTGGATCTCGAAAACAACTTCCCCGTATAACCTAAAACCTAAATGGAAAAAGTTGGAAAAAAGGTCAGGTTAGATTTGTAATTGAAAAGTAAATTTTCCGTTACTCCCTCGTCCGATACTCTTTCAAAGTCGCCGTCGCAAACAAACAATTTAAGTGCACGAGAGGTGTTTTTATGACAAGCGTCAACCATTAGCCGCCACAACGGTCAGTTTCACCCTGTTCACCGGCTGTATTACGATATGTCCGGTACGGGAACTACACTGCGACGCCTACAGGCCGTATTTATTAACGCCATGTTTTAGGTCGAATTTCGGACGTTTCTTATACCTTCTCTCCGTACGAAAATTGGACTCCATCCCTACAGTCTTCTCGTTGACGAAATGTTTGAACGGGAGTTCGGTCTCCTTTGTCTAGTCTTCTCGATTTCCACATCCACAATGGTCTTTAAAACGTATAAGCATTTATACCCGACGATGCTTTGGCGATAGTCAGTCGTGCCAATTGCAAACCTATTGCTGTTTTCAATCTATTGCTTGTTTCTTCTCCAACAAACTTTCGATATTTCTATAATTGCTGAAATTATAACTATGGGGCCATTCATAAAACACGTGACGCAGAGGGGGGGGGGGGCTCAGGCAAATCGTCGCACTTTGTCACAGGGGGGCGGGAGGGGGGTCGAGCAAAAGTCACGAGACGCTATAAGCATATTAAATCTGGAAAAGGGTGATACTGAGACGCTGAAAATTTTCTGTACTGCCCACCCAAATTTCCGTTTACGAGGAAGTCGCAACTTCTCTGATATCGATTGAGACTCACCTAAAACATCCGCGGGAACACATTGCATTCTAGGTGCATCGTGATAAAAGATTATCAAATTATTTATTATTAATGTACGTGGGGTCGTCCATTAAGGCCTTAGGCCACTCTAGAGGCCGAAAAAATAGGCTTTTTGGGGATTTTTTTTTCAGAAAAACTACAAAATAAATCGACATTACAAAAAAGGGTGTTTATCATACATATCGGTGACTGTATACAATAATTTTTTTAAGCGATGAATTTCAAAATGGCGGCTGTGCCGCGTTATCTCGAAACTGCATTTTTTAAGTTGGCCGGAAACATAACTCAGACAATTTTCAACCGATTCACTTGAAATGTTGAATATATCTTGAAAAATACATCGTTTATGGAAGTACGTAGCATTTTTTTTATATTGCATAATTCATTTGTTATTAAAAATTATCTGACGATTTTTTAGGCAAATTTTTGGAAAGTGTAAAATTTCGTCAGATAATTGTTTAAATAAACGTATAAATTATACGTTTTTATATATTACATATATATTTACTTAAAGTAAACAACATAAATTGTTCGTTCTGAAATAGCTTATTAAAATGGTCAATATTTTACTTGCTTCTTTTTGTTGAAAGAAAAACGGGAGCAGAAGGGGGGGGGGGTCGGGCTCCATGTCACGTAATTTTCAGGAGCGGCAGGGGGGGGGGGAGGCACCGGCACCCGTCACGAAACGTCACAGGGGGGAGGGGGGTCGAATATTGATAAAATTTGCGTCACGTGTTTTATGAATGGCCCCTATCGCGAAACTTTTTCAACCCTCCATATTAATATCTATTTACAGCAGTTCAAGCACACGCGGCTTATTTTAACAGAGAAATATTAATACTTCAAAATCTGCGACGCGTAATCGCTGTAGGCAATCTTGTGAAATGTTTTCCACTCAATTTACCGCGACCGGGAAAACCTCGGACTTTTTCGAATATCTCCAATTGAACAATTGAACGAACGATAAGCCCGTCCTGGGACTAGCAGGGTGGCAGCACCGTCCACTGTGGGAAGGCCCAAACCGCCGCACACACCGCCGCGTTGTGTCAAAACATCTCAATCGTCGTTTACGTTACCGGTCGCGCATCATTTGAAAATGTTTTCCCGTTGCGTCCACACATCTCTCTGAACGTCAACATTCCATTCTATCTCAAATGAAAAGAAAAATTGATCTAATTTGTCTAAGTATAAAGTAACAAGACCGGCCCGTAAGATGAGCAATTTCCAGGAGAAGTACAAGCAAAAGCGCGGCGGCGCGAACGATGCGGCAACAGGCCGTATGATGCGCGTACGTCAACAAGACGAGCGGCGAAGGGTCAATCGGGCTGAAAATTTTTCGCGCAATCGCGATGTTTCTCCGATTCCGCAAATACAAGGTACGTACAGGCACGAGCGTTCTGGAAAATCCATTTTCGCCACTTTCTCTTTCTCCCACACTATGTCTTCCTTCAAAATACCTGGAAGACTTCGCGAAGGACACTTTTTTTCCAAGGTCGAATTCGACGAGCATACGAGGCCTACAGCGGACAAAGTTTTTATAATTTCTTATGCCTTCCACAGTACAGGCTAAGTTTACGAGCATAGGATAATAATGCGATCTAATATATTTCTCCGCAGTTCCCGAAACGCAAGAAACATCCAGCGTGGACGTCCGATTCCGCAGGTGGAAGCTCGAAAAAGAGTTGAAAAGAGAAATGGACCAAAGGAATAAGAAGCCGATCTTCAAAGTTGGCGTAGTCCATCACAGATTATGCTCGCCCCTTGCGACGGACAAAACCAACGACGCGCCGTGTCACCCGAGAGGAGCGCACAGAGTAAAAATCAGGCCGTCCCCTCCAAAGAAGATAACGCGAGCTACTCAGAAGAGACTGGCGGCAAAGATGGCTACGTCAGCGGCTGCAGCTTCTTCCCAGGCCGGAACAAGCGGCACAGCCCTATCCATGACTCCTTCCCGACCCAGGACAAGCGCCGCTTCAGTGTGCGTTACTCTTTCCCGGCCCTGCACAGGCGGCACAGCCCTGTCCATGACTCCGTCCCAACCCAGGACAAGCGCCGCTTCAGTGTGCGCTACTCTTTCCCGACCCTGCACAGGCGGCACAGCCCTGTCCATGACTCCTTCCCAACCCAGCACAAGCGCCGCCGCGTACGCCACTACTTCCCGGCCCTGTACGAGCGGCACAGCCCTGTCCATGACTCCTTCCCAGCCCAGCACAAGCGCCGCCGCCGCGTGTTCGACTCCTTTCCAGTCTGGCACGAGTAGCGCCGCAGCGCTTGCGTCTTCTTTCCTGTCCAGCACAAGAGTCGCCGCAGCGTGCGCGACTCCTTCCCAGCTCGGCACAAGAAGCGCCGCACTGTCCATGACTCCTTCCCAGCCCAGCACAAGCGCTGCCGCAGCGTGCGTGACACATTTCCGGTCCGACACGAGTACAACCGCAGCACCCTCGTCTTCTTCCCTGTCCAGCACGAGCACCACCCGGCCCAGTACACAAACAAAAGCAATTCCATCCGCCAAAAAAGTTGCAGGCGTGTCATTCGCTCCTCGGACTTATGCCTTCAAGGGTCCGGAGGGTGTCAAGAGGATGCCAATGTTCGGACGTTTCGCCATGAGCACGAGTTCCTCGTCGGAAAGTGCACATTCGAGCGAAATTGAGGCGAGGGAGGAGTTGCCCTGGCCATCCGGCAACATTCCCCTCCCATCGGAGTTGCCGCTGAATAATAGCAATCGTTTAAGGCGACAAAATGCTATTGGGTCCTCAAGTTTACCTGCAACGAGTGAATGTTTTTCCTCAAAGAATTCTCTCTCAGAAGAGAAAAGTACGAAAATCGAGTTAGGTTCACCGGGCGACGCAACAAAATCCCAGGCTGTCGAGAGCGAAGACATCACTGTGGTCGAGACACTCACATGTTCGGGTTCGCCGAGCCCGGCGATGTTTTCCCCCTACGTGACAACCTCGCGCGGCAAGGACGGCGCTCGGCGCGAGCGTCGATCGAAAATGGGTATCGGATGCACACCGCCGGACGATGTGCCCACCAAGGAGACAGTCATGCGGAGTCTGAACATATCCGTCGAGGAGGAAGAGCGCACCGCTCAATATTTCAAATTTATCCTGCAACGCGAGACCGAACGATTGAACGAGATCTGCGCGAAATGGTCAAAGGTCAAGGGCGAGCCTGGTCTCACGGAGGACGCTCGTTGTCTCATCAATCAGGCGATTGGCCAAACGACGCTCTTGGTGAGAAAGAAATTCGAGAGATTTCGCAGTCTCGTGGCTGACTGCGAGACTGGCAAGGGCGAGATGCTCGTACAGTGTCGTGATCTCCAGGGCTTTTGGGACATGACGTACGTCGAGGTGAAGAATTGCGATTCGCGCTTTCAAAAACTCGACCAGCTGCAATCGAGGGGCTGGGTCGAGGAAGAAATCGTCCTGACGACCAAAAGACCCACGGGCATTCGAAAAAAGGTCGCAGCAAACAAGTTTACGATGAACGCCAAAAGTTCCGCCCGCTCGTTGATATTGGCGAAGGGGAAAGTCATGTCGCGAACGGAAGAGAGCGGCGCGGACGTCATATCGGTGAGGCATAACAGCGAAGAGTCGAGGCCCGCGACAAGCGGCGATACGCACAGTACACCGAGAGAAAAAACCCGGCGCAGCCTGGGAAGCTCACCCCGGACCGTTTCAAGGCCCGCCAAACGTGCGAGTATGAAAATAACGCCGAAAAAAACTCCCGCCTCGCTTTTGAAGAAAGTTCAATTGTCCGAAACGAAGAAGCACGCACGCAGCCCTTTGACCGTTATGAAAATCAGCCAAATGTGCAAAACACCCGACATCCGATTGGACGAAACAATATCTTACGTTAATTCCGATCAAACCCCCAGCAGAGGCATCTTGAAGAAATCCCATGAGACGACAACGACGGATGTTGCCGTTGCAAAGTCCACCCGTAAGGTTGACTTCAATGACGTTTTCCCGAGCCAGGCCGGGACCGACGAAAATTTAGAAAACAGCATCGATCTTGGTCGCGCCCTCGCCAGAATCGAAAGTTACGACTCCGATAGCTCCGACAGTGTTTTCGAACCCGAGAACGTGTCACATAAAAATGTCACGTTACGACGGATCGCAAAGCATCTGGATTTCGAGAACGAATTCATCTCTGAAACGAGCGAAACCGACTCATCAATGGCCACGGAAGTACGTAAACTTAGCACTCTTGTTGCTGACCTACCAAACGAAGAAAATCACTCCGAAGACGAGTCTTTGACAAGAAGAGTATTGAGGAACAGAACTGTATCTGTGAGTACACCGAAAAAGAGCACACGGCGGAGCACACAATCGTCATCGGCACGGGAAAAAATTGTCGAGCTCGATTCCAGCGTCAAGGAGAATGACGATCCGCAGATCCCAGTACGACGGAAAAGTTTATCGGAGTCGAGCAGGATTTTTTACAACGCACGACATAGCGAAGAGCCCAATAAGATTCGAAGATCCATGAGAAAAAGCGATCGTTTTAATGGTATGTACTTGCAGGGTTTTTGCGCAAACGGAAAACCGGGAAAACTCAGGGAATCCATTTCCTCCTGCAATAATTAGGTCAGGGAATTTTGGAAATTCTCTGGAACTTTCTCAGCATTTACTTTTCGCAAGAATTACGAAAAATGAAACCGACTTGACAAAAAACTGAACAGTATAAAAAGAAATGTTTATGTATATTTTTAATATTTATAACTTATAACTATAACCTAAATATAACTTATAACTTTAAACCTATAACTTAACTTATAGTTTTTTTTTGTATATAATGAAGAATAACATTATATACAAAGACAGTTAGGGGCCATTCATAAAACACGTGACGCAAATTTTATCAATATTCGACCCCCCTCCCCCCCTCTGTGACGTTTCGTGACGGGTGCCGGTGCCCCCCCCTGCCGCTCCTGAAAATTACGTGACATGGAGCCCGATCCCCCCCTTCTGCTCTCGTTTTTCTTTCAACAAAAAGAAGCAAGTAAAATACTAAAACCATTTTAATAAGCTATTTCAGAACGAACAATTTATATTGTTTACTTTAAGTAAATATATATGTAATATATAAAAATGTATAATTTATACGTGGGGTCGTCCATTAAGGCCTTAGGCCACTCTAGAGGCCGAAAAAATAGGCTTTAAGGGGATTTTTTTTTCAGAAAAACTTCAAAATAAATTGTGATTACAAAAAAGGGCGTTTATCATACACATCAGTGACTGTATACAATAATTTTTTTGAAGCGATTAATTTCAAAATGGCGGCTTTGCAGCGTTTATCTCAAAAATGCATTTTTTAAGTTGACCAGAAACATAACTCAGACAATTTTCAACCGATTCACTTGAAATGTTGAATATATCTTGAAAAATACATTGTTTATGGAAGTACGTAGGATTTTTTTTATATTGCATAGTTCATTTGTTATTAACAATTATCTGACGAAATTTTACACTTTCCAAAAATTTCTCTCAAAAATCGTCAGATAATTTTTAATTACAAATGAATTATGCAATATAAAAAAAATCCTACATACTTCCATAAACAATGTATTTTTCAAGATATATTCAACATTTCAAGTGAATCGGTTGAAAATTGTCTGAGTTATGTTTCCGGCCAACTTAAAAAACGCAGTTTCGAGATAAACGCTGCGCAGCCGCCATTTTGAAATTAATCGCTTCAAAAAAATTATTGTATACAGTCACCGATATGTATGATAAACACCCTTTTTTGTAATCTCGATTTATTTTGTAGTTTTTCTGAAAAAAAATCCCCAAAAAGCCTATTTTTTCGGCCTCTAGAGTGGCCTAAGGCCTTAATGGAAGACTCCACGTACATTAATAATAAATAATTTGATAATCTTTTATCACGATGCACCTAGAATGCAATGTGTTCCCGAGGATGTTTCAGGTGAGTCTCAATCGATATCAGAGAAGTTGCGACTTCCTCGTAGTCGGAAATTTGGGTGGGCAGTACAGAAAATTTTCAGCGTCTCAGTATCACCCTTTTCCAGATTTAATATGCTTATAGCGTCTCGTGACTTTTGCTCGACCCCCCTCCCACCCCCCTGTGACAAAGTGTGACGATTTGCCTGACCCCCCCCCCCCCCCCCCCTCACTGCGTCACGTGTTTTATGAATAGCCCCTTATGTCAGTGCCAAACATTGAAAATTTAAAAAACTGAAAACTCGTTTACTGCAAAGCTCTATATATATTTGCGTTCGATTCGTCGATACACAACCACATCATTGTTATTGTAGATAAGTGTTTATATTTATTTTTTTTATTCATTGTCACCGGCATAAAAAAATCGGTTTACAATGAAGAACAGGTTCTGTATTTGCTTTCAATGTATTTTCTACTTTACAATGTTTACATTATATTTCGAATTTCAGTTTTCTTTTGAATTTTAATTCAATTTTTAACATTTTCATATACAGTAGAACCTCGATTATCCGAACTTCGATCATCCGAACCCTCAATTATCCGAACGTTGGCGCGAAAGATACATTGTTGCTCGCTGCCACCGCCGTGAGCAACAATGAGCAACCCAACGCAACTTCTCCTTTTCAAACGGCTGTGAGACTTAGCCGCTCAAAAACGCGTTACAGCCGTTCGTTAATTAAAAATAGACGGTTTTATGAAAAAAAATATTTAAAGAGGCATTCGACTTTTTTCAGGTGTTTAAAATACACACACACATACACAAATATATATATATACACACACACATATATATTTCAACGTTAATATGTATGTCAAATTTTAATATATATGTATGTACTGTTTTTATCTAAAAAGGGGTTGTTTATGATTTCGTCCCAAAAAACCCACGTTTCGATTATCCGTACTAGTCTCGGTCCCAATTGGTTCGGATAATAGAGGTTCTACTGTATTTGATCTTGAAAAAAATGATGTTATCCAGTTCAACATAATTTTTCAATAGACGGATCGAATTGAGAATTTCCTTTGTTTTTTCAAGTCTGTGAAAAATGTTTGTATAGTTTGTAACGTTGACAAATACTAGTATGGTTGAAACGAAACTTGTGGTCTTTAAGGCGGGATGTATATTGAGACAGGAAAAAAACAAGCAATATTGAGAGATTTTTTAAACTAAGACATAATTATTCTACAATTATGAAACTTGAGGTATACTTTAATAGTATATTTAAGCACACGAAACAATTTTTTTCAATAATTCATCATCAAAATGGCGGAGCTGTGGCAGAGTGTTACAGCAAGGTCGCAGCGGGAGTTGCGAATCGGCGTGCAGTCTAGCTTCCCGTAGACTTTGATTTGCAAAAAAGTTCAAACATTTTTTCAGTTAGAACATGTGTAGTTTTTATGTAACGGTAATTGAAGCGAAGAAAAGTTTGAAGTTTTTTTAATTTCGCTTTGAAACTTTGGGAAAATATTCTACATATATAATTCTATCGTTGGAAGAAAAAAAAAGAAATTGATTTTTTGATCGTTGTAAATGTACATCCCGCCTTAACTTGAACAAATATATATTTGATGAAAACAAAGTGTTCTTTATTTGACGCCAAACTCGGTCATTTGCAAAACCTGTATGGAAAACCTGGAGAAGTCAGTATTTCTAAGTCAATAATGCGTAACAACGGCGACTTGGTATGCTTTTATTTGTCGTTTTACTTTAAAAATTGAACAATCCTCGACCGGAAACCAATACTAGGAACGTAAATATTGACACAGTTGGCCAATTTTTTATCAGTTCATTTTGATAAATTATGGAGAATATTTCGTCAATTTACAGGATCAAGAATAATATATAAACAACAATATCAAGCTCATATTATTTTAATGTCCTCTCGATATTCTATAATGGTTGGAAAAATATATAATTCCAGAATTGATCAGAGCTAGTATTTCAGAATTATTTGTAATCTTTCGGAGCAGTACCAGCAAAATGGCAAATTGATATAATAGATACACAATAGACGACATTGCAGATGGTACGTTTTAAACATATATATTTTTACATCACAGCCGAGGATTGCACCGCGTGTGCCGATTCATCTAAACCGGTACACCCGCACGCACGTAGGAGCAGGAAAATAAGTCTACTCGGCGACGATTCGCGACAATCCCTTGGTCCCGCATTCGACGGGGACTTGATCTCCTTCGATTCACCTGCAGGTGGGTATTTCCGAATATTTTCTCGGCAAAATGCAAAAAAGGTTTCTAGTTTAACGATTTTTGTGATTTCAAAAGTTTTCTCCATGATCAGAACGCCCCTATGAGCGAGTAGGACTTTTTCTTTAATTTTGAACCTTTTACTTTAATCGTTTGTTTTGGCGCGGTTCAAATCTTTCGAAAATATTCCAAATTTGACAAATTGTCGAGCCTCTTCGACCTTAACTATTAATAATTTGCTAACCATTAAAATAACAAAACATTTTCCCCTTGCTTTACAGTTCCATCAAGAATCAGGCGTACAAGTCAGGCCACCAGGAAATCGAGCCAATAACTATAGAAATATTCTTTTTTACTCGAAGACTTTTTTTTCGTGAACACAAATCAATGTTATGTGCCGCATTTTGTTGTCTTTTTGTGGCGTCGATTGCTCAGTGTGTTAATATCTATGTAATATTTGCAGATTGCACAAAGTGACGGGAAACACTGTAAATAATTATGTTAATGTCTATTTTTATATATTGATCGCCAATCTCCGTCGTAGCGTGGAAATGAATAAAAACAATCTATGACGCTATGTGCCAAAAATGAATTCGAATAAAAAATAAAATAAAAAACAATTGTCTCCGTATTATATCTATTGTCCTAAAAATACTACAGGGCCGCCAATACACAGAGTCGCTGACCCGAACTCGTCGCCAATATTTGCAACCTTTTATGTGTACTGACGGCATTCACACAATCGTTTGAGAGTTGAGGAGCTGGCGAACGAAACCCAGGTTCTCCACAGTACGTCCAATTTGATTTATTTTATACGTTTTTGTACCTAAAAACTGCCTCTTCAAGCGGAAACGCCGTTTTCAACAAATTTCGAGGTGTTTAGAGTCGGATTTGACTCGAAATATTTCGGGACCTAATAAAGGTGTTTGAAAAACGTATTTCGTATTTTTGTCTCACAAATTAAAAAATGCCCAGCGTGCTGCAAATTCGAAAATGACCAACGATGTAATGTAGAAAGTTACGACTTCTATAGCGGAGTCGTAGCTTTCGAATCCGAGGTCCGGTACCGCAGTATTCTCATATACAGGGTGTCCCTCTTATCTATGCCACCCGAAATAATTCGGTAATTATCGACGTCATGAAAAAATGTTCCAGACAAAAGTTGTACGGTTTGAAGGGGGCCATGAAATGCGAGATTTTTTTTTATTTCGGTCGAGACGCTGACGCAGTCAGCCCCCTGTCACCGTCAGTCATACAAGACTCGCGTAATGACCGTCGTTTTTATTTTCAATCGCTGCCACGTGTGGCGCTAGTAGTCACCTGCTCGATAACTATATATATATGCCATATAACCTGTGGACCAGTCGAACCCACCAAACAATGGAGAAAATGTTTATTATAATCATTATTATATGATTATTTCAATCGTTTAAAATCATGTAACTAGAAATGTATTTGTTTTTTGGCAGTTAGAGATCGTGAAGTAAGTGTATGCGTGCGTGTCGGTTTCTGAACAAGCATGAAAACTTCAAGAAATAAATCAATACTTATAAATACGAGGAAAAATATATTTATTTCCCTTGAATAATTTTTAAATTCAAAATATCACCATTTAATATACATTTTAAGAAAATGATCGGTTTTTTCTTTATAATACATAAATGAACCTTGAATATTTTTTCGTGGTACAAAATTTCGATTTTTTTCTGCCGTTTCATTTTTTGTCAACACATTTTCTGACTATAGCTGTTTTGTCTTGGTCCACGGAAATAGCGATGGGACACTTCCTTGTTTTAAGTGATGGGTTTTGTATTTTCCCTGAATTTTTTGTCATAATTCTAATGTAATAGGAAAAAATAAAAATTCGTGTTACATTTCACTTATAATGAATTAATTGATGTTTTATTTATAATGACCTAGCCCATTTCGAAATCGACATAATAATATCTTATCAATTTCTTTATTATAAAAATGAACTTATCAACAGGCTAGAATATTGAGCTATATTAAATATTCTAGACTATTAATAGGTTAATTTTTATACAAAAATGGGTAGGATATATATATATATATATATATATATATATATATATATATATATATATATATATATATCGCCAATAAATAAATATCTTTTTGATAGTCCTCTTCGATGCCGTTTAGATGTCGTTTTGTCAACCTCATTCGGATGCCTATTGGACGACTTTTAGATGGCAGTGGTATCTTGGCATTTTTGTGCGTTTAAGAAGATATCTTTCCGATATATCGATTTGATGCCTTTGCGCTAACGTACCGACAACCGGAAAGAGTTAACCTTTGGTCGACACTTTGTTAACCATTAAAAGGTGCCGTATGGTTAACTATCGGACACAAATAAGTTATCTGCCAAGCGGACATAAGTGATACGTTTTGTAATAGAACACGGCGTCGTTCTTGACAACCGAAAAGTTATCCGTATCCGTTTCGCGATATCTTTCGGATGCCATATAGGTAACATTTTGCTACCTGGGTGGGAGCTTGAAAAAGTATTAAACAAAAAATAGACCAGAAGAGTAAAGAGTTGACCTTCAAAGTCGACGTATTCCATCATAACATTTTGCTACCTGGGTGGGAGATTGAAAAAGTATTAAACAAAAAATAGACCAGAAGAGTAAGGAGTTGACCTTCAAAGTCGACGTAGTTCATCATAACTTCTACTCGTTCATTGCCAAGGAGGGAATCAGTAGCAACACATTGTGTTGCTCTGGAGGACCGCACCGAGTAAAAATAAAGCCGACTCTGCGAAGCAGTCCGTGATACCGTCGACGTTACTTCGCAAATCGTAACATTCGTAACGATTCAAAATGGCGACGGGTTCGATTGTAAAATGGAGTCGACTACCATTGACGTCAATAGTAGCAGTAGACTAATGAAATAGTTATTCAATTTAAATGATAAATATATTTAGAATTCATTCGGTCTAAATAAAATCGAATTAAATATATATAAATTTAAAATTTACTCATTTTGACTAACTTTGAATGGAATATATATATATATATATATATATATATATATATATATATATATATATAATCGGTAATAGTCAGCCATTATGTAATGGAAAGTAAACTTTACGATATTTTCTCCAGGACGTATAGCAATAACAAACTAACGTGTTAATTTTCGAATATTGTATCGATCTCTAGTCAACATTTTTATAAATAATTACATTATTCAAACAACGAAAAGAGCGTTCCAAATAATTTATTCATAAATAAATAAATTTAAAAAAGCCTTAATTTGAAAAAAAATCGAATGTAAGAAGTTCGTGTGAAAAGTATTTTGAATGACGTCGCGGATGTCTCTTATCGCAAAACGATTGATTTTTGCGTCTCTTTTGAAGGTTCCTAGATGGCGCTCAATTCCTGGTGTCTGCAGTACCGACGCTCGATACTGCGAATAATTTTCACTGCCGCGTCGAGTGGAAGTATCGACGCAGCATCTACCGATGCTTCGTTCGCATGTCAGTCACACAGCCCCGGATCTACGATTTTTCCGAGCCGGGGCAAAAACTTGACTTTGGCGCCCCTCCCCTCCAGCATTTGAGATTAAGGGGGGAGATCTCTTTAGACGCCCGAAAATAAGTCATTTTTCATGATTTATAAAAAAATGTGATAAGATAATCGCATCAATTTAAAATCTTGACATTATCATATTACAACTTTCACATGGTAAATTTTTTTTTTTTCGAAGAAAACAACATAGCTGCGTTATAAGGCATTCCTTTAGGGGTCTTTTGAAAAACTGCTCATGGTACAGCTCAATAAGTTATTGATCGATCTGGCTGAAATTTTGGTCCGTTTCTCACTATAACATTATTGGAAGGATATACCTATAAAAATATGAAAAGGTATAAAATTGAAAATTAATTCGGCTTTGTAATCAAATGTTTATATTTTTTACTATTTTCTCGACAATTTTTACCCCGAAAAAGTAATTTATTTACGCGATAACCTTGAAACTTTAGGTATATCCTTCCAATAGTCTTATAGTGAGAAATCTGGCAAAATATCAGCTAGATCGATCAATAACTTGTTGAGCTATAACACGAGCAGTTTTTCAAAAGACGCCTAAATGAATACCTCATCAAAGTTCGTCTCCTAGGCAGTTTTATTTTCGATAGCTAGGATCACGACGCCATTGAAACTCACCAGAGCGCCCTGGATGTTAGGCGCTTTAGTGAAACAAGTTTTTTCAAACACAAGAATTTGGCGCCCCCTTAAATTGCCGCCCGGGGCAGGTACCCCGGTTTGCCCCCCCTTAGATCCGGGGCTGCAGTCACATGATTCCCGGCAGGCATAAAGACAGTAGTGAGACTCATTTTATTATTGACATTTCAAAATCGTAAAGGTAACAATTTACGGACAAACAATCGTGCATGCAGGGCCGTAGACTTTTATGTCTTGTGAAACGAATTGGTGTTTCGTTCACTTCATGGGTGACGATAGCACGGACAATCTAGTTGACTCGAGTACCTCGTGTCTTAGCAGCCTCGTCTCGTATTATTTTTGCTATTGTCGACAATCCCTGAAAAAAAGCAAAAAAAAACATCTTACTTTACGGTTTCGTAAAATTTGCTGAACTTGACACGATACTTTTTTCCTGAGTTGAGTGACGGGTGAATTTTTTTTCCCGCGTCTTGCCGGAGTTGGGAAGATTTTTTTTGTTCGTTTTCTCCTATGAGGAAATTTAGTTGGATACGTTTAAATTAAATGTAAAATAGTATTCTATGAATAAGATGCAATGATGCTACGAATGAGATGAATAAGTGCAAAAGATAAAAAATCACGAAGATTCTTGAAACTTTTTGTCGAATCAATTTGTCCATCAAGATAGTAGACTTTTTATTGCTATATTATTTTCAGATTTTTCTGCTAATTCGATGCAGCAATTCAAAAGGCAGTATTGTCGATGGTCGGTACAGCAGAGTACTGCATTACTGGCAAACGATAAGAGAGGAATCTCAGAGTTCGGCGATGTTTCGTACGATTCGTAGTTCCTTTTTTCGGCGCTACGAGCGCGGGGGTTCGTTATCTTGTAACTTTCGGCGAAAATTGTTCTGAGACGTTGTCGAGTCGGGATTTTCTTCGCGGTCGAAAATTATATTTGTGCATGCTAGCTCTCTACAGTGTAAACGTAACTATTGTTTCTTTACCTTGTCAACCTCGTCCGAGTTTGCGAAGCTGTAAGAGAGTCGCAAATGTTGATCGGGCCGAGAGCCATCGTAATTGAACGCGTTTCCCGGGACGACGAAAATCCCCTGGGGCACTAATTTATTCATGGCCAAGTCCATGGCATTGTCGATAGCCGTGACTCTTATCCACATGAACATACCGGCCTTCGGTACGGACCACTCGGCGATGCCTTTCAAAAAACATCAAAACTTACACACTCAAGCAAAGTGGGGTTCAATTTGGGGAAGGATCGTTGCCATCGAAGAGTTTCAATTGAGAATCATTAATTAGTCGAACACCATCTGATTTTAACTTGAGAGGAATTATTGTTTTGTGTTCGAACTGATAATGTTTGATAAATACTTAAGGCGTTAGGCCACAGTAACGGGTATAAAATCATGTGCGAATTTAACAATTTTTTTCGTATGAAAAAGTGATTCACTGATAAAATTAATTACACATCTATTTAGTATGGATATCGAGCTGTTAGAAAATATACAGTGGCGTGCAAAAGTTTCGGGCTAAGCTTTTTTTTCTCAGTTTTTCGATAATGCCTGATAATCGATATTTAATGCCTGAACCTCTCCATCATTTCAAATATTTGAGGGAGCTATGATATGCATAACAGCGTGGTATATTGTTTTGTTTGTGTACAGCGTCGCACGCGTTCGGTCAGTGTGCAAAAATATGCACACTGTCGCTGTCTCACCTTCTCCAGCCACACGGTTTGTTTACGCTTTTTCCGCGCTTTCTATCGCGTTAATTCGAAACATAAAGAACCATGAAAAAATCAGTTCTATTTCTGCCGCAATGGCGAAACACACAAAAATTGAGGTGCGCGAAGTTGTGTTAAAACTATTTGAAAAAGGAAAGAGTTCTTGTGATATTGCAAATATTTTATCTATTGGGAAAAGCACAGTAAACCGTATTATTGCGAAATGTAAATAAAAAATTCGTTGTGTGATAAAAGTCGAAGCGGTAGACCACGAAAAACTTCGAAACGCGTGGAGAAAATCATCAAATGAAAGTGCGTCATAAATCCGCGGAAAACTGCAGCAATAATTTCGCGAGAATTACGCAGTGAAAATCTTGCTGATATCAGTCGGAGTACGGTATCCCGACGTCTGAAGGCTGTGGGATTGATTGGGCGCGTCGGAGTAAAGAAACCACTCATTAGCACAAAGAATAAGAAGGCTAGATTGAATTTTGCCAAAAAATATCAACACTGGACAGTACCGAATTGGCGGAAAGTTCTTTTTACGACGAATCCAAATTTCAATTGTTCGGAAGTGATGTTCGCAAGTACGTAAGACGTACAGCCGGTACCAGATACGATGTACGATATCAAATTCCAACTGTAAAACACGGTGGCGGAAATGTTAAAGTTTGGGGAGCATTTTCTGATAACGGTATTGGTCCGCTAATAGAAATCCAAGGCAATATGGACGCTATAATGTATCGAAATATATTGCAAGACCATATGCTCCCATTTGCAAAGAAAAATATGCCGAATGGGTGGATATTTCAACACGACAATGATCCCAAACATGCTTCGTGTCTTGTGAAGAATTTCCTTGAAAGCCGAAGTGTGCGGCTACTCGACTGGCCCTCGCAGTCACCGGATTTCAATTCGGTTGAACATTTGTGGCAAGAGCTCAAGGTTCGCGTTGGAACGAAGAATCACTCCAACAAAACGGAATTATGGGATCATTTGCAATACGAGTGGGAAAAGATGACACAAGATCGCATCTCGCAATTAATTACGTCTATATCCCGACGATGTGCGGCTGTGATCGCTGTTAAGGGCATGGCAACGAAGTATTGACTCTAGAGAGAAAACTAAACCATGTTTTGTTATTTTTATAATGTTTTGTTTTTTGTTTTCATACGCAATAGTATATGGCCCAATATTATTGCAGTCGTTAAATAAAAACTGTTGGATAATTTATTGTTGAAGAGTGATATTACTGTTTATACCTCATTTTTTAAAATATCAAGCATCTCGACGCCAATTATAAGTGTCATCACTCGTTTGTATTTCTCGTACCATCGTATTTCTATGCAATATCCACGAAAAATAGGATGGCCTGAAACTTTTGCACGCTACTGTATATATATTTTTTCCGATGTACAAAATGGCCGACTACTCGAAACTTCTCGAAACCGCTTTTTTCCAATTGGCGTGACAAATAATTTCAACAATTTTCACTCGATTTACTTCAAATTTACAAGTTATGTTCCTAATTGCATTTCGCAGAGAAGTACGTACGGAATTTCTGATTAATCGGAAATTTCATTTTATGAGCAGTTATAACGAAATTTTTCACTGAAAATTCATTTCTTAAGTTCAAATACCTGCAACTTTTGAATAAAACAATATTTTTTAAATTCCGTACGTACTTCTCTAGGTATTCTAATGTAGATCGACGAGAATTTTTGTTTTTTGTTCTAGGTAAAAAATTGTGGATGCTGAATGTCACGCCGTGGAGCGCCTAAACAAAGATAAAAGAAAATATTAGTAGTCGGCCATTTTGTACATCGAAAAAAATATATATGTATTTTCTAACAGCTTGAGATTCACACTAAATAGATGTTTAATTGAACTGGTGCGATGGTCTAGTGGTTAGCGTGCTCGCCACTAAACCAGCGGACCGGGAGGTCCCGGGTTCGAATCCCAGTCGCGTACATTTCGTCGTGAAATGTTTTTCTTCGGCATTTCGCGGCGAAATAAGACTAGTTCCACGACTGGGGGGCGAACTCGATGGCCGGCTGTATTGGTATAGGTTTTCCGCAGTTTCCCTATACCCATGACAGAAATGTCATGATGGATGTAATAAAGAGGGGGAAGTCGGCTGCGGCCGCAACAGGGGGGGAACAGGGAGAAAGATGGAGACAAAAAGAAGTAAACAGTAGAGGAAAGAACGGTCATAATGATGGGAAAGAATAGGTAACAAACGCGAAAAGCGTGTACCTAAGGAAGAAAAAAAAAATATGTGTAATTAATTTTATAAGTGAATAATCAATTTTTCATACGAAAAAAATTGTTAAATTCGCACATGATTTTATACCCATTACTGTGGCCTAAGGCCTTAAACATCGCTCGTTTCTGGTACAATAGTTGATACTCCTCAATCAGATTATCCATGAAGCACCATTTTATTTTTATAATTAAAAAAAAACGTTGCGCAAAGAAGATATTAATTCACCAGTAAGATGTTTCTCGGCAGCGTTGAGCATAATGTCCCGCTTTTGTCTGTAGAAGCTTTGAATCTCTTTGAAGTGTTGCTCGAATCTCTCGGGGCTCCAAGTCTCGAAGAGTTTGTATATGACCATCTACAAAAGGATCAGGCCACGAGAACGGTAAAAAAAACTTACCATGAAAACTTGTGAACGGCAATGTGAAATTCTCGAAGGGGGGGAATATCTGTTATATTGGAAAGGATGAGAGCCCGATAGCCAACCTGTGATAGACTGGACGAATGGAGAATCGAATTCTCGACGTGCGTTAGCAGCTTGCTGATAACATCTTTGTGAGCCGTGACAACACCGAGACGAATACCCGCGCTTATTATTTTGCTGAATGAATCGAGTCGTATGACACGACCGTCGGTATCCATAGAGAGAAATGAGGCCGGTTGCGCGTCCAAAAAGTGCAAAAAGTAATAAGGATCGTCCTCGATTATTAGGAAATCGTATTTTCGCGCGAGCTCGTACACACGCTGTTTTCTCTCGTCCGTCAACACTGCCCCGGTAGGATTTGCACCTGTCGGGTTTACGTACAGCAACTACGGACACATGCAAACAAAATTGCACTAATAAATAAGTGGAAAACGAAGTTGCATTAATAGATAAGTGGAAAACGAATTTTTGTTGCATTTCAACGATGCGAAGTTAGAAGCCGGACGGCTTTGGACGTACCAACGTCTTAAAAAAAGAGTATCTTTTAAAGAGGTTAAAAAAAAGTTCGATTTGTTTTTTTTTCTGGAATTGTGCTTTTGCGCTTATAAAACAAAATGGCAGAGGGATTAAAAAAGAATGCTAAAGATTATTATTAATCGTTTTTGTATCACGAATGTTCAAGTAGCCGACGGTTACGCGAAAATCCGCGCGATTGGCGCTGACGGTTGTGACGTCACGATGTTGTAAGCTACAGAATTGTAGGTTACACGGCTTACGCGTCGGTGTAAATAAATGTGACAATTGGTGAGATTTTGCATACGAAATAGTCTCGAAGACTCTTCAAAAGTCAAAATTTACTGTAATTCTAGTGCAATGATGTGTAAAAGAGCGCTTGTGGCGGCAAATTCGAGTAATTTGTCGACCACGGACATTTTTATGCTAACACAGTTTCTGAGCGACTATTCTCAATTCACGGACGTTGTTCAGCTAACGCGAAATAGTAAGAATTTGCTGAAATTTATTGAGGATATTTGCGAATAGGTGAAACGACGAGTTTCATAAGAACTCTAATACGACTGTCGCAACATAATAAAAATAGTAAGAATTGAATGGAAATAGGCGGAAAAAATTCTTGAGATTTTGATGAATAATTTCAACGAAGAGTACAGCTTTTTGTCTGTCTCGTTATCGAGCTATTCGTGAAATAAAACAGGAAATTTCAGCTGATTCGCGTAAAACGATAAAGCGCCCTACGGCACGTGGCAACGCTGCTGTCAAGTCGGCCATTTTGAATAGGCGCCAAAATTTGAAACGCACAAACTATTGCTGCCTTGCTATAAATTTCTTACCGCGGTTTCATAAAGAGTATTTGAATATTTTGAATAATTCTTTACAGAAGCTGCAGTGCATGTGTTTCGACATAACCTTCAAATCAATTACGGGTCGTCCCGCGACTGCGCATTCATTTTCCGGCTCAACTACTTTTTTCCGTCGTTTTCCAGGTTATACTTGCTCCAACCGTCGATTATACTGTTTTTCGGTTTGCATTTTTCCCTTGCTTGCCCTACGCGCTCACTATGTGGCGTTCGTATCTGAGCTCAGTGTTACCAGTTACTGAGAACGAAATTGCGCGTTTGCCACATTTCAACTTGGTTAATAACTTATTCGCGATGTAAATGAACAAAAAAGATTAATAACATTTTTAAATAGTCAATTATATGCATTCCACATATTCGTTAGCTGAAATTTATTTATTTTATGTAACCGAAAATTTGATTCTTCGGGGTTGGCAGCCGTTACCGGTGCCCGTGTTTGAGCGTATGCGTTTCCCTCTTGCCGCCTGCCCCGCGAAGACCCTGAGCAGCCTCCTCAAGGGGCTATACCAGTGTGACACTCAAAAAAATCGATTTTTTCCCTTTTTTGACAATTTATACTTTCAAGAATATCCTGTAAAAATGTCAAGGCCGTATCTCCAATACTCCCCGAATGGCAGCCTTCTAAAGAGCAATCTTTAAACGCGTTTTCCTCGAGATGAGATTTTTCAAATTTGCTGACATTGTAACTCAAAGAGCAATTATCCGATTGACTTGAAATTTGAACTGATTATTCTTAAATATATTTACTCTACAATGACGTAAGATATTTTTGATTGGATAAAAATTCACGATTTGGCATTGAAAAAAACGACCATTTTATAGGAAAGAAAACAGACATTTTTTCATAACTACGTCATTTTGTTAGATTTTGATATTTTTCGAAAATCCTACGTCATTGTACAGGAAATACCTTCCAGTTTAACGACATTTTTTCCTTTTTCGGTTTCAGCTACTCAATCGGCCGGAATCATGTCAGCAGTGGAGGACCTTTTTCTTTGGCGCCTCCGATGGCAGCGCATAAGTCGCTTGGATCTCAATATTTTTCTATGAAAAAATTATGTAATATAGGTCAAATATAGCCAAATATATTCTTAATTTTCCGAAACATTTATATGAGTACTTTTCTTCCAAAAAAATTCCCGAAATACACCCAAATTTTCAGCGTTCACACTGGTATAGCCCCTTAACGCTGCAGAAATTCATGGGGCCAAGGCTTCATTGTATACATTTAACTTTTAACGAACCACCTTTGGTGGTATTCAAACAGAGAGGACCGATACAAGTCATATAACTTTATCGTTGTCATTTTTGACAGAATACTAGTACTACACGAGTAGTTCGTATATCATTGTGACGTCGCAATGTTTGTGAAGCGTAATTCGGCTTCTCAAGCCCAACAGAATACAAATTTCAAAGTGCTGTAATTTTGTGCTTTGAACCACGGACTTCGACGTTTTATGTTTTGCGGCACGGTCAGAAATATTTTGTTTTGCGAACTTTTCGTGGTATTTGCACAGAGAGGGACGAAATAAGTCCTGTATGTCTTTATCGTTGTCGACTTTGACAGAATACTCGTACTACATGAGTAGTTTGTATACTGGCTATAACAATGTGATGTCACAGAGCGCTCGGGTAAGTTCGGATACGTTCAGCGCCTTTTTGCCGAGCGAAATAGAATCAAAGCTTCAATGTGCTATTTTCGTTAATTGTCCAAGAAAAAAAAAATTACTTGTAAAAACCGCTAACGATCTTTACAATAAAAAAAATCGATTTTCTAACCTAATTCTTATCGGTGCAAAGACCAATCCGAGCCCAAACAAACCCCAACAAACTCACCTTCGGAAGAGGTTGCTTGTTGCGGACTCGGCTTTCGCAAGCTTTCTCAATCTCCTCGGGAATAATACCGTCCGCATCCTGTTTGATCCCAATGAAGTCAGGCACCAGTGGATCGATCTGAAAGAATCATAGCTGATCGTTTAATCGTCGCTGGACCGAAAAAACGTATTGCTGAATGACATTTAGTTCTTGCGCAATCCCTGCCTTCAATCGGGCTAATCTCTTGCAATTTGCATTCAACTTTGCTAGCCTAAAGCTAGAGGATTTCTGGGAGTAGGAGTTTGCAGGCATCAGGAAATCCTTGATCCGCTACCATCAGCGGATCAGGTGAATTTTAGACCCCATTTTAGTGTTTCGATAGGTTAACTTTAGGTCCTTAGTCGCTAGTGAATGGAGACCTGTTGCTAATGAAGGGAAATAGAACAATAATCAAAACGATGATCAAAGCTGCTTCCAAGAGAGCGTCAGCCATTGCATCTCAGTTCGTGCATTGAAGTTCGAACCGCAAGTAGTTTTTATTTCCAAACTCATTAACAATGGAGAATTATAGGTCTTGAAAAACAATTACTGACAGCTCCTACGACCCCGAAATAGACCGGTGCTTGGATCATGACGGGATCTCCCACGTCGATGAAAGCTTCGAAAATCTTGACCAAGCCATCCTGGGACCCGGTCACGATGAGCACGTCCCAAAAGTTGTTCGGTGGTGAATGCCAACGGTCCTGCATCTCACGTAGCTTTCCCAACATCCTGGGAATCCTGCGTATCAGAGAAATCTGAATTTCGGTTGATTCTCATCATACATATATATATATATACACATACACACACACACACATTCCAAGTGTTTTCGAACGGCCTAAAAGCCTGACCGTCTTCAATCTTTTTCAAAGTTGGTGATGTTTTTGTATCATACATTTTAAGTACGTGGCATTTTTTTCCAATTTTTATCGGCTCGCTTGTAGAGAATGAAATTTTCGATAATTTTGGCCTCTACCTTTTTTTTCCTAGAATCAATATTTAAGGTTGTACGCCAACGGTAAAAAAAACGAGAAGCGTGAAAATATTATTTCGCGAACCATGCGCTCCTTTCTTTTACCGTTGGCGTATGACCTTGAATATTGATTCTAGGGAAAAAAAGGTAGAGACAAAAATTGTCCAAAATTTCATTCTCTACAAGTTTGTTCATGTTCGTTTATGCCCTAAAGTTAAAAATAGACGAGATAATGCAAAAGCCGCCTTTTCAGGTTTAATTCGAAAAATATCGATGGTAGAGAAAAAACTGTAATGACCAAAGTTGTAGAGCACTCGATTTTCTACAAGTTTAGTCATTACCATTTTTACTTAAATTTTACTTTTACGTAAATCGCCGAGTTATTCAACAAAAACAATTTCCCATTAAATTTGAGACGACGATATTAACTGAACGCAAGCCCAGCCCAGAATGAAACTTACACATGTTGTTTTACACTAATAAAAGAAAATTTAGTGTTAATTTCAGCAGGATCAACCTAGTCATTGGGGTTAGAAAATTGAAAAATTAAAATTTTTTTTTCTTTAGAATTGTACTTGGGGAATTTTGAATTTTTTCCCAAAATAGTTCATAGAAAAACGCATCTTTTTTTTGTAGAGGACATTTTTCCTGCGACGAGAAGATCACTACGATACGATCACTTGAAATTTTGTCACGTGTAAAATCTTATTTCCGAGTTAGCCGAATTAGCGAGCCGATAAAAATCTGAAATAAATGCCACGTACCAAAATATATGATACAAAAACATCACCAACTTTGTAAAAGATTGAAGAAGGTCAGGCTTTTATGCCGTTCGAAAACACTTGGAATATCTCATATATATACTACGGTGGCACAAATTTGAGTTATATTTTTTTCCTTCTCACTGACCAATTATGTTCTTTAAAGAAAAATAAATTGTCACGACAGCTTCGAGCGGTCAAAAAATATTTAGAGATCACGCAAGCCTCCCAAAAATTCAAATTTTCATGAAAACATCGATTTTTTTTTCGTTCACTTCTCACCCATGTATTTTACGCTTTATAATTTTTAAATTCACCTCGCGAAAGCTCTAGCCGTTCAATGAATATTTAGTGGTCGCTCAGGAGCTTCAAAATTTCCAATATTCGCCAATTTTTTTACTCTTCCCACTCATAAATTTAACGCTTTGTAAAATTTTCAAAACAATTGATCGTTTTTCTTTGCAAACAGATTTTTCAAATTTACCTCACACTCTAACCCAAAAATTAGAATCTTTGTTCTCATAAAACAATTCTTTAAAGCTCTTGTCCGTAAACAAAATTATAGGTCCCCCGTTTTATCGGGTTAGAAGTGTGAGGTAAATTTAGAAATCCGTTTCTAAAGGAAAAAAGGATTGTTTGGAATATTGTACAAAGTATTATGCTTGTGAGGGGGAGGAGAAAAAAAAATTCGCGTCAATTGGAAATTCCGAAGCTCTTGAGCGATCACTAAATGTTCATTGGCCTGCTAGAGCCTTCGCGAGCTTAATTTAAAAATTATAAAGCGTAAAATTCATAGGTGAGGAGTGAATGAAAAAAAAAATCGATTCTTTAATGAAAATTTGGGGTGGCTTGAGCGACCTCGAAATATTTTTTGACCGTTCGCAGCTTTCGCGACAATTTTTTTTTCAAAAGTAGATGATTGGATGGTGAGAAAAAGGAAAAAAAATAGAGCTAAATCTTGTGATATCCTAATATATATATACAGGGTGAGGCACTAACTGCTGCCACCTCGAATATCTCTGTAATTATCGACGTCACAAAAAAATGTTGGAAACGTTGGAAAGTTGTACCGTACGAAAGAGGTCAAATGCGACCATTTTTTTTATCTCAGTGGAGGCGCTGTCGCACAGTAAAGGTCACCTCCACTTTGTTAAATGGGACGGTAAATTTTTTTCACTTATCTTGTAGAGCATCGAAAACTGCATAAAAAACATTTAGGGATCAAAGTCGTTCAAGGTCATTTAAGATCAAAAAGTGACATGAACTTTATTTTTATGTGAAATTACCTTTATTCACAGTAGATGTTCAAAGTGATTGCCATTGGAATCAATGCAGTATTGCGATCTCCTCATCACGGATTGTGTAGAATTTCTTATCACTTCGGCATTAACCGACCACGGTCTTTGGTGTGCAACTTGCCAATGTGGATTTTGAGTTGACCACAAATGCATGTTATGCAAGTTAATATTTCCATGATTCGTAAATGTTGCCTCATCAGTAAATTAAATCCGATTAATAAATTAGTCATCTCTCTGAATCTGGCGTTGAGCCCATCGGCAGAATTCAGTGCGATTCATGAAATCCGTACCAGTTAATTCCTGGTGGAGACTGATGTGGTAAGAATGATGTTTATGACGATGTAGAACACGTAGAATACTTCTTTGGCCTACGTCAGATTCCCTCGCAATTTGACGAGAACTCGCACAAGGGTCTCGATGAACGGCGGCAAGAACACCAATTTCCGTTTCCTCGTTAGTAGCTCGCTTTTGTCGGTTACTTTCCCGACGGGTTAAGGATCCAGTTGTCCTCAGTTTAGTGTACAAAATTTGAAATGTACGGCGTGTAGGATGAGAACATTCAGGAAATCTTTCAGCGTATAAGTCTCTAGCTCTCACTGTATTTTTCTGACATTCTCCGTAAATTAGAAGCATATCAGTTTGCTCTTGAGAGAATACATCATTTACATTCGCTTGATTCATTAATACTGGTCTCACCATTCTTACTATCGTTATCTTGGGTTTGTTTGGGCGAAACATTGTACAATGTTCCGTGTACATTGTAGGTTTGGTGCCGTTGTTTACATACAAGACAATGGCAAGACTTCGGCGATACGTGCCGAAGTGATAAGAAATTCGTGATGAGCAGATTGCAATACTGCATTGATTCCAATGGCAATCACTTTGATCATCTACTGTGAATAAAGGTAATTTCACATAAAAATAAAGTTCATGTCACGTTTTTTATCTTAAATGACCTTGAACGACTTTCACCCCCTAATGTTTTTTATGCATTTTTCGATGCTCTACATGATAGTTGAAAAAAAAATGTACCGTCCCATTTAAAAAAGTGGAGGTGACCTTTACTGTGCGACAGCGCCTCCACTGAGATAAAAAAAAAATGGTCGCATTTGATGACCCCTTTCGTACGGTACAACTTTTGTTTCAAACATTTTTTTGTGACGTCGATAATTACAAAGATGTTCAAGGTGGCAACGGTTAGTGCCTTACCCTGTGTGTATATATATATATATATGTGTGTGTGTGTGTGTGTATATATATATATATATATATATATGAAGCCCGAGCGTGGTCACGCGGGCTTTGTCTCGATCTCCTTGTGACGCAACGTCACAATATATAGGGAAGTATTCACCCCTGGGCAGGTGACATTTTTAACGCCACATCCAAGTCCGCGTCTTTAAGGGTGCACACACTGTTGTCGTTCAGGCGAAATAATATCTCAACGATCGGAAACGTGGCAGGATTCTTCTGCCCTTCCGCCCATCGAATTCGATGACCGGATGTCGGTATTTGGCGGTAGGCACTTGCTGAAAATTCAGTTTGTTTTTTTGCTAATCATTTTGCTATCATCGACAATCGTTGGTTTTAGGCTGCCGTCTTTGTCACGTTGGTCCAATGAGACATGGGAATTATGAAGTTTACCCTCAATAAATTAGTCAACTTTGTTGAAAATTTACTATTGGATCCTCCAAGCACACGCGAAAACAAGGAAACCTTGAAACAAATATTTTAAGGTTTTTGGTAATATAACATTGTGGCACAGTAGCAGGTAACGCCTGCGCACTGGAGTTTTTTCCGATTTTTGAGAATGAACTTGCAGCAAAATACCGAAGCGCTTTTTATTGTAGATCTAAAAGTATTACAGATGTGCCAAAGATTTATGCGAAATAATGAAAAATTTTTTTTTGTAATTAAAATTTATACAAAGATTTTTTGGTAATTGAACGAAAAATATTTTTCCAGATCCTTGATAATTTAATCAATTAAATTTAAATTTTAAATCTCATTTTCAAATAGAATGTAATTTTTATATATGAACATTTATTCAATTTCATATTTTCCAAATATAATATTCGTATATCAATATTTATAACTATTTTTGAAATAACAAATATTTTTTATAATTTTCAAAATAAAGTATAAAACAACTCTATTAATTTATTTTTGAATTCTTGATAAGTAATTCTCAGCCGTAATTTTGTATTGATACGAGTCTCAAAACTTTGTGTGTACTTTTTTTTTGTATTTATTTCGAGGAACCAATAGTAACTTTTTACGAAAGGTCACCAATTATTCAAAAATGAACTTCAATTGGCCTTACACGAGGCTGTCACCCCGTAAGAAAGAACAAACTGATTGCTCAGGCTAATTTCCGATCAACCGAAAACTCGCATGGCTGCGATGGGCATGGCGTATCTGCTCTCGTACTGAACGTTGCATTTTTGCGGCTGATATTGCGAGGCCAAGCGATTCCCAAGCGAGTTTAAGGGGTCTTTCCACTTTAGACGCTAAAAAGGCTGTTTTCATGATTTTTTTGATCGGTTTATATTATAGATATTGATGTAAAAGTTGTTACACTCAATAAATACACTTTCGAAATACATTTTAAAAAAATTTCATGTATTTATGTAACCCAAACAAACTTTAAACGCGTTTTTCTCGAAACAACGTTTTTCGAGGGCTTGATGGGAAAATCTTCGAAACTACTGAATCGATCCTTATGAAATTTCAACCACATGATTTTTACAACTATAGCCATAGCACGTATCAAGGATTTTTTTAAAATTTTGATATTTACTATTTTTTTTGCCAAAAACGGCGGAAAAACACGATCCTTGTAGTTTTTATTTTAAAAAATTTCCACCATTTTGTTATTTTTGCATATATAAAAAATCGTATGATATGCGCTATAGCCATTAAGGGGGGATTGTCTTTTTTTTCGCAAAATTTACCGCTTTTTGGGAATTTTTTTGTGAAGAAAGTATACAACGGAAAACTTGTGAAACTTGGCATATAGTTTTATTGATCTGTTTACTACATACAAAAAATTTTTTAAACAATTTCATCAAAAAATCCGCCTCCCACCCCCCTCGACGCGCGATGGTGCTTTTTTGATGGTGTGCACGATTTCTCAAAAACTATTCAACCGATTGCCTTCAAATTTGGACAGAATGCTCAGCTGACATCCTTTTATCGTTTGATGAAGCAAAAAAGCAATACGTTTAATAGTTTTTTATTTATAACAAAAAATCGATTAATTTTTTTCGAAAAATCGATACTTCAAGTTCAAAACGTCACCAAATCGTCAATTTTTTTTCCCTTCATCGAACGATAGCTATATGTGTCTAAAGTAAAATGCTTTTTGGGTTTTTGTTGCAGGATGAACGTGAAGGCTGTAATCGTGCACACCATCAAAAAAGGACCATCGCGGGTCGAGGGGGGTGGGAGGCGGATTTTTTGATGATATTGTTTAAAAAAATTTTTGTATGTAGTAAACAGATCAATAAAACTATATGCCAAGTTTCACAAGTTTTCCGTTGTATACTTTCTTCACAAAAAAATTCCCAAAAAGCGGTAAATTTTGCGAAAGAAAAAGACAATCCCCCCTTAACATATTGAATCTAAAACCGTCTGATTTTTTTGTTTCGGATGATCCATCTCCGGATTCATCAACAGCGCAGACCTACCATTCTTAGGACATTTTTTGAACTACCATTATCGTCTATAAATAGTGACTTAAATAAATAATTTTTTAAATAAATGTATTTCGAAGGTGTATTTATTGAGGGGATTTATTGAAACCTTTTGTACATTGTTAAGTGTCATTTCAAGAACATTCCATGAAATTTGTACGCAAAAATATCCACAAACAAGCCGGTGAAAAAGCTTTTCCAAGAACGTGTTTGGAACAACACGATTTGCGGTGTTAACTGTATCTCAGCGAGAAATTACCTGAAATCAAGTACCATTAAAATTTAGTCACAGCATCATCAAATCCTCCCCCCAACAGCCCTTGATAATTTTTTTTTCATTTCTAAATTTTTGGTGGTCATGTAAAGTGAAAAGTGCTATTTTTCACGAAAAATTCCGCCATTTTGGGGGTGGAAAACCCCCTCAATGTAAAAAAAACTCAAACTAACCGTTGGGGGGAGGTATTTTATATGTAGAAAGTGTGTACCAAGTTTGAAATAAATCGGTCATGTAGTTTTCAAATGGCAGTGAACACGGACTTTGAAAAAGTGGTTTCGAGAAAAACGCAGCACCGACTTGTTTGTGGATATTTTCGCGTAAAAATTTCACGGAATGTTCTTGCAATGACACTTAACAATGTACAAAAGGTTTCAATAAATTTACTCTATCCATATAGATGAAAAAAATCGCAAAAAAGTGTTTTTTTTTTCACGCTGAAACCCCTACCCTCCCCTTAAGAGTAACAGCTTTTATATCAATATCTATAATATAAACCTATAAAAAAACACGAAAATAGCTTTTTTAGCGTCTAAAGTGTGAAAACCCCTCAAGCAAAATTAGTTATCCAAGCCCAGCTCGTAGGATCCTAAGAGTGACCGTCGCCTCGTGGCCAAATTTTCATCAGCACCAGCATCAAATGCGATCCAAAGTCGAGAATTGGCTATTCGTCAGGTTCCGGCTTACCGAGAACATTGATGAGCATCCTCTTGCGCCTGTGGCAAATGTCACTGAACAACCTTGAAAAGTCCATTTCCGAAGATGTCGATCGTCGCTTTCACTTGATATTATAATCGGCACTTGGACGACGATAACCAAAAGGGAAAAACAACCAGAAAGCTTCCTAATGGTTGTTCAAAGTATTTCGATTTAACGATAAACCGTAAGATGAGATGCCAATGAGTAGCCTACTTTTTGCTTCTTCTTTCACAGTTTGCGATGTATTAAATTTCCGCAAAGTACCGAGGCACTATCTCCCTCGTATAACGCGTCGTTGTTGCCGCGAGTCCACGGAAATTCACACGTTGAGCAAATTTTAAGCTTGTCCCCGAGTTGTTTCGTGCCAATTTATACCTCAAGGCCCCATACACGCGATAATGATCGATGTGATAACCAATAATTTGTTTCTTTCCATTTACTGACTAGTTGAACGACAACCAAATTGTTCACCGATCAATGACACGTTCCAAGCGGTCATGCTTTGAGACTCGTCGTACTTCGATGGGTGACCGCTTGTCATATGATTAATTGATGCATCACATCGCGCACCCGGAGTTATATTTTCGATTAAATGCTCCATTGAATGTGGGAGTACAGCAAGGAAGTGGTGGTGGATGAAAAATAGAATACGATCGTTGTGACAAAATCGGAATGGAATTAAAATTCATTTTTGATACAAATGAGTGTACAATGTACAACAAATTGATAAGAATTGTATTTTTCCTTCCGGAAAATTGAGAACTGTAATTAATGAATTCAATTAATTTAATAAACTAATGTGATAATTTTATTAGTTTGAGCTTTAATTCGAATAATTTATCATGTATTAATAATTGATGAACTTAACAAATGGATTAATTAAATTAAATGAATTAATCGAATTAATCCTTGTCTGCAATCAGTTGATAAAGTCAGAATTCTATTTTTCATGTAGGAAAATTGGAAACACAAAAGTAATGCGTAATATTTAGAAGATGAAAAATATATATACAGGGTGTTTGGCGCATCGACCGACACATTTTTTTGGGCGTTTGGGACGATCATTTGCTAATTTTTTTTCACCCTTACACCCCATGTCCTAAGTGTAAGGGTTATTGAGATATGATTTTTATAATTACCCCAAATTTCGCCTTTAAATCGTTATAACTTTTTTATTTGTGGTTGTAATAGCACGAAATAACTTTTGTTGTATTCTGCAATGTATGTGTATTATAAATGAATCATTATTTGATACAATAGGTTGTCTGAAAAATTTGAAGTTCTCAATTCATTATAAAAAAAGAAACTTATTTTCTTTATTTTTACCACATAATGATTGATTTATATGGCATATAGCATACCGTTGGAAAGGATATAAACTAGAGAACTTTTTAAAACAAAGCTAAGTTCAAAATAGTTTTTATTTTTTCTATAATGAATTTAGAAGTTGAGATTTTTCATACATTTACGCATTTTTAAGACTTCGGAAGCTCATAAGTCATTTTCTTGAAACCAATTGTATCAAATAACGATTTATTTATAACGAACATACATCGCAGGAAACAACAAGACATATTTTTCTGCTATTACAACCACAAATAAAAAAGTTGCGATGATTTAGAAGCAAAATTTCGGGTAATTAAAAAAAAACGAAAAAAATCATATTTTAATTAGCGTGACACTTAAGACATAGGGTGTAAGGGTGAAAAAAGTAGCAAATGACCCCCCCCCCCCCAATCCCCCAAGAAATAGTGTCGGTCCATGTGCCAATTACCCTGTATTTATTCTCTCCACACTCACCGCGCCCAGAGTCGCCGTATACGTCGGTACTTGCACCATGATGGGCTCTCCTTCGTTCATCAGCAGGTCCAGAATTTTGCAAAAACCTTCCTGCGAGCCAGGCATAAAAATGACATCGAGATCTTTGACGAGTGGCTTGTGGTATCTCTCTTGAAATTCTCGATAGGTCCGCAAAAGAGGATGGTGTCTATAACGAAGACGAGTGCAATGGCCTTGAAGTTTACATCATTGGAATGCAAAAAAAATTCTTTTTTATATTTTTACTTCCGCATGATTATTATTTTACAAAAAAAATTTCTCAGATTTAAATGATAAGTGTTTAAATGAGTGACTTAAAAAATGATTGATGGATTTTCGTAACGAAGTTTAGTCGCAAAAAATTCACGCAATTGAAAAGTAATAATTTGCACTCCAAGGATGCAAACTTCAATCTCATCACGTTTAATTATTTTTCATACACATATCTTTTTTAGATGAAAATTCTAAAAAATTTTAATAATGTTCGTTCAATGAAATCAATTCCTTTCACGACTGTAGATTGTGATATAAAGTAATAGTAGAAATGAAGGCCTTAAGCCACTCTAGAGGCCAATAAGGGCATATTTTGTGATTTTTTTTTCAGCGGGATCATAAAATAAATCGAAATTACAAAATAGGGGTTTTATTATACAAGGAATTGACTGTACAAAATTATTTTTTCACAGCGATAAATGTCAAAATGGCGACTGTGCAGCATTTTTGCCATGACGCCTTTATTTTTGGAAGGTCAACGGCCGGACAGAACCTATAATTTTTTACTTATGCTGACATGAGACACTAACGTTTTTTCGATTATATATAAGAATAGCTATAGAAGTACGTAAGATTTTTTTAAATATATTATTTTTTGTTAAACGGCGCATTTCTAAAACAAAAAGTATAAAATGCCATGAGAAAATCGTCAGAAAATTGTTTATAAAAAAGGAACTATGCAATATAATAAAAAAAAAATACTGCGTAGTGCCTTAGAAAATGTAATTCTAAATATACAGTTAAAATTTCAAGTGAATCGGTTGAAATTTGAGTTATGAGTCCGGCCGATTTGAAAAATGTAGTTTTGAGATAAACGCGTTTAAAGTTAGTAGAAAGTCACGACATGAATAATGTTTCAATGCCTTTAATCTGCTATGCTTGGACTAGAAGTTGACAATCGTCTACTTAGAAATTTTCCACAACCATAATCTTTTTGCATATAATTGCATGAAAAATTTGCATATAATTGCATAAAAAAAATTTGCATATAATTGCATTAAAAAAAATAGAAAGTCACGACATGAATAATGTTTCAATACCTTTAATCTGCTATGCCTGGACTAGAAGTTGCAAATCGACTACTTAGAGATTTTCCACAACCATAATCTTTTTGCATATAATTGCATAAAAAATTTGCATATAATTGCATAAAAAAAATTGCTTACAATTGCATAAAAAATTTGCATATTATTGCATAAAAAAATAGAAAGTCACGACATGAATAATGTTTCAATACCTTTAATTTGCTATGCCTGGACAAGAAGTCGAAAGTCGACTACTTAGATATTTTCCACAATCATAATCTTTTTGCACATAATTTTATAGGTACTAAGGTACCTTTATAATAAAAAAAATGATTTTTGGAAAATCCTAGAGTGTCCTGAGGCCTTAAGGACGGATATACATTTACAACGAAAAAAAAATCGATTCCTTTTTTTCTCTTTGAACGATAGAACTATACATGTAGAATACTTTCTCAAATTTTAAAAAGCGAAATTCGAATGACTTCTAACGTTACAGCCCGTCAACGCTGTGCCTCACCGCTCGGATTCGGAGCGCGCGAGAACTTCAAACGCCTTTTTCTCAAAACTGCATTATCAAAATTGGCGTGCAGGATTACTCAAAAACTATTAAGAGGGAATGACACCTCATCGCGGTCGGTATGGTAGAACAATTATAGATTCCCAAAAATCTCTGAAACGGCTCTTCAGATCCCGTCGAAACTTTGCCAAACGACGTCAAATAGATAGACGAACAGCTGTCTTCTCCTCAAATTTTCTGAATTTGAGAAAAAAATATAGATTGGCTTATGATAAGCCAATCTAGTTTTTTTTCTCAATTTTCTCAAAGAAAATTTGAGGAGAAGACAGCTGTTCGTCTATCTATTTGACGTCGTTTGGCAAAGTTTCGACGGGATCTGAAGAGCCGTTTCAGAGATTTTTGGGAATCTATAATTGTTCTACCATACCGACCGCGATGAGGTGTCATTCCCTCTTAAGCCGATTGAGATGAAACTTGGTAGAAATATTGGTACCTTCTACTTGACGAGAATTGTTTTTGAAAAATTGGAAAAAAGACTACTTTTTAAATCTACATTTTACAGAAATGTTGCGTGAAATGTTGATTTTTTTTGTAAATCCGTGCCATTTTGTTAAATTTGCATTTTCTTCTTTTTAACTACCGTCACATCGAAACTATACATGTTCTAACTGAAAAAATGTATGAACTTTTTTGCAAATCAAAGTCTACGGGAAGCTAGACTGCACATCATTTCGATGATGAATTAATTTAAAAAAATTGTTTTCTATACTTAAATATACTATTAAAGTATATCCAAAGTTTGATAATTGTAGAATAATTATTTCTCAGTTTAAAAAATCTCTCAATATTGCTTATTTTTTTCCTGTCTAAATGTATATCCCGTTTTCACGAAACCTCGTATCGTTCATAGCATTTACTTGTGAGTCGTTTTTAAAAATCCTACCCTTGTGAAGGTCCATACTGCAGAGAGGCATTTAAATCGAGGCCAGTCAGCTTTTTCAGTATGTCATCTCGATAGGTAATCGACATGGCTTTGATCGGAAAGGTCGCCGGGTTGGGCATTCCACCAGCGAACGTAATGTGTTCCGCATGGGTTGATTGCATTTCCGCTGCGTGGCGAAAAAAACCGCATCAACATTTTTCAAAGCAATTATCGAAAGTTCGCAAGTAGCTATGAGCAAATAGCTATGAGCGACATTGGAACCTTGATTCGACGGATGATGATGGGCATACAATTGGCCGGATCGTAATTCCAATCGATGTCTAAAATAACCAAAAATACATTACTCACCGAATTTCCGAATCAAATTTTCACGACGTCTGGCCACTTTTTTAGCGAAGAATTTTGTGTAATCCATAATCGTCGTCGATGATAAATTCAGCGGTAGAATAATTATTCCAATCCGGTCACCAACTTCCTTTGCCTTTGCGTATACAACGTGTCACTTTGCGGTTCTCGTGAAGCGAGCACCAACTGCCTCCAACGAATTGGAAACGATAAATTTCGACGGACAAATGTGACGAAAGTGTGGCGAGAGTGAGGCTTAATCGCGATTAAATGCTTCGCGTCAGACTGTAGTGTAATGACGAACAATTCGACAGACCGCCTGCGATCGCGGAGTCCAATACCTCTCGCAATGCTTTCAACGACACCAACGGACCAATAAACTCTGAAATCAAATCTCTTATTATACTCAGATAATGCTACAATAAACGCCTCATTCTCCTCGCTCCCCTTATCGCCTCCCCCTTTCTCGTCTTCGACATACATGATAGCGTGAACTGATATCTCTGAAAGTGCTTCGCTACATTTCCTTCTGTCACTGCATGCTCGAGCTTGAGCAAATACGTTTTATTTCACATAAAATATTTTTAATTTTACTGCATCTGTTTCATTATTTTTGACAATCTCTTCTCGATTTTTTGGTAATTCTTTAGATAAGTGACTTTTCCGAAAAATGAGCCTAAAATATTTTATTTTGCTATTTTCTCATTTATCGGGTTATATATTGTGATATTCATTCGGGGGAAGCTGAAATTTACCCACCCTCTTAAAAAGTTATGGGGTTTTAAAGTTCGCGGAAACACGTGATAAAATAGGGGACTTTTGAACATTTCGACGCTCATATTGGGTTTGTTTGGGTTTTTGAAAAATTCGATATGATTTTGAGCGATTTTTTGCTCGTAAAAAAATTGTTAATGAAAAATTTCAGCTTCCCCCGACTGAATTATTTATAACCCAATAAATGAGATATTGATCAATTGATTGAGATAAATAAATGAGATATTCTCATTGATTGGGTTATAAATAATTCAGTCGGGAAGCTGAAATGATAAAACCCAATAAATGAGAATATCTCATTTATTGGATTTTCTCATTTTTCGGAAAAGTCACTTATCTAAAGAATTACCGATATTTTTTTTCAACCGGCACGAACATAATGAAGTTTTTTAAAATTCGCTTAGGTTTTACTCATTTATGATTTGTGTACTTCGCTGATGGAAATAATGTACTATTTGGCGATAATTGTGTATTTTATTTATCTATTCGTGTGATATATTATTAATAGTGTAAAATTATTAATAGTCTATTTTATATTCGTTTATACGGCCTGTTGAAAATATCTTTTTTGCAATAAGAGTTTATTGATTCTTAATTCTTGTGTAGGAATGTTGGGTCATTTTGTGATTGTTCATTTAGTTATTTATTTATTGATAATTCATTTGTGTATTCGAGTAGTTGTAGTTCTTTATTTCCAGGTATACCCTTGTGGGTTATTACACAGCCCTCCCTCCTCCATGTACATCAATACCCTTTTTATTTATTCAAGTAATATATTACTAATATCATATAATTATTTATTTTTATTTCATATTCGCTTTTGAGATGTTTCACGAATATCTTTTTTTCGTGATTAATTATTAGAATTTATTGATTCCTAATTATAGTCTAGCAACTTATTAATTTCTGGGTAATTTGTTAATTCATATGTTCGTCCTTTAAACAAAAATCGAGAAGACAGAGCACGATCCCACAGTAGTATATGCCTACCTTGTCAGATCGCAAATGATCAATGGACTCTTTTTGTTGGTACTGTAGAGAATTGAAAAACAATGCATCTCATTTGCAACAATATTTTCGAATACTTGAGAAAATATTGTTGCAAATGAGATTTTATTCACGAGCAGGTGGAGTTTTCTCAAGTATTCGAAAATATTGTTGCAAATGACATTGTAGATAAGTCTATCTACAATAATTAGCGTATCCCAATGTCGTCGCGCATCTCCTTATCATAGACACATATTTACGAGCTTGATTCGATTTATGATTACTTCAAGTCCCGTCTCTGTACAAAACAAGTGCGTTGTGTCAACACGTTTCAGCCTTGGAATTCTGTCGCCAATATCAACACATCTTCTCGTGTGTTGTTCAAATCAACATACGTATGCGTTTAGTTTCAACACGTTTTATCCCGCGTCGTTCCAAATGAACGCACTGCATGCGTGTTCAGGCATCACAGTCCAGGGTGCCTTGAACCAGTATACAGGGTGTCCCAGAACTGATGGTAGTCCCTGGAATGGGGGATTGGGGGTGAAATTCGGAGTCGATTGATATAAGTATGCATGGGTCTCAGATCAATCCCTGAATTATTATTAATTTTTAAAGGCAGGCCAATCAGGTGCGCCCGATGACCCAGCGTACGGCGGTAAGCGATACGCGCGTGCAGTGGTGGCTGCCGGGAGCACCGCACCTACCTCATCGGGCGCACCCGATTGGCCCGCCTTTAAAAATTAATAATAATTCAGGCGTTGATCTGAGACCCATACATGCTTATATCAATCAACTCAGAATTTCACCCCCCCCCCCACCCCCATTTCAGGGACTACCATCAGTTCCGGGACATCCTGTAGGATCCCTACTATTATAAATGCGAAAGTGGGTTTGTTGGTTTGTCCTTCTTTCACGCAGCAACGGAAAAACGGATCGACGTGATTTTTTGCATAGAGATAGATTATGGGTCGGACAGTGACATGCTGGTGGTCGCAAAACACCATTTTTTTGCGGAAATTTTTTGGGTACATTCCTGGCAAACGAAAGAACCTCCAAAAAAATTGGCGACGTGCTGGCAGCCGAGAATAGAAGTCCGTCGAATTGTTGTTCATTCCGGCTGGACTGTTAAGACAAACTGCGTACATTCACCGGACATTATGTGTGTTTCAATAAGTGTGTTGGTTGGCAACACGTGTAAGCCGTGTTCGTTCAGAGACACAGTACAAAGCGTGTTGTTTCTATATACAGCGTAGTAAACACCTGCCATGCGTGTTATGTGTTGTTTCATTACCCGGACAACATACTTTTCTTATACAGTGCTGATTAAAATCTCAACGCAAGCATTTCCAATATTTACACATACGGCAGCTTTATCTAAAGCAGTGCTAAGAAAAAAAAATAATCAACCTGCAAACAAAATATGCGTGTCATGCAAAAAAAAAAAATAACGAGTGGCCACTTTAGCTTATCAACCGTTTTTATACCGATAAAAAGTGAAAGGTCAACCTACATAGTTCTTCTTCGACCAAACACTGCTAGCCCAACTGATACTTCTTATTTTGATCATCAATGTTGGTCAAGCTGTGCGTAGTTGGTATAATTGATGCAATTTGGTTCTGGATGCCAATTTAAATGTTGACTGCCCCTTTCCTCGAATGTTCACGCGAGCGTGACGTCTGTACCGTCTGTTTGACGGCTTTGTATCGACGACACGTGTAAGCAAGGGGATCCGCTCGGTTAATCAGTTTCGTCAACGCTTCGCTAGCCAAGTTTATAGAAGAGCTCGGGTCTCATAGCCTTCGTAGCTAATTGCGAAATTAACGTTGCAACAATTGACCAATGTGCTCTGCTTCTAGCGTCACTCCTTTACCGCAGCAATTACGATGACCACGTCCTTCTTTCAGGCCTCCTATTTCCATTTCGCAGTTACCGACGTCCTTTAATTTACGAGACTGCTCGAAATTAGGGGCAAAACTTGGAAATACTTTTTGGCAATGTGAGTTAGCCAGAAAAATGGATACGCGTTTTTCACAATTATTAAAAATAAGGGTGAAAGTATGACAAAAAGTGCGTAGTGTAATAAAAAATTGCGTTTCTTAGTAAACTATTGAATATTACATTTATATACACAAGAAATACATACATTAATATTAATAAAAATGGGGACAAATCGAATATCTTGATATATTAAGGGGGGATTGTCTTTTTTTTTCGCAAAATTTACCGCTTTTTGGGAATTTTTTTGTGAAGAAAGTATACAACGGAAAACTTGTGAAACTTGGCATATAGTTTTATTGATCTGTTTACTACATACAAAAAAAATTTTAAACAATTTCATCAAAAAATCCCCCCTTAAACGCGTTTTTCTCGAAACAGCTTTTTCACAACTGGTGTGCACGATTTCTCAAAAACTATTCAACCGATTGCCTTCAAATTTGGACAGAATGCTCAGCTGACATCCTTTTATCGTTTGATGAAGCAAAAAAGCAATACGTTTAATAGTTTTTTATTTATAACAAAAAATCGATCAATTTTTTTCGAAAAATCGATACTTCAAGTTCAAAACGTCACCAAATCGTCAATTTTTTTTTCCCTTCATCGAACGATAGGTATATGTGTCTAAAGTAAAATGCTTTTTGGGTTTTTGTTGCAGGATGAACGTGAAGGCTGTAATCGTGCACACCATCAAAAAAGGACCATCGCGCGTCGAGGGGAGTGGGAGGCGGATTTTTTGATGAAATTGTTTAAAAAATTTGTTGTATGTAGTAAACAGATCAATAAAACTATATGCCAAGTTTCACAAGTTTTCCGTTGTATACTTTCTTCACAAAAAATTCCCAAAAAGCGGTAAATTTTGCGAAAAAAAAAGACAATCCCCCCTTAAAAAGCCACCGAAGAGCTAATCGATTTTATATATATACACACACACACACACACACACACACACACACACACACACACACACACACACACACACACACACACACACACACACACACACACACACACACACACACACACACACACACACACACACACACACACACACACACACACACACACACACACACACACACACACACACACACACACACACACACACACACACACACACACACACACACACACACACACACACACACACACACACACACACACACACACACACACACACACACACACACACACACACACACACACACACACACACACACACACACACACACACACACACACACACACACACACACACACACACACACACACACACACACACACACACACACACACACACACACACACACACACACACACACACACACACACACACACACACACACACACACACACACACACACACACACACACACACACACACACACACACACACACACACACACACACACACACACACACACACACACACACACACACACACACACACACACACACACACACACACACACACACACACACACACACACACACACACACACACACACACACACACACACACACACACACACACACACACACACACACACACACACACACACACACACACACACACACACACACACACACACACACACACACACACACACACACACACACACACACACACACACACACACACACACACACACACACACACACACACACACACACACACACACACACACACACACACACACACACACACACACACACACACACACACATATATATATATCCAAATAGCATTTTTACGACGTGGAATTGATGATTAATAACGCGATCTTTCTTGAGACCTCAGTTTATTGAATTAATTCGATCAACTCTTTTTTCAATTCACGTAGCAGCATTTAAGTAAATTAACAAAAACAAAAAATATTTTTATAACGACTTTCCTTTTATATCCACCTTACTTGCGTATGCACCGTGGCTCGTAAAATTTTTAAACTGCCGGAACGCATTTTTTCCTTGCTAAAATCTACGGTACACGAACAGCAGAGATTCGTCAAATGAAAAATGAAATTAATTCCCAGAAGAAAAAAAAAATTGCACGTGGAAAGCATCGCGAGGAATATTCTTTGATAGAATAATAAAAGCCCGGGTTTACTTTTCATTTCCGGCTCTTGTAATCCCGTCGGGAGACATCTGAGTCTGTTCTGCAAAAAGAAAAAAAGAGGGGCTAAGAAGATCTACATCAAAGTACTGTGAGTCGAGGCACTTGAATTATATCTTATCTGCCAGTGGAAAAACATCGACCTTGGAGCTCGTATGAAGTGTCACATGTTGAAGCATCAACGATAAGCATGGCAAGTTCGTCAACGTTTTGGACTTGCCAACGGAATTGTACGGTATTTACGATAAAAGCTCGTTTGACATCAATTCGCAGATGGACGGTTCATTCAGAAATTATCGCGCATACGCTTTCAATGATAAAGTTTGATTTCGTAGGAATTTCGAGCGCTATCGGAAGAAATGAAATGATGAATAGATAAATGGTTGATTAAAAAAAACAAAAGGTTCATTGACCTACCGGGTGAAGTTTTGGGGATAATCGATGGGGATTTTCGATATGGTTTGTTGAAAACACAGAAAGGCGGAGTCTGCCTTTAACGTTAACAGTAGGAATTTTGGTATCCGACAGTAGTTAAGTCGCGGTCGGTCTACGGCGTCGATGATCTACCATGAAGCACCATTGTCCTGGATCAGTACTGGGATGGTGACCGCGCCTTAGGAAAGCTCTGTTTTACTGAGCTTTCGATGGTAGGGGAAGACGGGGCTCTAAGGTTTTTCAATTAATGAATCGAGATTTTTTTTAGCAGAACTGATTAACTTTATTTTAAATAATTAACGGACCTTACCCTTTCATGATCCAATGAAATAAAATAGAGGAATACGACTATTCTTATTAAAATAACTACATTAAAAAATCATCTCTTTTGCCCCACCATGCCCCTACGGGTAAGATGCCCTAGGGGTAAGATGGGGCACCTCATCGGGCAAGACGGGGTACGAACGTCTACAGTACTTCATTCTTCGTTATTATCACAAAAAGGACAAATATGAATAGACTCATCGTCCTAATCTTCCACACCAGCACAACCGGTTATAGCAATCACCTTCGATCTCGTTTCGGGTACAATAGAAACCTCGGTTTATCACAATTATATATTTTACCTAGCGTAAATTTATAACCATCCAGTATTTTCCCTAGTAGCTCAAAGAATTTTCACACGAAGACCTTGTTGACACCAGCAGCTCCAGCTGCGAAAGTGTATTTCAGTTTTCTGGGACTCAAATCAGGATGACGTTTCGAAAAGTCTCGTATCCAGTCTATGCCGGATCTTCCGTTTCCTTAATCAAATTTATGATGTTTGTTATTGCGGACGATACCCAACTTCTGTAGTTGCAAAGTAATTGAACCCAACTTCTGTAGTTCCAAGTAGTCATTCCCAACTTCTGTAGTTCCAAATCAGTCAATCCCAACTTCTTTAGTTCCTAAGTAGCCAATCCCAACTTCTGTAGTTCCAAAGTAGTCAATCCCAACTTCTGTAGTTCCAAAGTAGCCAATCCCAACTTCTGTAGTTCCAAAGTAGTCAATCGCAACTTCTGTAGTTCCAAAGTAGCCAATTCCAACTTCTGTAGTTCCAAAGTAGTCAATCCCAACTTCTGTAGTTCCAAAGTAGCCAATCCCAACTTCTGTAGTTCCAAAGTAGTCAATCCCAACTTCTGTAGTTCCAAAGTAGCCAATCCCAACTTCTGTAGTTCCAAAGTAGTCAATCCCAACTTCTGTGGTTCCAAAGTAGCCAATCCCAACTTCTGTAGTTCCAAAGTAGCCAATCCCAACTTCTGTAGTTCCAAAGTAGTCAATCTCAACTTCTGTAGTTCCAAAGTAGTCAATCCCAACTTCTATAGTTCCAAACTAGTCAATCCCAACTTCTGTAGTTCCAAAGTAGTCAATCCCAACTTCTGTAGTTCCAAAGTAGTCAACCCCAACTTCTGTAGTTCCAAAGTAGTCAATCCCAACTTCTGTAGTTCCAAAGTAGTCAAGCAATAATCGACTCTCCATCTCCTTCAAAAAGACAACAATTTCTTCTTTTTCCTCTTTGGTTAACGTAGTTTTAATGTGGCCTAAAGGTACTTTGACACTGCAGATTTGGTTTGCATTTTTTCTAGCTAACTTCATTCAGCTCTCTAGCGTTTGAGGGAACGCCATAAACCATGCTAGCTAATTTATAACCTTTTTTCCATAGTGAATCGCCTTTTCCATATCTTCTTTCGCCCATCCGCCCCTATTTGTTTTTCTGTGGTAATTTCGAACGATTTTCTGTAAGTAACTGAAACAAAAGCATATAAAGGTCAGAAATGTTAAAAAAATATGGTAAAGGGCAAGATGGGGTACCTCATGAGGCCCCAACTGTACTTTTGAAATAATTTTTTTGAGGTTATAAAACGAACGCGTCCGGTACAATACTGCACTAATATTAAAGTTACCAGAACATAGTACGCGATCAATTGATGACATACTATCTATAATACATATTCCACGAACAATCACGTATCCTATATATCCAGAAAACTAGATAAAATAGTTAAACAATAATTGCTTACTCACAGAATAATAACGTGCACTTCCCGGTTTCCATCAATTCGCTCACTGAAAACCTTTACGGTGAGACAACGAGATTGCGTTAGTATCATCGAAGCACCAGTGAAAAATCGATATAATATGGGTTCCCGTCTTACTCCGCTAACCCACTGTCCCCCAATTAAACTGAAATTCAGTAAAATGTAGCTGCCTGTATCAGCACAGGTTTTTCACAGTTTCCTTGTGCCGTTGTGCAAATGCTTCACAGCAGAGCATTAGGGAAGAGTAAGCACCACTCTTGGGAGTCTTCAAAGAACTGGAAAAAGTGGATTCGGAATTAGATTAGTGAAGTGGGGTAGAGAGTGATTAAAGGAAAGGGTTTAATTGGGAAAGGTGACCCGTGGAGGAATTAGTTGGTGAATCTCCAGTTCCTATCACATCCCTATAGATGTGATAGCATCTGAACCCCATACTCATTTTGTCTATATCAGTTGTTTAGACAAGTGGGGCAGGGAATGATTATAGGAAAGGGTTTAATTGGGAAAGGTGCCCCGGGGCGGAATTAGTTGGGGAATCTCCAGTTCCTATCACATCCCTATAGATGTGACAGCAACTGGACCCCATACTCATTTTGTCTACATAATTCGTTTAGGAAGTTCCACGTACAGAATACGATGGGATCCATAAAGAATCGTATCGAATTCTGTTCGGTAATGCGACAATCCTTTGGGATGCATATTGGATTCTTACATTCCAATAGGGAATCCCGATGAGAATCCAATGTACGAGCGTGACGTTTCAGTCTAGGGATGCGATGACGCATTCGATCCCTATCAGAAAGTACGCACATGTATGGAAATTCAATTGGATCCCGACGACAATTCCTGCACGGGACACGCAAAAACCCTTAAGGGTATACGATAGAATTAAGGAAATAAAAAATGACGTCCCTGTTTGCAAAAAGACCATATTGGGTTCCTGCTTTGTAATTTTAGAATGGTCAATGGTGCTTCAAAAAAGGCCTCGTGAAAATTTTGGGCAGAACGCTATTTTTTTTTCTCTGTGCGTATTGTTGATAGCTCCCTACAAAATTTTGGTCGGCCTCACGATTATGGAGACAAATTTAAAAAACCTGGCCTTTCAAAACGAATGAGATTTGAGAGTAATGATGATTGATCATTTCGGAACAATCATTGAAAAACTTCACATTTAAAAAAAAGGAACTACTGCTCGAAATAAAATTATTAACAATTTTTTAAATACCGTCGCAACCTACCCTCCTTTCACTACATCCCTTCACAACGCTGAAAAATCAATAAAAACAAACCGAATAAAAAAAATAGGTTAAATTGTTTATAACAAAATGCTTTATAAAAAGGTAAAAAGCATTTTTCTTGTCAGATTTCAAATTAATTAATAATTTTGCCCCAATGTTTTTTATCCCCTAATGTTTCATCTTTTTTTATTATATCTTTCTTATTATTGACATTAGCGCAAAAAGTTACAGGAAAAAGTTATGGATAATTGTATCAACTTCAAAAAAGCTCTCTACCAAAATGTTGTCAGCCTCACAGTTGCGGAGATAAATCCAAAAAACTAATTCGCCTTAATTTCAAGATCGCGAGCGTTCTAACACCCTTAACGTTCCGGAAACTGAGTTTCACACTCATACCCGACCCTCCCACGAAAAAAAGCGTTCTACCGAAAATTTTCAGCGAAATCACCATTTGACCGTACCATTGAGGGAAGGCTAGGGGTTTCAGCGTGAAAAAAAAACACTTTTTTGCGATTTTTTTCATCTATATGGATAGAGTAAATTTATTGAAACCTTTTGTACATTGTTAAGTGTCATTTCAAGAACATTCCGTGAAATTTGTACGCGAAAATATCCACAAACAAGCCGGCGACAAAGCTTTTCCAAGTACGCCTTTGGAAAAACACGATTTGCGGTGTTCACCGTATCTCAGCTAGAAATTATCTGAAATCAAGGACCATCAAAATTTAGTCAAAGTATCATCAAATCCTCCCTCCAACGGTCTTTGATAATTTTTTTTTTTCATTTCTTATTTTTTGGTGGTCATGTAAAGTGAAAAGTGCTATCACGAAAAATTCCGCCATTTTGGGGTTGGAAAACCCCCTCAATGTAAAAAAAATCTCAAACTAACTGTTGGGGGGAGGTATCTTATATGTAGAAAGCGTGTACCAAGTTTGAAATCAATCGGTCATGTAGTTTTCAAATGGCAGTGAACACGGACTTTGAAAAAGTGGTTTCGAGAAAAAACGCGGCACCGGCTTGTTTGTGGATATTTTCGCGTGCAAATTTCACGGAATCTTCTTGAAATTACACTTAACAATGTACAAATGGTTTCAATAAATTTGATCTATCCATATAGATGAAAAAAATTCGCAAAAAAGTGTTTTTTTTTCACGCTGAAACCCCTACCCTCCCCTTTAGCCAGGTGTCCTTTGATTCCCTTTGCAAGCAGGCAGGGCGGGTTTTCTTTCCGTTATCTTATTCTGTAATCTTGATGCATTGCTGAAAGGATTTGGATTACGTGGCTGGTGAAGCATGACATCCAGATTTAAATATATTTGTAACATTTATTCCAATTTATTAACACCTTGTGTCTGTGAGAATGTGTGATGTTTCGTATTTTAGTTTGTCATTCTCTCTCCCTCCTTTTCTCGATTGTTAATTTTGTTTAACTTGGCGCGCAACGTTAGCCACTTGTTTCCTTCTCGTGTTTGCAAATACGCGTGTTTCTCGTGTGAAATGTTGTCGCCCCGTTGTTTATGTTGTTTCTCTGTTTTCTCTTCCATCTTCTTCAACGTCTCAAATAACATTGGATAACTTATCGTAGTTATTGCGCGACAAACGTCCCGTTCGATAGTGATTTTTGTTCATTTCATTCGTACATGTACGTTCGGTTTGTTCAAAAATGTTCTCTCGCATCGAATCGTTCGTGAATCGGCGCCTTCGCGCTGGAGAAACGAAGAAAAAAAAGGCAAACAAACGCGGAAACAATACTTCAACGTCACAATGAACGTATCGCGCGTGGGCAAAGGATCGCAAGTCGAACGGGGCCCTTGTCCCTCGGAACTCTCAACGATCGAGAGAACGAACGATCGATTTACTCCGAGAAGACGAACGAGAAGAACAGAAAAAAGAATAATTGTTAAAATACAAACGTAACATGGAATTATAGGTAATATAGAAATGAAAAAAATATATTTCATTCTATAACGATCTTGTTCAACGCTTTCGTAAAAATGTAAATACATTCGATCGAGCCATATTCATATATATCTGTATACGGTTACGAGCATTTCCGTTAGTCCGCAAATATAACGGTCGAAAAACGGCTGTTTAGTCAGTGGTCGTTCTCTCGTCCATGAAACTTCCACTTTCGACTCTTGAGGCCGCTTTCGATTACTGTTTAGTCATCGCTTTTTTTAATAATATTTATTCATATTTCTCGACTCATCGATGCTTTTTTATTTCCCACTTATATATTCGTTCCTCGAATATTCTGCGAGTCGCATCCCTCGGCAGACTCGTCTATTATTTATTAGTATTAATTTTCTCGCACTCTCTCTCTCTCTCTCTCGCTCTTCGTCGATTCCCACTCGATATTATTTACAAAACGGGATCTCCAACGACCGCACCTAAATCAAAATACTCGCTGCACCTAATATACACGATTTTTCACGGGATATCTTCTTTACACATTTTTTTATTTATTTAATTTTTCTCGTTTATAGCGTGTTCGACGGCGTGTCACGTACTCTCACAAAAAGTTCATACACACGTTAGTTTTACTTCTTATTCTCACTTTCTCATTTTCTACTCGTGCTCGCACACTCTCACGCATTTTTTAGGGCATACTCGACAATTGCACATTTTCTCCGCCTCTGACGCGCATTCGCCAAAATTTGTACCCTGATCGCGTCGTCCAACTCAGATCTCCCTTTACAGCGCATCACCTTGTTTCCCGGATGACACTTTTGCAGAAATTATCGAGACGCGACGCGTTTTCTTGACGTCGAGACAAACTTTTGTACACGTTGACAGTCACGAGCTGCGGACAGAGGCGAGAGTACTTAGTTCGCGAAACAAGTGGAAAGGAGAATCTCGAACGGTGACGGAATTTACCAGTACTTTGGGCTACAGTCCTAGAATTGATGTACAGCAGTGTCCTGAGATGCGCTTGTAGTTTTTTCACGTTAGAAAATAGTTGTTAGGGTGTTAGAATTATTTGGAAAATGGCGTGAGAGAATAAAATCCAAAGCTATGTTGAAATGAAAATGAAGTAGAAATCTGAAAATGTAGAATTATCGTTACCTGAATTTAGAATGATGCAGTTGGAATTCTCAATTTAGAATTTAAAATTTGCAATTCCAAATTAGATTTATAGAATTGCAGTTCTAAATTAGATGTCTTGAAATGGAATTCTAAAGTAGATTTCTAGAGTTGCAATTCCAAATCAGATTTCTTAAATTGACATTCTAAATTATATTTCTAGAATTGCAATCCTAAATTGGGTATCTAGAATTGGAATTCCAAATCAGATTTCTTAAATTGAAATTCTAATTTAGATCTCTAGAATTGGAATTCTAAATTAGATGTCTAGAAGTGGAATTCCAAATCATAATTCTAAAATTGCAATTCGTCCTTACATTTCTAAATTTGTAACTCGAATATTCGGTTTCTACATTCAGAATTATGCAATTAAAATTCCCAATTTATAATTGTAAAGTTGGAATTCCAAATTGAATTTATAGAGTTGGAATTCTAAATTAGATGCCTAGAATGGAAATTTTTAATTTAGAATTTAAAAACGTGATTTCCAAATTAGATTTATAGAATTGGAATTCTAAATGATATTTCTAGATTTGCAATTCTAAAATGGACGTCTAGAAATGGAATTCTAAATTAGATTTCTAGAATTGCAATCCTAAATTGGGTATCTAGAATTGGAATTCCAAATCAGATTTCTTAAATTGAAATTTTAATTTAGATCTCTAGAATTGGAATTCTTAATTAGATGTCTAGAAGTGGAATTCCAAATCATAATTCTAAAATTGCAATTCGTCCTTACATTTCTAAATTTGTAACTCGAATATTCGGTTTCTACATTCAGAATTATGCAATTAAAATTCCCAATTTATAATTGTAAAGTTGGAATTCCAAATTGAATTTATAGAGTTGGAATTCTAAATTAGATGCCTAGAATGGAAATTTTTAATTTAGAATTTAAAAACGTGATTTCCAAATTAGATTTATAGAATTGGAATTCTAAATGATATTTCTAGATTTGCAATTCTAAAATGGACGTCTAGAAATGGAATTCTAAATTAGATTTCTAGAATTGCAATCCTAAATTGGGTATCTAGAATTGGAATTCCAAATCAGATTTCTTAAATTGAAATTTTAATTTAGATCTCTAGAATTGGAATTCTTAATTAGATGTCTAGAAGTGGAATTCCAAATCATAATTCTAAAATTGCAATTCGTCCTTACATTTCTAAATTTGTAACGCGAATATTCGGTTTCTACATTCAGAATTATGCAATTAAAATTCCCAATTTATAATTGTAAAGTTGGAATTCCAAATTGAATTTATAGAGTTGGAATTCTAAATTAGATGCCTAGAATGGAAATTCTTAATTTAGAATTTAAAAACTTAATTTCCAAATTAGATTTATAGAATTGGAATTCTAAATGATATGTCTAGATTTGCAATTTTAAATTGGACGTCTAGAAATGGAATTCTAAATTAGATTTCTAGAATTGCAATCCCAAATTAGGTATTTAGAATTGGAATTCCAAATCAGTTTTCTTAAATTGAAATTCTAAATTAGATCTCTAGAATCGGAATTCTCAATTAGATGTCTAGAAGTGGAATTCCAAATCATAATTCTAAAATTGCAGTTCGTCCTTGCATTCCTAAATTTGGAACTCGAATATTCGGTTTCTTCATTCAGAATTATGCAATTAAAATTCCCAATTTATAATTGTAAAGTTGGAATTCCAAATTAAATTTATAGAGTTGGAACTCTAAATTAGATTTATAGAATCGGATTTCTAAATTAAATGTCTAGAATTGCAATTCTAAATTAGATGCCTAGAATGGAAATTCTTAATTTAGAATTTAAAAACTGGATTTCCAAATTGGATGTATAGAATTGGAATTCTGAATGATATGTCTAGATTTGCAATTCTAAATTAGACATCTAGAAGTGGAATTCCAAATCATAAGTCTAAAATTGGAATTCTTATCGACATTTTAAAATTTCGAACTCGAATATTACGTTTCTAAATTCAGAATTATGCAATTAGAATCCCAATTTATAACTGTGAAGTTGGAATTCTTCGATTGGGATGGGCAATACGTGAAAAGGAGCAGATACGTTTAAACTCAGGAAAAATATAACGAGATCCGCGCGATGGGATCCTCGGACTAGGCGTTTCAGTAATCATCACAGAGTGTCGAGATACATAAAGTGCACGTAACGATAACGTCGTGTGAGTGTCTCTAAACAACAGTTCCTTATTACTCTTAAAGTCCTAGCGTCGAATAGTAGAAAAATTATAAAAGTACGAAGGTCTAGTTTAAAGCTCACGCGAGAGATTATAATGCGATGTGAACGCATGTGGCCATATTGTTTCTCATGTTTTTTCCCGTCTGACCTTTAATTTCAATACCCGTGCGCAATTGAAGCCTCGACTAAGTTGGCAATGAGTTACGCACACCCACACACGCATACACATACACACACGTCATTCGATGATTTTGTGGTCTTCTTTGTCCCTCTGATTATCTTTTTTGTCGATACAAATAGACTCGTAATGGAAAATTAATGGCTACGATTTGTACCACGAGAATGTCAGCACTTGTGTGGTTGGGGAATTCGTTAAAATCTTTTTGGCAAATACGAACGGAACATCTTTGAGCACGGAATTTACCGTAATTGAGAATCCGGATATTGGTAACCGTGCAAAATGCACGTTACGGTAAAAGGAAATGTCGGAAATTTTTGAAAACTTGTTGCATTTTCATTCTTCGTTACTCAAAGATTTTTATTTTTCAATCATTTAAAGGGATGGAGGAGTGGGGAATCGAAATAATTGGCTGCAGATAATAATGCTCGCAGAATGGTAGTTTTTAGTTTTTTTTTGCATAACAATTAAACTCAAATACGGTTTTACGTGACAATGAACTGATAACGATTTTTTAAGAGTATACTATTTTTGAGATTTATGGGTATTATAATATCTAAACCTCAAAACTTGATTTTTCAGTTTCTTTTTAACGCAAAAATTAAGATTCCTGTTGATGTAGATTTTTGTATTCGGCATTTTCAATATAGGGATATATATTTTTCGAAAATGTAGTCAATACTGCGAGCCGAAAGTTAGACCGTATTACCAGGTCGTATGACCATTGGGGGGGGGGGGGGGTATATTTAAAAGTACAGTTAGCAAAATTTCCAAAATTCGCGCGACAAAATTAAGGGGTTAGGCCACTCTAGAGGCCGAAAAAATTGGCTTTTTGAGGATTTTTTCTCAGAAAAACTACAAAATAAATTGAGATTACAAAAAAAGGTGTTTATCATACATGTCGATAACTGTATACAACAATTTTTTTTAAGCGATTAATTTCAAAATGGCGGCTGTGCAGCGTTTATCTCAAAACTGCATTTTTCAAGTTGGTATAAGTTGGTATAACTCGGGCATAAGTTTTTCAAGTTGGTATAAGTTGGTACAACTCAGACAATTTTCAACCGATTCACTTGAAATGTTGAATTTATCTTGAAGGATACATTGTCTATGGAAGTACGTAGGATTTTTTTTCATATTAACAATTATTTGACAAAATTTTTCACTTTTCAAAAATTTGCCTTTTGTTTACTTGTTATTAACAATTAATTTGTGAATTTGTTGTTAACAATTAATTTGTTCATTTGTTATTAACAATTATTTGACGAAATTTTTCGCTTTCCAAAAATTTTCCTTCAAAATCGTCAGATAATTGTTAATAACAAATGAACTATGCAATATAAAAAAAAAATCCTACGTACTTCCATAGACAATGTATTTTTCACGATATATTCAAGATTTCAAGTGAATCGGTTGAAAATTGTCTGAGTTATGTTTCCGGCCAACTTAAAAATTGCAGTTTTGAAATTAACGCTGCAAAGCCGCCATTTTGAAATTAATCGCTTGAAAAAAATTATTGTATACAGTCACTGATATGTATGATAAACACCCTTTTTTGTAATCTCGATTTATTTTGTGGTTTTTCTGAAAAAAAAATCTCCAAATAACCTATTTTTTCGGCCTCTAGAGTGGCCTAAGGCCTTAATATATCGCAACGAATATGAGATTGATCTTTATAAATTCAATTGAACGGTCCAAAGTAATTTGCAGTACTGTAAACAACAATTTTGCTCGCATTATATTTTGTCAATTCATTACAAACCTTCATTTCCTCATTACCCTATTTTTTAAACATCAGTATTTTTTTTAAACCCCAACGAATCCAAAACCAATGTATTTTATGCAAAAAGAGTTCGAAAATAAAAATTGTACACCAACGCCGTTCAATTTTCGGGCACTTTTTTTTGGTAAACGTAACCAACTTATTCAAAAGTTGGTTTGGAAAGGCGAGAAGCAAAATATATATTGCGAATTTATATGTATATATCCAATGTACAATAATTATTATGGAAAACGTGTACCAAATTGATTAATGTGACAAATAAAATGTTAATGATTTTATGTTTTTTAAAATAATGTGAATCGGAACAATTCAAAGGCATGAGGAAAGAATTTAGTGGTCCGAATCGCGCGCCATTGTATTTCAATTTAAAAACACTCGAATGAAAACTGGATAACTGAAATGAAAATTCAAAATATTCTGCACCCATTACTATCCGTAGCTAGACATTTCGATTAATTCCCCATAACGAAATCGTGAGATAACGGCAAAATCGAACACCGCGAGGTTCGATGGAGAGCGTTAGGATTTCGAGAACGAATCTCATATGTCTGTATACGCATGCTATATACGTACGACAAAAATACGTTTGGCAAACTCGCCATTCGGTATGGCGGCCCCGTAAATCCGGAACATGCGAAACGTCGATAAATCACAATGGCTTTTTGCGCAAAACAATATTACGAACGCAATGTACGTGTATCGAGGCTCCCTCTCTCTCGCGCGAGAAATACGAGCTTTGTTTTTTTCCTTCTCATCTTTTTTTTTCGCTTTTTGACTCAAGAACGCGCGAGATCCGTGTGGAAGAAGTGCGACAGGAAGAAGGCACCGAGAAATAATTTTTCTTCTACCGTCGATCGATTTCCGAGAGAGAGAATATAGGAAGAAAAAAAATCGTCGAGAAATCGGAAGTTTTTTGCCACTAGGTCATTTTTTCAGGGCTGCGTGGCTTAGCTGGCTGTATGGATTGAATTCGCTCATCAATCAGTCAATCTATCGTATTTTTTATTTGTCATAATTGTTTACGATGTACTCCAATGTACTGACCAATTTACTCGGACGCCGAAACATGAAAAAAAAAGTATCAAAATCTTGTACTTTTGATTATGCGAAGGTAGTGTTTTTATCAAGATAACAGATGTCTAGAAGAGTAGGCGAACGATTGTGGAATTTACTGTTTCGAATTAGAATTCTAAAATTCGAATTTTAAATGATATTCGTAAAATCGGAATTCTAAATGAGATTTCTAAAAACGGAATTCTGCATTAGATTTTTGAAAATCGGAACTCTTAATTGGATTTCTAAAATTGGAATTCTAATTAAGATTTTTTTACAATTGGAATCCTCAATTAGATTTCCAAAATTGGAATTCTAAAACATATCCGAAATTAGAATCCGAACGAGATGTCTAAAATTAGAGTTCTAAATTAAACTTCTAAAATTGGAATAAAACATTAGATGCTCATGACAAAAATTCCAAATTAGATATCTAAAATTGGAATTAAAAATTAGATGCCGAAAACGAGAATTCGAAATTAGATTTCTAAAATGAGAATTCTAAGATTGGGTTTCTAAATGCAGAAGTCTAGAATTGGATTTCTAAATTTAGTGTTATAGAAGCAGAATTTACTGTCAAGTTTTTTTGTAAGAACCTATTTCAAGTTTTTTGGATCACCTTTTAAAATGTGACCCTTTAGAATTCGCTTACATCCACCACGATCTTCGGAGTTTTTTTTCAATACGTGCGCGGTTTGGATTTTCTACATGGCTTTTTTTCTCAGAGCTAAAAAAATGACGAATTCTCGCTCAAGCAGGAATTTTTGTCTCCTTTGATTCATATTCGTACCCGTAATGCAACGCAAGATGAAACAAGCTTAATGATGCTTACAAGGGACTGATAAGCTGCAATTTTTTACATATAAACTGATGCATGTAAATTCCCAGATATAATTTTTCATTCGTTATTTTTATGCTCAGATCACACAAATGCTTAAGAATATGAATTATACCTCGTTTAACAGATATGAGAAAATATTTATTATAGTGAGGGAATAAAATCATGCATAATTATTGCATAAAATGCATGTCCACTGATAAAAAATGTCTACCTGCAGTCAAGCATGGAAATCGATCTCAAATAATTTCCCCCGCGAAAAACGAAGAAAAAAATCTCACGGTCCACCGGGCGTGAATTTCGTCCTCAAGAAATTCGGCAAAACTTCGTACTCCGCATATTTTTGGCGCCCGAAAGAAAAACATTTCTCCAAGGGGTTCACTAACAACGGTGCCTTAAGGTCCGGTCAGTTGAACTGGTTTAATTTGCCGGCGGAGCCTCTCGAGATTTTTTTTTCAAGCTTGTGAAATGAATTATCGCAACTATCGCAAAAAAATCGTATATCTTCGTAAAGGACCCGAAAGAATTTTCTCCCACTTCGAGAATCTTTGATTTATAGCACTTTGGAGCACAATCTTTCGAAGACTGGACGACCTTGTCCGGAGAATTACGATCGAAGGTGACATTCATTTGACCTTGGGAACTGAACCGAAAAATTAGTTCGGATGACCTACAAATGTCCTTCAAACCAACCAAGCCACAAAGCCCGACTGTTAAACCAACAGACACACGCACGTTATTCCTTTTCTCCCTCCCGTTCACTTTCTCTACCTCGCTACAATACGCACCGTCACTTTCACCCCTTGACATCTCGTTTCAATTTTCATTTTCACCATACTCTCCACTCGAAGCACTCACGAAAATCATGCAAATTCACGCATTCGTCCAGCCAGGCGAAACGCACTTCGTTATTTTCCCTTTTAAATTGTTTTCAATAATTTTATATATATATATATTTATTTATATATATATGTATATGTATGTGTATGTATATATATATATATTTATATAATTTACAGATCTTCGACTAGACACAGTTTGATTGTTACATTTGGCAATTCGGCAGCACTTACGAGTTCAAGCTCCTTTTTTATCCTTTTTTTTTAATCACGGGTCAAAGGCGACGTTTCGAGAGAGCGTCGACCCGCGAAATTACCATAAAAATCCATCCCGAGATATTCTCAAAAATCCGCGAGACTCGGGTCTTTTTTTTTTAAAGATTTTTTCGGCAATGACATTGAAGTTTGCATCGTTGCAATGCAACGAAAATTAATTTTTCAACCTTAGGATGCTAAAGTCACGTTTTCACGTATTATTACAAATTTACGGCCTTAATTTGCAAAAAGGGCTTTGGGGACTAATAAAAATAAAGGGATAAGAGATGAAAAAAAAATATCGTTGCCTTAGAACGAAGGAAATTTCAACGTCATGATTTGCTTTTTTTCAACGAGAAGTTCTCCTTTCTTGTTCTTTTTTTTCGGGATCGTTGCTTTACACAAACGTCCTTTCTTTGTTCTCCCTCTCGCTTTTTTTACATAGACAACCGCAAATTCCTCTTACATCGACGCTCGTTTTCTTTTCTTTTTCCACATTATTATATACACCTAGCTATGATACAGTTTTGTTTCGGTACAGACAAATCGTCTCACTTTAACGCGTAGTACTCGTATATATATATATTTTTATATATATATAACCTTCGTTATTTTTGTTTTCTTATTTCGGACTCTATATGCATTTTTCAGGCTACACCCTTGCCAGCAAGGGGCTGCGCAATTTCACCTTTTCCACTTTCTTACCGTCAACCTCTCGTTTCCTTACTCCCTTGGTACCCACTATGTATACACGCGTTACGCGTGCATGCATAAAAAATATACACGCACCTACGCACGCGTTGATTTTATAACAAATGTACTCTAGAAATGTTCGTCGATCGCGCTTCGTAAATCGTGGAGTTTCGACAGAGCGCGAGCGCAGCCCCCACGTTTCTAAAAATAAAAATCATAAAATGGGTACGAAAAAAAAATTCTATGGTTGATTTCGTATTATTATTATTATTATTATTATTTTTTTTCGTTTAACGTTTCGTCCGAATAATAGTATTTTTTGTTGTTTATTTTGCCCCGAGAGTTCCTCGATTTTTCCTCGCTTCTGGATCATCCCTTATTATTCTTACAATTACCGTACGCAAGTGGAATATAGACACGTACACGCACACCCAAAACGTTACTTTACAGTAGTACACGAACGTCAACGCCGCGACGTTAGTCCCTCTCTAATAAATCCGTCTGGCCTAACCCACGCTTTTGTTTGTTTGTTTAAATGTATCATTTTATTTTTATCGTTAGTATTATCATTATTACTATTATTATTATCCTGTGGACTCCAGTTTGCTTAATTGTTTGCCAAACGTTTATACATGTATGATTTTGTTGACTTCTGTTTTTTTTTTTCTTTTCATTCTTTGTGCGCCAAATGCACTCGTCGTTGGCCAGGCTTTCGCGGGGGTGGGTCTCACCCTATCTTTTTCCCCTGCTCTTTCTCTTTATCTCTCTTGCTCTCGTTGCATTTTCTCACTCGAAGGAAGAACACGTAACGCTCGCTGTCATGCTGCTTCTTTCTTTTGTTTATTCCTAGTGTCAATATTATTATTAACATTATTATTTATATTGTTTTTTTTTCTCATTCTTCGCTTTCGCGGCGTTTTATCTGCTGCAGGAATTTTTGCCCGCTTTCGACGTCGACCTATGGAAGCTTATCGTTTCTTTCTCCCTGCATCGAAGCTATTTTTTCGCGATCCTGTTCCAAACTGTAGCAACTACTCTGCTCAGCCAAGTGAGCACTTGATACATCTTTTTTTATTATAATTCAGTGCTGCAGTATGCGCCTTCGCGTGCTATTTTGCTTTGGGAAAAAAAAATTGGGCAGGTCGTAAAAACGCGGTCGTACAGAATAACGTTTATGACAAATAACTTTCAGAAATGTTCACGTGAGTATGGGAATAATTGTAGAATTTACTATTTCGAATTAGGAATGTAAAAAAATTGTTGTATTGTAATTCCAAGACATATTTTTAAAATTAGAATTCCAAATTGGAATTCTATTTTTTTAAAATTATAATTCTAAAATTTCATTTAAAAATTAGATTTCTAAAATTTAATTTGAAAATTAGATTTATAAAATCGAAATCCTAAACTAGATTCCTAAAATAAGAATTCCAAATTAGAATTTTGAAATTAGAATTTAAAAACAGAAAATTGTTGTTTTAGAATTCTAATTCCAGAATTCTAATTTGGAGTTTTTATTTAGGAATCTAGTCTAGGATTCCGGTTTTAGAAATATAATTTTCAGATAAAATTTTAGAATTCCAATTTGGAATTCTAAATTAAAAATTATAATTTAGAATTACAATACAACAGTTTTTTTAAATTGACTTAAAAAAATGAAATCTTAAATAACATTTCTAAAATTCGAATTCCACATTTCTAAAGAAGAGAAATAATGGCTGAGGATTGTAGGCCAGTGGTGCACAGGCCAAACCCTTCATGGGCGAAATCAAGGTGATCAATTTTTCAAAATTTATTCGAAAATACTACAAAACAATTAATCCTCTCAGATAATTGAACGGTTGAACTTTTTTTTAAATCGCAGGGCGATGTTCCTCTAAGATCATGACGGGACGAGTCGTTTTTTGACTGCTGCTAATTCCCCATTTGCAATGAACGTTGATTTCTATCTCGTATCTTTTAATTCAATAAGAAATAGGCGTATGTCTGGTGAAACGTATCATACCAGCGTAAGAAAGGCTGATAACGGCCTTCGAGTGTGTCCATTCGATATACGTCTTCGCAATTGTACCTGGGTTGGTATTCAAATAACACCGGATCAGAGACGGATTAGCTTTTTCATTCCTTTTGTATTGCAAAAAACGTTGCTCGGCTTGTACGCTTTACACACACTATCATCATTTTTTTCCGTGTGACCCATTGATGAATATGTTGAGTCATTAGTTGCAGAATTAGCTCTTTTTTCTTGTCTCACGTTGAGTGAATTTCAATTTTGCTCAGCTCGTTTATAATTTTGAGAAACGTTTCCACGAACTGTAGAATTTGCATTCGAGTGTTCGAATTGACAATTTCGATGTACGAGCCAAACATTTTTCATCAGATGCAGTTTTTTCGATACTGCAACGAAATTCAAAATATTAGGTGTTGAATAAGTTTTCGCTGTTTTTCGTGAAAAGCTCTACTGAAAAAATCATTTCTGATGACTTCAAACGTTTCGAAACTGTTGTTTGATCAACTCCTGATAATTCTGCAAGCTTTGCTAGCGTCCGACTGAAGTTTTCATAAAGTAATGCCTCCAATTCAACGCATCAAAATCATTATTTTTTAAGCGTCTAAACCAATCTCTCCGTGTTGTTTTTTTTTTTTTTTTTCAATAAAGTAGTGAAGTAAAATTTCCCGCATTTACTTTTTTTGGCACGAAATTTGACATGTGTACCACTAAAAAAGTTGTTTACACTTCGGCAAAATATATATTCTGAATTTCAGGCTTGTTTATAAAACACTAAAACTAAAATTGAGCGATTTTTCGCGTTTTTTTTTGGTAAAAGGACAAGTAGATAATAATAATAATAATCAAGGATGTTATTAGTCATATCTTCAAGTGAACAGAAAAAAAATTGTATACAAAAATTATACAAAATGGTTCACGCTGTCTAGCTAGAACGAGTATAGCTAGAGAAAAAAGTCGGGGAGTTTGAAAATATTTTTTTTTCTGTAATTGGCATGCATTTAAAGTAAAAACTCAATTTTCGACAGCAAAAAGGTCAATAATTTGTTATTAAATAATGTTATAATTAACTCATGGAAAATCCCGGACGTATTTCCCGTACGTCACTGCAGATCCACAGTGGCCTGCTTTTTTACAAGTGCCAAACTTTTCTCTCCTTATTCCAGGTGGTCCAAAGCTCCTCTTAAGCCAATTTTGAAAAAAGCAATTTTTTGAAAATTCTTCAATGCCATCTGTTGGAAAACAACGAGAACTTATTCAACGTATTAATATAAGAAATACAACAGTATTCCTCAATAATGATATATTGATTTTATCGGTGCGTATCTACGTCTCATAAAAACAAACTTTAAATTTTCAACAACGTTCACATCGTTTTCGAGAAAAAAACAAAATAAAAATCGAAGCAATTTAGCGCAGTCTCTCATGAAAAATCCGTCAATTCAGCCTCAATGAAAATCTCCCTCTGGCGCATTACCTGCCCTCTGACGAAAAATGTCCATCGCGATTCTCGAATTTTCACAAGAAACGTTGTCGAGCAATTCCGATGAAATTTTTTTCCCTCGCCCTGGAGCCCCCGAATCTTTGAGTGAAAAAAGGGCGACGCAAAAAATGACTGAAAAAACGCGAAGCTTGGTAAATTGTTTATTAACTTTTTGACAGGGCGTTTGGTCTGTTTCGAGGCTCACTTGAGCAGTGCAGAGCAGCTATCCTCATTGCTCGCTTGCAAAATGTCGATTATCATCACGCTCGTATAAAAATAATTGTCTATCTCCTATTATCTCCGGCTCTCTGTCTTCAATATCGCTCGACCAATAGTCCGAATTCTTTCCTTCGAAACACCACATTCAGCCCTCGGCACCATAGGGGAAAAGTCGTCCCAACGATTCGATCATTGCTAATTATCGAATAACAAAAAAATTATAATTTCACATTGACCGAGAATTGGAAAAATGTCTGGAAAATCCAATATAGTGATGGCGTAATTCCGGGGGAGTTAACCGTAAGTGTGAGATGGCCAAAAGTAATATTTCATAGAACTGCGCACTAGATGTCACCTGTTGCTGCTTAATTAAATAATCAAATTTTCCGTTACGTAAAATACATAAATTTCAGCTAATAAATATGTGGAATGCATATAACCGACTGTTCAGAAATGTTATTAATCTTTTTTGTTGATTTTCATCGCGAGTAAGTTATTACCCAAATTAAAATGTGGCAAACGCGCAATTTAGTTCACAGTAACTGGTATCACTGAGCTTAGATACAAACGCCACATCGCGAGCGTCCAGCTGTCAAACATCTTTCGCGAATTTCGTTTTTTCGTTCGGCGAAAATGAAAAGATGAAAGGGAAAAATGCAAACCGAAAAACAGTACAATCGACGGTTGGAGCAAGTACAACCTGGAAAGCGGCGGAAAAAAGTAGCTGGGCTGGAAAACGAATGCGCGGTCGAGGGACAACGCGTAATTGATTTGAAGGTTATGTCGAAACACATGCACTGTAGCTTCTGTAAAGAATGATTCGAAATATTTAAATACTCTTTATGAAACTGCGGTAAGAAATTTATAGCAAGAAAGCAATAGTTTGTGCGTTTCAAATTTTGGCGCCTATTCAAAATGGCCGACTTGACAGCAGCGTTGCCACGTACCGTGGGGCGCTTTATCGTTTTACGCGAATCAGCTGAAATTTCTTGTTTTATTTCACGAATATCTCGATAACGAGACAGACAAAACGCTGTACTCTTCGTTGAAATTATTCATAAAAATCTCAAGCATTTTTTCCGCCTATTTCCATTCAACTCTTACTATTTTTATTATGTTGCGACAGTCGTATTAAAGTTCTCATGAAGCTTTTGCTATGTCGTCCGTGTATAAGAGCCTAACTTCAATAATTAATTGCTCCACAATCACGCAGACGAAGTACTTGAAATTTTACACGGAGTCGTAACACCTGTTCGCAAATGTCCTCAATAAATTTCGGCAAATTCTCACAATTTCGCGATCGCTGAGCACCCTCCTCAAGGCGAAGTAGAAGATCTACCACGTGACATATGAGTGCGAGAGAGATAGCTAAAATGTTCGAACAGAGATTTCTCAGAGATGAATAATATTTAGGACAAAAGGAAATCATCAAGCTCTGCGTCAGGAAAGTCTCCAGAGCCTAATGCCTTGTTTCTCCTAAAAAATTCAACCATCTGTGAGAAAATTGGGTTGTAAAATTTGTGAGGTTATGTTGACCTTGTACATGCCTTTAAATACCTACTGACCATCGCTTATCTACTCCTCTGGCCATCACACCCGGATACTCTAGGAGAGATAGCCAATCGTGACTTTGAAAAACTCTCGTTTTGAGGTTGATCTGATAAGAGTTTGTTTTAATTTCGTAAATTATGTTGAAGTTTAATGTTCAAAGTTTATTTACAAATGAAGATAAGTAATGAAACGTCTATACTTTTACTTTGACGGATCCTTGAAACAACTGTGGCCAACTACCCCGGACTTACCCTAACGTGACAAAAATGTTGCTAGCCCTTGTTCCTCTCTCTCTCTCTCTTTCTCTCTCTCTCTCTCTCTCTCTCTCTCTCTCTCTCTCTTCTCTGTTACATTCTTCAAAAGATCTATGCCAACATTTCCCTTGAATCCCATTGAGCACGTGGTCGACTTAATTTCGATCGGATTCGTATTGCGCGGAAAGAGCGGCATATAAAAATCGGAAA